>JARBWK010000005.1:82149589-82522612 GCA_030556195.1 Anolis apletophallus
ATTTGCATGCTAACTAACTCAAACCTTGCACATGGCCTGCACTCGACTATTTGCTATATCCTATGCTGGAAGAGGAGTACCACAAATTATGCATTACCTCACTTGAGCGTCTTTCATGCTGCTTCTCGTAGTTGTTTAACTATCAGACTATGAAGAGTGAACTGAAATCACTCTTGAGAAAGAAATGGTGAAGCTTACAATGGTTTGTCTGCATGTCTGTCTCATAAAGATAGGAGTAAGGGGTAAAGAAAAGGGGAATATGTTGTAGATCTGTTCAGCAGTGGAACTCTGCCCTGGAGTGTGGTGGAGGCTCCTTCTTTGGAGGCTTTTAAACAGAGGCTGGATGGCCATCTGTCAGGGATGCGTTGAATGCGATTTTCCTTCTTCTTGGCAGGGGGTTGGACTGGATGGCCTACAAGGTCTCTTCCAACTCTATGATTCTATGATTTATCCTAGATATAGACTAGAGAAATAATTTTCTGAGCTAAAGCCAGCATTATCTCTCTAGCTTTTGGTTTTCATGGAAGATATATCACATCTTGGAGTGCCAAATTTGCCTTTAATTAGTTGGAGATTAAATTAAGCTGAGTGTGCTTTGTGGTGGCACATCTTCACAACTATGGAGGAGGCAGATCATCAAAATTGTTTTCATCTTGTAGAAGTACACAAACCTACAGAGATAGTCCTAGGCCACCTGAAACATGCAAAAGCCTGTTCTTGTTTCATTTAAATGAAATAACCATGTGGCTAAAAATTCATGCTCTTTCCCCCTGTGCTGCAGGTTCGTGAAATGCTGCGCATGAGAGATTCCAATGGAGCCAGGATGTTGACGCTAATCACTGAACAGTTTATGGCAGACCCACGGCTGGCTCTGTGGAGACAGCAGGGGACAGGCATGACAGACAAATGCCGACAGCTCTGGGATGAATTGGGTGAGTTTCTGTAACTCTGGACTTTGATTAGATAGGTCAGTTTGTACAATGGTTTGTGATGGAGGACCCCAGAGGGCACACTTGCAGTACACAAATCCAAAAGGCTGCTGGAGGTTGTCTGACTTGCTTTGAATGGATGACTTCTGAAGACAAGTTGGAAGCTGTACAGAGTAGGATGTATAGAGTAGGATGTGTGTTGTCAGAGAGAGAAAACTGCAGGTTTTTTTTTCCAGATTAGAGGCATAGGCTACCATAAAATCTCCAACACCTGATTCCTGATTTCTTTTGTAAAAGGAGAGGGAAGGACTGCATCTGGGATATTTTTTGTTATAAGCCTATGGTTCCTCCGCAAGGTATTGTTATCCACCCTACCTCTTCTGTTCTCCTGTGCACGAGCTTATCTGAAGATGTAATATTGAGGTTTGGAAAAATGTTTGCTTTCCTAATTCTTCATTTGCTTGGGAAATTAGCAATACACAGAGAGCTTGCTTGGCAGCAGATCACACCTCTGCCTTTTTGTAGCCAGGATAAGTGCCTGCCACTATTTGTTAGTGTTGTAGGGGGTTGTAGACTGCCAATTCAGTTGTCTCTTTTGAATTTTGCTTTGGGCTTAAAACTAAGGAAGAGTGTTACAGTTTAAGACAATCTGCCATAACTTTTCATTTGGTGGCTGGTAACTGGATTTAGACGTAAACAATGTCGTTATGGTGGGAATGAGAAGCCACAAGCCTTCCACTCAGATGCTTACCCTCCCCTCTTTTGATTCAATACAATTTAGAAGAGATGGGATGCTTTTACTCTTTTATTAATCACAGTTTAGGGATACATATAATTATGGTTTGTTGGAAGAAGCCATCTTCAAAACTCTTCAAAGACTTGTTTTGACCTTTCTTTGTTGTATTAAAATAGAGTGGGAATGCGTGTTCTCCTGGACGTGCCATAACTGTCCATAAAATTACTAGGTACCATCAGCCCTATACCTTAGCAGGCTTAACATTTGCAGATTTGATTTCTTGTGGATTTGATTAATATGGCCTCTCTAGTGCAAGTCTATAGTCAGTCTCCATAGAGCAGTGGTTCTCAACCCGTGGGTCCCCAGGTGTTCTGGCCTACAACTCCCAGAAATCCCAGCCAGTTTACCAGCTGTTGGGATTTCTGGGAGTTGAAGGCCAAAACGTCAGGGGACCCACAGGTTAAGAACCACTTCTACAGAGTCCCAATTCTCCCAGTTTGTTGGGATAAGGGAGCCAGTACAGATGCAAGGACATTGTACATGGTAGACATTGGAATTAGACCGAAAATGGATACAGAATATCTGAAAGAATTGAGGTAACTTGTGAAAGCTCCTGTTAAAATAAATCAGATAGGACTTAATGATAACTAAATACTCTGTTGTTTTGCTGAAGTAGACTAATATGGGTATCCCTTGGGAAAGAAACTTATTCCTGTCATGCCAGATCATGGGTTGAGGAACAAGGTCCTCGATCGATCTTGCAGTGATCAACACTTTCTTATACACTTGATGACTCTTTTCTTTGAACTTCATTAAGGCTGTATGTTTGCTCTTTTTTATAGCTAGAGAATGCATTTCTTCTATTGAGATGATCAACAGGCCTGGTCTGCTCTCCTTGAACAAATCTTCCATAACCCTTTCCATAAGGTGGGGAGGCCAAGTTAGAAAACCTCCCTTTAATCACCCATAAATACCCTAAATCCTTACTGATCTTCTTTTTTTTAAAAAAAAAAGCTGAACATTTCAAATCATGTTTACCTTTGAGTTTATGCTAAACCTCAGAATGGCCATTAATTTGTTATTTGGATAGAGATTGATGTTAAAGAGAGGGGCTTTCATTCAGACATTTGTTCAGAATTCATACACTAGCAACTAGTTGAAGCACAAAAGGACAGTGAATGTCCTCATAGCACAAGAATCTTTGCAGCTTTAATCACAAAGCACTAATACTGAAGATTGGATCCTAATTATGAGAAGAAGATTGAAAAATAGGTAGACTAAAGCTTGACCTTAATCTGTCTGGAGACTATGTATTTTCTGTATGTACTGTTGGAGATTTGGGGGTAGAGCAAAATAAGGCTTGGATTGAGGTATTGCACCAGATGAATGAGACTCTCATGCTCTGATTCTTTCCCATGTTGCCTGGTACGTGGTAAACCACAGGTTGAACTTTTGTTTGACCCTGGCAATCTGGAGTTTGTGCAAAACATGCAAGGAGAAGGATATATGGGAATTCCTGTACAAAAGGGTTGCCCTCTCATGCCATATACCGTATTTTTCGCACCATAAGGCGCACCTGATGATAAGACGCACCTTGATTTTTGAGGGACAAAATTGGAAAAAAATTGGGGCTGGCTACACTAACATGGAGGGGGGGGGCGCTGGAGCAGGGGCGCGATGTACTTACGCTATATTCGCGCCCCCTCGGCGGCTCCCAGCGGCTCCTGCCCATGCCCATTCTCTCGCCGCCGCGTCGCATCCAGCCGACGGGGAGGAACGGGGCGGAAGACGGGACTCGTGGGGCGGCCTCGCCACTCACGAACCCGAGGAGGAGGGAGGCCACGAGGCGGCCCCACGGCGGCGCAGCGGCAGCCGTAGCAGCAGCCGCAGCAGCAGCAGCAGCGAGCGCCTCTGCCGAGGAGGGGAAGGGGCGACGCTGTAAGAACGCCCGAAGAGAGGCCGCAGGGAGGGAGGGGAAGGAGGAAGAGTTCCCCTCCCTCCGGCCTCTCTTTAGGGCCTCCTTACAGCGCGCGGCGCTTCTTCCTCCTCGGCACAGGCGCGACGAACTGGCGTCAGTTCGTCGCGCCTCTGACGAGGGGAAGCCCTCGCCGGCTGCGCGCTAAGAACGCTGCCGGCGAGGGCTTCCTCCCGTCAGAGGCGCGACGAACTGGCGTCAGTTCGTCGCGCTCTGACTAGAGGAAGCCCTCGCCGGCTGCGCGCTAAGAACGCTGCCGGCGAGGGCTTCCCCCTCGTCAGAGGCGCGACGAACTGACGTCAGTTCGTCGCGCCTCTGACGAGGAGGAAGCCCGCGCCGGCTGCGCGCTAAGTACGCTGCCGGCGAGGGCTTCCCCTCGTCAGAGGCGCGCGACGAACTGACGTCAGTTCGTCGCGCCTCTGACGAGAGGAAGCCCTCGCCGGCTGCGCGCTAAGAACGCTGCCGGCGAGGGCTTCCCCTCGTCAGAGGCGCGACGAACTGACATCAGTTCGTCGCGCCTGTGCGGAGGAGGAAGGGGAAGCGGCCGCTCGCTGTAAGGGGGCCCTAAAGAGAGGCCGGAGGGAGGGGGGAACTCTTCCTCCTTCCCTCCCTCCCTGCGGCCTCTCTGTCGGGCGTGCTTACAGCGCGGCCTCCTCCCCTTCCTCCTCGGCAGAGGCGCTCCGCTGCTGCTGCTGCTGCGGCTGCTGCTACGGCTGCCGCTGCGCCGCCGTGGGGCCGCCCTCGTGGCCTCCCCCTCCTCCTCGGGTTCGTGAGTGGCGAGGCCGCCCCACGAGTCCCGCTTTCCGCCCCCGCCTCCGCGCCGCCGGCTGGATGCACGCGGCGGCGGCGAGAATGGGCATGGGCAGGAGCCGCCGGAGCCGCCGGAGGGGCGCGAATATAGCGCGTAAGTACATCGCGGCCCCCCCCGCTGCTCCAGCGCCTCCCCCCCCCGCCATGGTAGTGTATTCGCTCCATAAGACGCAGCTTATTTTTCTTCCTACTTTGGGAGGAAAAAAACTGCGTCTTATGGTCCGAAAAATACGGTAACTCTTTAGCCTTTTATGAAAACTGGACAATTGTGTTCTTGAATTAACTGCATCAGCCATATTTTTAATTTTATCGATATTCCAGCATCATTCCCAAGGCCCCGGTGGTGCAGTGGGTTAAACTCTTGTGCGGGCAGGACTGAAGACTGACAGGTCAGAGGTTTGAGTCCAGGGAGAGTGCATATGAGCTCCCTCTGTCAGCTCCAGCTCCCCATGTGGGGACATGAGAGAAGCCTCCCACAAGGATGGTAAACCATCAAAACATCCAGGCCGCCAATTCTCTCACACCAGAAGCGACTTGCAGTTTCTCAAGTTGCTCCTGACACGGGGAAAAAAAATCCCAAGTCTGCTCTTATCAGGTAAAAAACAACTTAACATCAAGTTAAAAAGTTTCTTATGGTCTTGTGATCATTTCTGGTTCCTCCTTAAGATTGTGCATTTCTAATTTCCGATCCTCAAGAAATATCTGTACAGCAGAGGGAGGTTCCTGAATGTTATTCTACGAGGTACACTTACAGTTCTTGTTAATAGAAGAGACACTTGTTTGGTTGACGTTGTGCCTGCCCTGACTTTGCAGATATTGTTACTATAGAGTTCTGATAAAACCTGCCTATGGAAAGCCACTGTCTTAAGGAGGGATTTCAAGTGTGTAATCATATCACTATATTATTTTCGATGGGTTCAGAGGAAATAAATTTGTTTGGGTATCTTGCCTGCCATGTGAGAGATTTTGAAAGGGAAAAGTAGATTGTGTTAGGAGTTTGAGTTGAGATGAATTATGATACTGTGTGAAATAAATAAATGCCTTGGTAATGTTGTGTTACTTGTGTTTTCAAAGGGATTTTTAAAAAGACATGCATATGTTCAGATGAGCATTAATGTGGCTCACTGTAGGATATAATCCATTAAATGTCTAGGCAGTGGTAAAGCACTATTTTATATTAAAATTCAGTCGTTAACATCACTAGTTGAAAAGGGACCAGATTCAACAGAAGACAACGAACTCTGTCCATGACCTTTCAAAGTGTTGGTTGATAGTATAACAGTACTTTTGGGTGGAATAGTACTGTAAGTAATTTTGTCTGCTAAAGATGAAATTGGGAATTGAATTATGCAATGATATAAATAGCAGTAGTGCTTGCTTGGTATTATATAATAATAATAATAACATCAACAACAACAATAATAAATCTTTATTTTTACCCTGCCACCATCTCCCCAAAGGAGCTCGGGGTGGCTCACAGAAGCACTCCAAGTGCCACATATAAACAACAATACATAAGTGGATACACAGTGACATAAATATAAATATTACAATGCACATAAAATCCCAACTAATAAAATTGTAAGAATTGTAAAAAAAAATTAAAATCCTAAAACACAGTAGAATAATGCTGGCTATCTGCGGTAACAAATCAAAGTGCGGAGTGACACGATCATTGGATCATCGAGCTGTTGTAATAATCTGTTCCAGTTCACATAAGATTTTGATACATTGCCCACTCCCATGTATACTTTATTTTCATGGTCATGGGCCATGGAAAGCTGTAATATCTATATACAGTAGTTCCCAAGTTACAAACAAAATAGGTTATGTAAATTTGTTCTTATGTTGAATTTGTATGCAAGTTGGAACAGGTACTTTAAAAAATGTAACCCCACTTTACAGTATATATATTTGGATAGCACAGGGAGATGTTTGTTTTGCTGTTTGTGCGACTATTCAGAAGATTCCACTGCACTTTCTGTGAGAATTGAATTTTGGCTTGTTGTGGAAACAAGGACTGGTGAAAAAGCTTTAGCGGAGACATCTTTTCCCCATAATAACATTTTTCAGAAGTGGATTTCCCTTCTTAGAGGTAGATTCCTCTTACTTCTTGTCTTACTCTCATTCTTAACTAAAAGTCATTTTAAAGTTGGATGTTTGTCACTCAGGGACTGCCTTTTGTTGTTGTTTATTCACTCAGTCGCTTCTGACTCTTTGTGACCTCATGGACCAGCCCACGCCAGAGCTCCCTGTCGGCCATCACCACACTCAGCTCCTTCAAGGTCAAGCCAGTCACTTCAAGGATACCATCCATCCATCTTGCTCTTGGTCGGCCCCTCTTCCTTTTTCCTACCATTTCCCCCCACATCTGTGTTGGTTCTAGGAAGGTCTGGCGTGGGCTAGTCCATGGAATCATGAAGAATTGGAAGCGACTAAATGAATAAACAACAACAACAACAAGGTCTTGTATTGGAAATAATGTTTCACATTGTGAATATGTGCATAGAATACAGTGGTTTTTTATTTATTTATTTATTATTTGGTTTTGTATTCCGCTCCTCCCTGCAGGCTCGGGGCGGGTCACAACATATAAAACCGGCGGCATGTAGTGGCCATGCAGCCGTACAATGAAACAGTAAAATATTAAAACATTAAAACAACAATACGAATCACATCACGAGGTGTTGAGAAACGCATACATTTCCAAAGGCCCGAGACACCAGTGTATTAGACAGCTGTAAGTCAGTCGCCCAATCCGGTTGTCAAGTCAAAGGCTAATTTGAACAGCGTGGTCTTAACCGCCCTCCGAAAGGGGATTAGGTCTTGTATGGTCCGGATGTCACTTGGCAGGGAGTTCCATAGCACCGGGGCTGCTACGGAGAACGCTCTCTGCCTAGTTTTGCTCCCTCTACTTCCATGGTTCTGTATGGAAGGTAGCATCAAATGTTATTCTGGATGATTAGTTGTTTGTTTTGCATTGGTATTTATGGGCCAAGGTTTAGGATACACTTGGGGATTGAACATCTGCCAGGTTTGTCATTATGAATGAGGAGCTCAGGGAGGTATCTATCCACATTACTTGCATACATTTCAGGAAGCAAGTGTGGGCAGCTATAATCTGATCCACTTCCTTGCCTGCCGAAGCAAGACAACCTAAGACCCCATTCAGTGACAAAGTCTGCATCTTAAATCTACACAATATTATCAGAGTTTAGTGCTGTTAGGTCTACTTGTCATTTTGGGAGGGATCTCATCGTTGATGGGGTTTGTTTCATTACTCCCTCTGCCATTTTGACAAGCATGGAACAAATCTTGCAGAACTTAAGCACATAAGTTGCGTGTTATGTTGTAGCTTTCTTTGTATAGGTCTGATTGTTGTTGCTCAAAACAGTTAGTCTTTATGGGTACTGATATTCTTTATGCCTAGATTTTGCCAAAGTTCTGCCTGCTTGGAATCTTGGCTCTTCTGCAGCCAAACTGGAACCATGTTTCATAATTTTCTTGCTGCCCTATACTACATATTTAACATAGAAATAGATATGCACTTATGTTTGCATGGTCACAGCCAAAGGAAAGACATTTGCACATGTATAAGGTGAATTGGTAAAATATATTATCTCTTGAATAAAAGATATTCTGAATTTTTTGTTCTCCTCACAAGCATTCACAAACATTTGGTGTTAAAACAAGGCCAGTATCACCTTTCAAGATTAATTTATTATAGTTCAAAGTTACTATGATCTAGAATTTCAGGTATATATACAGTGCATATGGTTGGCGGTGCATTATTAAAATTTGACATCCCAGTCCCAACCATAAATACTGTGCATACATAGGGCATGTACATCTTTCGGAAAGCCTTAGATGTTCCAATCTGCCTTCGAATAATGGTTCAGCTACTGATCAAGCCTGCCCAACCCTCATCTTTTAGTAGGGTCTCCAGCATTTCATTCCCAGCCCTTGGTCTTACAGTTTACATTGCACTAGCCCTGTCCCTAATCATCTCCATTCTACACATGCCCGCTTTTCTTGGCTATTGGTTGTTTGTTTTATTGTCATCAGTGACTTGAGAAACTGCAAGTCGCTTCTAGTGTGAGAAAATAAGCCATTTGCAAGGACGTTGCCCAGGGGATGCCCAGATGTTCGATATTTTACCATCCTTGTGGGAGGCTTCTTTCATGTCCCCGTGTGGGGAGCTGGAGCTGACAGAGGGAGCTCACCCTGCTATCCCCGGATTTGAACTGCTGGCCAGCGGTCCTGCCAGCACAAGGGTTTAACCCATTGCCCACACTGGGAACTCCTGTTTGTTTGCTGCTTGGTTACGTTTTATGATGTCTTAGATTTTATTGGTTTTATTGTTTTAATACAGTTGATTGTTATATGCTTTAATTGTTTCACTTTGCAACCTTGTTTATATTGGGCTTGGTCCCCATGTAAGCCGTCCCGAGTCGCTTCGGGGAGAAGGAGGCGGGACTCTGTTCCTTTACCTGCAATACTTTTATCACTTCCTCCAACTTTGTCTTGCAAATATGCTCTCACAGATCCACGACTATCCCTTTGGAGATATTTTCTGTGTTGGTTCTAGGAGTTTTTTGTAGTTACAGGAGAGAGTATGATGTATTCCCTTATATAGACAATTAGAACCTGAATGTGCAGAAGCTCTAATTTCCTTGCAACAGACACAGAACCTTTATATATAGATTGTGCTTAACATATGAATAACTAACACTCATGTATTGTCCAAGAAGACATGTTGTGTTTGGGTAAGGGCTCCGGCTTATCAGTGCTTCGGGAAATATCAGTAAGACTGGATAGTGAGGCTATGGTCTGTGTTTCCCTGTGTTGACACAAATTCTGCTTTGCTCATTATCCTTCCTTTTGACAGTAACTAGGACCAGATTTCCAAAGTACATGAACAAGGAACAGGGCAATTAGAGAGCAGCCTATCCCCTGTCATTCGCTTCCAGTGGTCTGAGGTTTAGATCAGCTGTTTTGTATAAACCCAAAGAGGAACTTTAAAAAACTGCCACCCAGGAGCCAGATCTATGAATTACTTTATGCTGAGTATTGTGGCACTCTCCCAGCCCTTTATCAAAAGAACTGACACTTTAAACTGGCAGCTATGGGAAAGCAGCCCTGCTGCAGGCCATTGAACTCCATGGGAGGACTTGCCAGCTGGGAAACTTCAAAAGCCCAGATCTGTAGAGCTGCTTTTTTACTTCCTTAGGAGGGAAGGAAATAAACTCTTAGAAGTTCGGGGATGGCTGCTCTATGTTTGCGGCTGGGCCCCCAAAGGAAATGCCAGGAAATACCCCAAACTGTTCCAGGGTATGGCTCTACAGAATTCATTAAAAGGAGGGGGACCCTTTTGGGCTCCAGAAACATATGGGAGGATCTAAGCGGTTTCGAAAAGGGGCTGGGGAGGGAGACTCTAGGCTGACTTCTGTTGTTAGTCTAGAGTCGCAACTTTGAGCCTTTCTGCACAACCTTCAGCCTACCATGGTGAAAGTATTCCACCAGCTTCCAAAGGATGGCATAGATGCTTGCAGAGATTCTGTTTTGTTGTTTGAGTCAGGGAAAAACTAAAGAGACTCATAAAGTCCTGTCCCTGCCAGGTAGGCTTTAAAGTCCGAAACGGCCCCGGCCTAGTTTACCTGTCCGAACGCATCTCCTTTTACGAACCACTGCGAAGACTAAGATCTTCTAGGGAGGCCCTGTTCTCGGTCCCGCCACCATCACAGGCACGTTTGGCGGGGATTGGAGACAGGGCCTTCTCACTGATGGCACCCCAATTCTGGAACTCCCTTCCTGGCAGTATTAGATCAGCCCAAGGTAGGATAGCTCCAGGCCAATCAGTCTTTCTTTTGTGTCCTGGGAAATGGGGATTCAAGCCTCCTTAAAATGCCTTGGATAGCTGTGTGTGTGGTGCAGGGAGGGAGAGGGCAATACCTGTTCCTGCCTCCTCTAGAATAGAAACAGCTTTAACTAAGCAATAACCCTGGTCTCCTCTACAGTCAGAAGTGAAAGGATCACAGAAAGAGTGGTATCTTAACTCTGCTGCTTTTAATCCAGATCTTAATGAGGGATATAAGGACAAACAATGTCTAAAATGATTGGAAGGGGAGCCTGGGAAGTCCCGTCCCCCCCCCCCCAATAATAATAATGGGCCTGATAGAAAACGAATCTTTCGGCTTCCCTGATCAAAAACGGATTTCTGTGCTCTCAAATCTGGGAGGCTCCCAAAAAACAGATCAGGACCCCCATGGAAATCCAGGATACTGAAAGAGATCACAGTTTATCCAGATTGTACAAGTCTACTGCCAGGCTTAATTTGGTTTGGCAGATAACATTACACTGGCTGTAGTCACCGGCAGTGAGTGGCACAGTTGGTTCCTTGACTTCAGCTGGTGAAGTCCCAGCCAAAGCCAATTGCGAAGAGGGATGGGATAGAAAATAGATCAACTCACATTTCAGTAATGCATTGTTCAGTTTGCATTTCAGCGAACATTGGCTAAATATTTATTTATTCATTTAGAACTTTTATATCCCGTTCTCTCCCTCCGTGTAGGGACTCAGAACGGCAGTATGCACTCCCCTCATCTGGGCATGGTTCCTGAACATGAACACAGTTGCTTACATTCTTTTTTAATGGAATTTGTTGTGTACTTTAAATATACATAAAATGCATTAACCCAAAAAAGACTGTGGACATTTAAAACACTGTTAAGAAAAAACCCCTGTATCTTTTCTTTTTTTTTTCAGGTGGGGGGGATGACCAAAACGGTTTACTCAATGGAAAATTGTCTTTAAAACATTAGCACTTCAAAAAGTTCACAAAAATGTGCATAAGAATAGGTAAAAATATTTCTAGAGACTAAAAGTAATTGCGAATTGATGCAGTACCCCAAACAAGAATCTGACCTGGTTGTTGCATTTCACATGTGCTTATTTGCTAATTCTGAAACATGCTCGAGTGTTCTTCTTTTTTGTGGAGTTAGAACCTGTCCCTATATTTCCATGTTGTTTCTGCCTGTGGTACCAAATTTCTGTTAAAGATGTAATTCCCAGGAACACATCTACCTCAACAACTGAGGTGTACCTGTATAGTGATCCTGTTCTGTAGTTTTTTTTAAAAAAAAACCCTTTTGGTTGAATACACTACTAGGAGTGTGCTCAACTATTAGTCCTTTGTGTGCACATGTTTGGGGCACATGCCATAGATCAAGCTTTTTTGAGTCCAAAAGAATACTTATTATTTCCCAAGTAAGCATAAGGAAGAGGGTGGCAGCTCGCCCTATGGAAAATTATATTCAACGAAGAATACACAAAAAGGGAATAATGGAATATTAGTACCATTTACATTATATCTCATGGCATAATTTTGATTTCCTGCATGAGCTTTCAGAAACCACTTTCACTAGATGTAGTAATGGGCAGAGAAGCAAGATGACAAAGTCAGTTCCAGACAAAAAGAGAGGGAACATCCTATTTTCACTTAGAGATGTCTGCAATATGCAAGTGGTACTAAGTACATCATGCAAAAAGGCAGGATAAGTACAAGATGTGTGTCTCTGCAACATGCATAGAAGGCGTAATCTCTGTTCAAAGCAAAATTAATGGAATTAAATTTTAATAAGGGTTTTCCTATTCTCCTAACTCTCATTCTATTCACTGCCCTGAATTTATGTTTTTTTGAATAGGTAGAGCTGCATGCCAAGGGATATTAAAGTGCCTTTGATATTTACCTTGAATCTGTGTCTATTTAGCCATTCCTTAGCATCAAGCTCATTTGTCTAATAGTGTCAAAGAGTATGTACAGTAATACTCAATATTAACACTATAACTTTAGATGACATGCAGATATGTCAATATGCAATTTTAGGTATAGGTGAAATACAGATGTAAGTGTCCTGAATCAGACGGATTGCATCATTTTGCCACTAATTGCATTGTTGCTATCGATTATGGAGCGCATTTGACATTTGGATCTGTTTCCTAGCTCAGAACGAAGGCACCGCCTTTAATCTTTGCGAGTATTTGTTTAAGATTAGCAAATTGTGCATATCTAAGCATGGATTTCCCTCTAGTTGCATTTCTGAGAGTAAGATCATACATTGGTTATGGGGCTTTTGTGATTCATTGGAAAGCATGAGTGGAGACTTGTCAGTGTTTACCAAAGGTCTTCTGTCCTGTTAATTATACTGAGTGGCTTGATGTAGTAGTCAAACCTGATCAATTGTGGTGGGTTTTGAAATGTGATTAATTGCTGCATTTGGCTTGTATTTTGGACTTAGGAAAGTATGTCTTAATTTATCTGGTTCATACCAATCTGTGATTGTAGCGTAGGACTCAAAAGTCTACTGCATACTTAATTGTATTGCTAAGAACTGAGCTTTGAAAAATTAATTTCCTGAACTTTTACCAGATTTCTTGAGTCAGGGTAGCTACTGGTTGTATTTCAGTTTAAGGAAAGCTTGTCTCCAATTATCCGATTCATAATTGTCCATGCTAGAGGAAATTTGGACAGTATATTTTCCAAACTCTGACTCAGGGTGGCGTCTATTAGCATGGAGCTATGGTTTCGCTGAGGAACTCTGTTGTATTGAAAATCGAGCCTTGGACAAATGTTATTGTAAAAATAAAAATACAGTTGAACATTTACAGGTTGAACTTTTGGGAGTTTGATTATTTGCAGATTTGATTAATATGTTCTGCCTAGGAATCTAGATCAAGCATGGGCAAACGTAGGCCCTCTAGATTTTTTTGGACTTAAAACTTCCAAAATTCCCAGCCATCTTACCGGCAGTTAGGAATTGTGGGGGTTGAAGTCCAAACACCTGGAAGGCCTAAGTTTGTCCATGCCTGATCTAGAGATTGCAAGAGAGAACACTTCTCTACAAATCCTTAGGTCCTTTGGTGCGATTCTGTGGTCAACCTCCAATGAAAGTTCACCATATTTATTTATTTATTTATTTATTTATTTATTTATTTGCAGTATTTCTACCCCGCCCTTCTCAACCCCCCGGAGGCGGGGGCAGGCGAGAGTCAGAGAGGCTTACAGGGAACAATATACAATATAAAATCACAAATACAAACAAGGTTAAAAACATCAACAGTTAAAAAATTATCAGTAATCAAATCAAATTAAAAATTCTGCCTATATCAAGTCCATATCCAATCATTCAATCAATCACCATAGAGTTGCCCTGAAAGACCTAAAGCTTATTTAAGAGAGATGTTATCTCATATTTCGAAAAAAAGTGTTTTCATTCACAGTTTTTACACTTTTATGGAGGACCCTACTCTTCTAAGCCCTGAAAAAGTAGAGGGCCTACTACTTCCTTTCAAGCAAAAATCAGATTTGTGAACAAATATAATTCCAGTGAGAATAAACACATGTTGCTGTTTGCAGATGATCTTGATTATCCGAAGGAGGATCTTAGTGGAACATACTTGGTGTCTCTGTTTTGTGTCTGCTGCAAGAAGTATGCAGTCGTTTTCCTTCTGAATGTGGTGTTGTTTTTTTTCTCAGCATAAATACATATCTGAACAGATCTATAGTATGAATACATAGTCTTATTTCTTGTTGTTTTACAATTATCTATTCTGATCTCTGCTGTTTTAGCCTTGTGGTAAGATTAGAATAAGTTTTATATCAGCAGGGCACCCTGTTTGTTGTTATTTTTGCTTTAAAAAAACAATTTTAAAAATCCTTTTGCAAGCTTATTATGAAACGTAATCTTGAATGCAAATTGATTTGAACAAGAAGAAATGCTGCTATAATAAAGTGGAGCAAATACAGTAGGTCCAGAATAGAAATCGGATTGTTGCCCAAAGCCTCTCACTCTTGGATTTTCTGGTCCATATAGAATCATAAGAATTGGAAGAGACCTCGTGGACCGTTCAGTCCAACCCCCTGCCAAGAAGCAGGAAAATCACATTCAAAGCACCCCCGACAGATGGCCATCCAGCCTCTGTTTAAAAGCCCCCAAAGAAGGAGCCTCCACCACACTCTGAGGCAGAGAGTTCCACTGCTGAACAGCTCTCACAGTTAGGAAGTTCTTCCTCGTGTTCAGGTGGAATCTCCTTTCTTGTAGTTTGAATTCATTGTTCCGCGTCCTAGTCTCCAGGGCAGCAGAAAGCAAGCTTGCTCCCTCCTCCCTATGACTTCCCCTCACATATTTATACATGGCCATCATGTCTCCTCTCAGCCTTCTCTTCTGCAGGCTAAACATGCCCAGCTCTTTAAGCTGATCCTCATAGGGCTTGTGCTCCAGACCCTTGATCATTTTAGTCCCCCCACTTAACTGTTTCATTTTAGAAATGCTCTCCAGGGCTCAAAAATGACACAGAAGTTTCGCAAATGCTCCTGCCAAATAGTAACGAATGAATCCTTCCTTGTTTTTGCATCTGTTTCACTGTTATAGGTGCCTTGTGGGTATGTGTTGTGTTGAATCCACACTGCACTCTCGAAGAGAAGTCATGCTGGCTGCGACAGCTACGGAAGTGGGGAGACATGGAGGTGTGCCCGCTTGAGGATGGGAATTATGGCAATGAACTTCCCAACATCACTAGCGCACTGACACAGAACTCCAGTCACAGGCAAAGTAAGTGGAGTCTAACATGTTTTCCTCTCTCTTGTGTTACATTTCCCCTGTTGGATGTACAGCAAGCTGGAGCCAAACATCTGAACTGTGTGTGATTGTGAAGTCTGTTCAGATGTGAGATTGCCTCTGTTGTTGCCTCTTCATAGTTACTAGACTCCCTTCTAGAGTTACTTGGATGATGCTTACAACAGGGAGGTAGACCGCTCTAGCATTTGGATCATCTTACCTTGTTTTGTGATGTGCACATGGCCTGTTCTGATTAAATGAGTATTATCACTTCTCTGGCATGCATTCTTAATGGATCTTTTAATTCTGGGTGGTTTCTCTCTCTCTTTTCTCCCACTCATTTCTGGCTATCTGGTTGCAGATCCTTCTTCTCATGTCTTCCCCTCCCTCTTGTGGTTCTTCTCTGTGTATCGTCTGTTATGCTTGCCAAGTTCAATCATGGAAATGGAGAACTGCCCTAACGAGTGCATTTCAAGATTATTATCAGACACCCCTCCTCCCAAATCAATAACATTATTTCAAAAATAAAGTCCAGTTAACTTTCTCTGTATTCTGTTTTCTTTTTAAACAGTTATTCCTTGAGCAGTGACCAGCCTCATGTGTATAACTAGAACTTAAATTTGGAGAAGTATAGTTACTTGAGATCCCGGTGGCGCAATGGGTTAAACACTTGTGCCAGCAGGACTGCTGACCTAAAGGTTGGCAGTTCAGATTCAGGGAGTGGGTTGAGCTCCCTCTGTCAGCTCCAGCTCCCCATGCAGGGACATGAGAGAAGCCTCCCACAAGGATGGTAAAACATCAAACATTCAGGCGTCCCCTGGGCAACGTCCCTGCAGATGGCCAATTCTCTCACGCCAGATGCGACTTGCAGTTTCTCAAGTCACTCCTGGAAAGAAAATAAAAGTCTGGTGGCTAAGAATGATGCCACATAATCCAATAGATCTGAAGGGTATCAGTTTAGGGAAGCATGTTCTGTACAAGCACCACTTAATATCTCTTGAATTCTCAGTATTCTCCAGTGTAGTGGTACTCAAAGTGTTGGTTTCCAGACCAATGGCACTCCATGAGCCATCAGCTTCTAGTTCCTGATGGGTTTTCAGAAAAGAAAAAAGGAGTTGTATCCAATGGACACAAATACAGTATCATTACCTAGCACATGGTAAAAAAAAATTTTTTTTGGTCCACTATGTCATATAGGTTGGGAAGCATTGCTCTAGTTTTTGATGTTTTGATCTAACCCTTGAGGTGATAGGAAACTGTGATGTGTGGAGAATTTGAATATTTTGGACATAATTAAATATTCAAAGCCCCTTCCCCTCAATCTGCTACACTCCCTTGGTTTGGATTAAAACCCCAAATCTTCTTATGAGCCTTCTTCTATTTTACCTTTCTTTCCATCCCTCAGTTGGGTGCTAAACAAATGCAGTTTTGACCAAAATTATATAATTAACTCAGTGGAGGATTGCAGATTCTCTAGTGTAGTGTTCCCAAGGCTTAGCTCACCAGCAGCCATAGAGTAGGCGGTTCAGAACCACTAAATGTACACATGTTCTTGTGAAGAGGCAGGAAATCTGGCCTGAAGGCTTGATATAATGATGACTGGCTTATGAGGGCAAGAGAGCTTTAGAAGAGAATACAGTGCATATACAGTATTCATGGCCGGAATCACTGGGTTGTTGTAGATTTTTTGGGCTATATGGCCATTTTCTAGAAGCATTCTCTCCTGATGTTTCACCTGCATCTATGGCAAGCATCGTCAGAGGTTGTGAGGTCCTCACAACCTCTGAGGATGCCTACCACAGATGCAGGTGAAACATCAGGAGAGAATGCTTCTAGAACATTGACATATAGCCTGAAAAACCTACAACAACCTATAGTGTCCTGACTTCAGCCCCTTCCCTCTCATCCTTCATCCATTGGCTGGTTTGGTGTGCTAAGTTCAGCTCTGCTTTGCGTGAACACCTTAGTGGCCAGATGAATTATTAAAAGGACAGAGATACAACTTGGTCACAGTGAGTGGATTTCCTTAATGTTCTTTTCTTTACAGGCTCTTTGGTAAGGCCAAGGCGCACGGTGTTTACTCGTTCCATTGAGGGATGTGACCTGCATTGGCAGGACAGCCACCTCCAGCGGATAATCAGCAGTGACTTTTACATCTCTCCTTCTTACCAAAGGGAGGGAGAGGGACTTCTTTTCAACTCGCAAGGACAGCCATTGTGGCTGGGTAAGCTGTTCCTCTTCTCATTGGTGGCCATTATGGGCATATTCAGTGATCATTACATTAGGAGTTGGACCGTACAGAAGCAAAGAATATTGCATTTGCTTCTTATTGGTGACCATTATGGCCTTGTTCAGTCAACATTATATTAGGAGCTGGACCATGCTGGAGATAAAGACAAATTCGGAATCCTTCTATGATGGAATAAAAATAGCAATTACTTGTGTGGTAACTGTTAGGGACAGATGTTTCCACCTTCTGTTCACCTTTCAGAATCTGAGAATTCAAGTCATCTACTCATTTCCTGTGCAGACAGTATGTGGCTTCAAAGACTTTTTCTTCGGTCCTTTTCTTTGAGGTGTATTGTTTTGAAATGTTCCCTATATTAAGAATGAGCCTTGTGTTGTGTTATAAATTAAAGCAATAATGTCTTGGAAAAGAGACCACATGCTCCAGTAACAAGCAGGATCTCAAATTACCTGCAATTTAATAGGAAATATACAGAACTCAACTTGTGTGGTCCAAGCAGAGAGGTTGCAACAGTGGCAGAAAGAAGAGCATGTGCCTCTTATATATTGTCAACAGGGCTTCCTACACCTGACCAGAGGTGGAGCCTTTGGACTAAGACACTACAGACTCAAATCTGCCACAGAAACCCACAGGGTGGCCTTGGGCAAGACATACTCTCAGCCTCAGAGGAAAGCAATGGCAAACCCTTTCTGAACAAATCTTGCCAGGAAAACCACCTGATACGTTGATCTTTAGGGCCACCATAAGTCAGAAATGACATGAAGGAACACATCACTAAATATCTACCTTTGGCCATGGTGGTCAGGGATTCTAACAACTGAGGTCAATATCATCTGGACAGCCATAGGTTTCTCAGCCCTGACTTAAATAGTCCCAACAAGGATACTTAAATCTTGTCACATTAAAAGAGCTTAGTCAGAAGATTTCACCTTGCTTCCTGTCTCTGTGACAATTGGATTTTGAAAAATTCGTTTTGTTATGGAAACAAAGATTGGTGATAAAGCTTCAGTGGAGACCTCTTTTCCCCATGATATCTTTTCCCTTCCAAGGGGTAGATTTCTCTCACTTCCTATTGTCTCACCCCTGTTGGTTACTACGAGTCATATGTAAGTTGGATGTTTGTAACTCGGGGACTACTTATACTCCTTACATGTCTGCTCTGACAAAAAACAAGAAGTTTGATATCCAGGTTTAATATTCTGCAGCTGCATTATCAAGATTAGCTCATTGCTGCATTGTTCAGGAGGTGAAAGTGCAGGGGCTCAGTTGTATGCTCCCAGAGTTGACCCAACTGCGAATGCAACCCTTGACCTGGCAATATTTTAAAGGGGATCCAAGAAAGGAGTATGAGATCTCATAGGAGATGTGACAACACACAGTTCAAATATTACAACCCAACATCCTTTGCAAAACACATGGAATCCTGGGCAGCATGTACAGTAGTACTGTTTGGGGCTTGTGAAAAACTGGGCCATCTCTGCATCCTGAGTTTTAACCTACAATTGTTTACAGCAGCTCCTAGACTTGCCAAAAGAATTAATGCTGCACATTGTCATTCTGAAATGTTGCTGCCTTCTCTTCCTGCTCTCTTTTCTTGGAGCTCCTCCTGGAGGAAACTGACAGCGGCATAGAATTGCTTTTGATTTGCCAGCAACATTTGCATGATGTATTGAGAGAGCGAGAGAAAGAAATGTTTCTTCCCGAGATGAACAAACCCTAAAGATCCTTTTTTGAAATGTTTGTGCCTCAAGCCTTCTCCTCAGGAACTCATCTGAGGCCTTTAATAGAACTTGGCAAATCAGTTGGGGATTTGGAGGAGGACAAGCCGCGTTGCTGCCTTTTAAAGGCCTTTGGATACCTTGTGGAAAATATTTCCTTTGGAGATGTTCACGCTGGTATGGCCCTCTGACTCCTGCCTTTCCCATGCCAGGGACATTTGCAAAGGCGCTGCTTTCTATTCAGCCTGTGTCATCTGTTCCTCCTGATGACTTCTCCCTCAGAGTCATAATCCTGTCTACAGTGAATGTGGCTTCAGGTAGAGAGCAACCAGCAGGAACAGATGAATTTCTCTACCACACAATTGTGTTACAGAGAGGCAAGCTGTTTTCTAGTAATACAATTTTGGGGAATGGCCCAAAACACACACTTGATGCAAAAGCACTTCCACAGAGGCATCGAGGAAGCCAAACATGGGCCTATAAAACCTTCCAGTTACCACTTGTGCCTTGGCAAGGTGATTTAAATTATAGAGCAGAGTGTTAAGTGTAGTCCTTCATTTGAGCGCCCAGATGGAGCTGAATCCCATGGGCCATCTCAACCAAATTCCTGCAGCAGATGTACAAAACCAAGGCAAACGTTTTCTTTCCTGTGGAAAATGGGCATATAAGGAGAAGACAACTCTAATGCCTTTGTCCTTTACCTTTCTACCTTTACTCAGTTCTCTCTCAGAAGGGGTCCTTTAGGTATAGAGCACTGGTCCATCTAGCCCAGGATGCTCAGCTGTGGCTTTTTAGCATTTCAGACTAGATCTTTTTAGCACTGTCTGGAGATCGCTTATCTTTCCTTGTTAGTCCCAGTACTAACCAGGCCGCTATATTTAATTTCTTAAATCAGACAAGACTGAATGTGTTTAGTGTGATAAAAATACAGACCTTCCCTATGCATGTATTATCTTGTCTAAGGTGGAAAAGTCAAGGGGGCTTTTTCACACATTTCAATCTGCCGTCAGAAAATACCAGTTTTGAACTGTTTGAACCCAGACTCACTAGCCAAACAATTTTGAGAGGAACTTTTCCAAGCCCCAGAGGAGTTTCACTTGCTAATTTATATGGAATTTGGCTGGATTGGGTCCAAAAATATAAAAGATATGAGTGGATTCCACATTGTTTCTGCAGCTGATAGATGGAGACGTCAGCTACATGATCTGACTACACTGATGCAGTCTACCTGAACTTTTCCTTCTTCAGACTGTAGACTGGAGGTTGTATTCATGAGTGGTCCCTTGTGTAAAACACAAACACACACATAGACACAAGCGTTGACAGTGGAAAGGTATCCTAAGGAATGCAGCAGGGCTGTACAAAGGAAAAAATCCAGAAGTAGCAGCTGAACCCGAAGCTCCAGATGTTAATGGAATTTATTCTCACAACAATGTTCTTTCGTCTGCATTTAGGATTAATCACATGCTATTTTTGCATTATGCCACAGAACACGTCCCTACAGCCTGTGCTCGTGTTGATGCTCTTCGTTCGCATGGATACCCCAAGGAAGCACTCCGTTTGACTGTGGCTATCATCAACACTCTGAGGTTGCAACAACAGAGACAGCTGGAAATCTACAAGCATCAGAAGAAAGGTATAGATCTAGCCTCTTGCTATCACTTGGACCTTATGGATAGTTCCCATCCTGTTTGGAGCATACCTGTGCCTGTAGTAGCTACAGATCTTTCCCAAAGAATAAAAAATACAGGCCTCCCATTTTAACTTTGCCCATCTGTATATATGGAAATAGCCTTTCTGCAGTTGGATAAAATCACCATTAGGTGTTGCAGGGATTTTTGTTTTGAGGTTTGGGTTTTTTTTCCTGGTGAAGTAAAACTAGGGTGGAGCTAACAGTACCCTGTAATCTGAGACTGAAAGAGGGCAACCTTGTTGTGATGGAGGAGCCAAGTAGAGATGTGCCAAACAAAAAGAGACTTCAGTACTTGAAATATGAAAAGAAGTATAGTTGTTTTCTGCTTGTTTTGTGCAACATTGAATCTTGGGAGTTGAAGCCAAAGAAGATACACCTTAATGCAGAAAGGCAGGATAAAATACAAAGTGATTAGTGATTGTGAGGACTTTTTCCTGTTCTATTTGCTACCTTCAGAACTGTTGCAGAGAGGAGCAACCACCATCACCAATCTGGAAAGCTGGGTAGGGCATCCCCTCAATCCCATTGGCTGCCTATTTCTCACCCTAACAGAAGCATGTCGAGTAGAGGATGAAAACTGCCTTGAAATTTCAGGTAGGTAAACCCTAGATTCCCAGTTCTGAATCCAAAGCAAAGCGTGTATTCCTCCTTTTTAGATACATTTTGGAGTCACACACGGGTTTCTGCCATTGCTGTTATTAACAAAATGCCTAATTTTTTTGAAGTGTTGTATAGCTTTCTAGAGGAAAAGATTGAGCCAACACAAACTAGTAAACATGATGCAAAAGAAAGCCATGGTTCATTCTCTGGCCAATAGATGGGGTCAGGCTAGATTCACTCTTCCCATGATGGTCTTCCTTGGAGCTGGAGTGTTCAGCCTCTAGTCTCTTGGCTGTAGCTTGAGGCCAGAGTGGCTTGCCCTTCGGATTTAGCTGGAATTTGTCAGATACCTTGCTATGCACTGTGGGGTCAGTACAGGATATACATTCTGCTTAGCTGATGATGTATAAAGGATGTCCTGTTGGATGAGGTATTGGATCCTTTCCGTGAAAAAAATGCAAGACCAGTATTTGGTTCCATAAACACAAGTTGTGTCTTAAAAACAGGCTCCCTCAGTATTAAGCTAATCATAGTCTGAGGGAGCAAGTCTTTCTTCTTTTTATTCTCCCTAGATTGTAGTTTTCAGACAGATGTTACTTATTAACTCCAGTTAATAAATCTATGTGTACAGTAGAACCAAGTTACCATACTTAGATAGATGAGCTGCACCTAAAAAAGAACTTTCTGTTGAGTTATCTTGTGTTATAAATAGGTAGACTTAAATACTAAAAGTTTGCCTTTTTAGGAGTATGTTTCCCTGAATCCTCCAGTCACCATGGTCACTGACTCTATATAGCTCTGCATGGGTTAGGATAATAGTTATGGCGACCATACAGCTGTGAATCTTGGAAGGAGCCAGTAGAAAGAAGAAGAGCCAGAGAAAACTACATTTTTGGATTATAGTTCTCCGAATCCTTCAGATAGTATGGCCATTACTGTGAAATATATCGGTACTCTGGGAATTGTAATCCAAAGAAATAACTTTAGCCAAGCTTTAGGTGACACTGTAAGAGAACCAGCTCTGTTCATCCTTGGTCCCTTGGTTCTCCCTCAGATGCTGGTGACTCGAAGCCTCCAGTGTATCAGCATGTGCCTGTGGCCAACTGTAATCCTGAGAGTGGAGAATCCTACCTGTCCCTGGCTTTGGAGGTGGCACTGATGGGAATGGGACAGCAACGGGTGATGCCAGAGGGCCTTTATGCTCAAGACAAAGTATGGCGGAATGAGGAGCAGATCATTGGCCGCTTGCAGGAGCTGGAGCTGGATGCTGTTCTGGTGCAGACTCTCCGCAAGCAATGCATTTTGCTCCTGGAAGGTAAGGGGACTCAGGTGCCACCACCACCAAAGCTCAACTCTCTGCCCTGAGACAGTCTAGATTCCTTGCATTTAAGTGCCATGTTCTGCAACTAGAAACCCTAGAAAATGTCCATTGGTCACATAATCTATGCCAATCAGATATGGATGCTCAAATGACCCAATGAACAAAACAATGTGGCAGGAATAGATGTGTTCTTATCAGTTGAGGGTTGTGATAGTGGTCATCGTAATTAGATATAAAGTCTACTTGATATCAGGGAGTTATACGATATATAGTATATAGTATCGTCGGAATGGCCTTCTTCCCTGAGTATGGAAATATCATACAAACTCCTTCTCGGTGCTTTAACACAATGATTGTGTCTATCTAGATATTCTTAGAGTTAATCTCCATAGCCCTCAGATAATGGGGAAGTGATGAAGGAGTTGTAGTCCAGTCATATTGGAAGGGTCACAGATTGTAACATGCTCTGTGTATACTTTTTTCTCACTCAGCCCCCATTTCTGCTCTCTACATGCTTTGCTAAGAGGGAAGGGGTTTTCCCCAGACAAATAATATCTTACAACAAGGAGTGATGCTCCCTTGTGACAAAGCTTTATGTTCTGTAGTTGCTTTGAGTGAGAAGTTTGAATCATTCCTGTGCTCAGTTTCAGCAAATTCCTGCTTTCTTCCACTTTTCTTGGTTCAAATTTTTAGAGTTCTTGCTAAAAGAGAGGAGGAAAAGAAAAAGAGGGTGGGGACATTGAAAACAACAGCATGACGATGGGCAAGAGAAAGAGAAAGGGGCATGAGAAAGAGGTATTCTCTCTGGCTTCTGCTAGCAGAGATCCATGTGGATCCAGAATAGGTCTTCACAGTCACTTATGGATCCACCCCCAAGACTCTACCTCTGGAAGACAATCATACTTGGCCATGAGTGATCAACCATGATGACTAGTAGTGATGTTCAGAGAGAAGCATAGGGAAGAAATGGAGTAGAAGCATGTTTAGAAAGGGATGGGTGGAGTAGTGTACCTGGCAACATACTACCCTAGTTATAAACTTTAATATACCAGGAAAACAAGGCCTCTAAGTTGTAAGGAAGGTTAAAACTTACTGTATTCCTAATGGGCTGTGGTAGCTCCTGCCTTCTATGTCATTGGGCAGCAGATCTACTCCAGTTTGCAAGAAGCTGTCCAAGGTGCTAAAACCCATCCGTAAAATAGTTCCAACATCTTAAATATTTCTCATAATGTTTAAACTAAAACCTGGTGTGGGCTCTCCATCCATGGAAACTCACTGTCTGCCACTACCCAGTGAGCCAACAGAATTATCTCCCTGATAGAAGTCCTAAGGGTCTAATCGAAATCTGATACTGATGCGGTTCTGGTTCTGTCTAGGTGGTCCCTTCAGTGGCCTTGGTGAAGTGATCCATCGTGAAAGCGTGCCCATGCACACCTTTGCCAAGTACCTGTTTTCTGCTTTGCTGCCCCATGATGCTGATCTGGCCTACAAACTGGCCCTGCGCTCAATGAGGTTTGTCCCCTTTCAACACATCTTTTGGCGAAAAAAGCTTATAACTCAAAGTAAAAAGTATGGATAATTTTCCTCAAGTATGCTAAAGGTTTTAATTCCCTGCCCTCCCTCTTCCAACTTTTCCTGCATTCTCATTGTTCCAGGTTTTTCTGGCATGTTTTTACATACCTTTTCCTTTTTGAGAAAGAAAAGGTACCGTTGTCTTATTTCATCACTTGTTTTCAATGAAAAGTGACAGTAAATAAAACTTCCTGTGAGAAGACAGGGTTCTTCCTAGAAATCAGAGCTCAAAATGGTATTGAGGTTTGTTTGCATCAGGGAGCCATATTGTCCCACCCTCTTAGACAGTGTGAAGGTCCTTGTTTTTTATTTATTTTTCAAAAGAGGTGATGTGGTGTAGGGCACACTTTGTCTACTGTACTTTAAAGGTGCTATAGGGCTCTTTGTTGTTTTGAGTGCAATTTGTTTCTTGATTGGTTCATCTGCCGTCCTTATTGGCAAGGGCATACTGATGAATGCAGTAAGCTGTCAAGTGTAAGTAGTAAATGCTGTTCTTGCAAGCAGGACTGAGTAAGAGAGAGTTCTGGCTTCCTGTTTCTTATATTCTCAAAGGCCTTTAAATGCAAGCATGTGAGCAGGTAGCTCCAAAGTGCAGCAGATGCCCTGGAGCAAGCAAAGACCACTTCCCCCTGCCTAATGCTAAGCAAAACCAGATGACATCTGAGCCAATCATGGTTGGCTCTGACATAAAAGTGCAAGATGGGGATGTTTCTAAACTTATAATTTTTTTACAAGTTTATAAACCACTCTTCAGTTCTCTAGCAGCCTTTCAAGTTTCCTTAAGCCTGGTCTTGTATCCATATGTTGTAAAATCCCTTGAAGGGTTTTCCATGTCGTTTTTAACGCCAGCATATCATGAGCAAACAAGATGGAAAAGATTATGACCCATTGACAGGTGCCCATTTATAGACCTGACGTGTTGCTGCTTTGATTCTTCCCAGGCTGCCCGTTCTTGAGACAACCTCCTCAGGTGATGTTACGCACCCTCACCATATTGTTTCGGTGGTGCCTAGCAGGTACCCACGCTGGTTTACTCTGGGGCACTTGGAATCACAACAGTGTGAACTTGCTTCCACTATGCTGACAGCAGCCAAAGGTGAGTGACAAACCTCTTTGTACCATCACTGCTGAAAACTCATACCTGAAAAAATTATAGGCAAATGAAATTATTATAGAATGATTCTGGTAGTACAAGGTGGACAACATGAATGGGTGTGTGGGTCAGTCTTCTACCCTAGTACTTTCCAGGAGCCACATAGACTGCCATCACTGCTCCTTGAATGCAAAGAAACAAACCTGAAAAGTGGCTGGAAGTCCACTTCTGGTTCTTAAACAATGAGATTTTTAAAATAAAAAACCACAGAGGGAATCTGTGACCTAGTTAAAAAGATGAACAAGCATTTGAGAATGACTGCTCCCTACTTATAAAGGCCCAGTCCTTAGCTCACCAGATAGTACGCTGGTCTCTGCACTTCTTCCAGTCCCCGGCCCTATACTATGCTGTTTTGCACTATCCCAGGCCCGGTCCTCATTATACCCTGATCATGCTCATCTTCGTATCCTGGTTATTGGTTTTTGTTGTGTATTGTTTTAATGCTGCTGTTTTATACCCTTACGTTTACATTGTCATGCTTTGCTTTTCTATGTTTTATCGTGTTTTTTGTTTTTAATTCATTGTTTCGATTTGATGATCTGTCGACATTTTGTCCCATGTGTAAGCCACCCGAGTTCCTTTGGGGAGATGGAGGCGGGGTATAAAAATAAAGTTATATATGAAATGGTGGCGCAGTGGGTCAAACGGTTGAGCTGGTAAACTTGTTGACCGAAAGGTCATAGGTTCGAATCTGGAGAGTGGCGTAAGATCCTGCTGTTAGCCCCAACTTCTGCCAACCTAGCAGTTCAAAAACATCCAAATGTGAGTAGATCAATAAGTCCTGCTCCGGCGGGAAGGCAACAGCATTCCATGCAGTCATGCTTGCCGCATGACCTTGGAGGTGTCTACAAACAACGCCGGCTCTTCGGCTTATAAATGGAGATAAGCACCAACTTCCAGAGTTGGACATTGGACTTAATGTCAGGGGAAAACCTTTACTTTTACTTATGAAATACTACTCCAGGAAATTTGACTTTCAGGAGAGAATATGCACACACATAATCACCATCTTTTGCCAGAAAAGTAAAGGGATCCAGCTAATCTAGTTGATTGAGAGCAGCATATATATCTACACACAGACACACACACACATGCGCACGCACACACAGACACACACTGCAGAGAACCCATGTCTTACCCAGAGGCTGTACCATGCCCACCTTGGAATATCAGCTTTTCTGCTGGCACTGTACAGCCATAGAAGCTAACCTTTCTCTTTGTGATGAGGACAATTACCAGATTAGTCTCATATCACACAAGCTCTCAAGGGCCTTGGGGAATCAATGGCAAGAAAGAGTGTTTGGGACGCATTGGCTAGAGAAGTGAGGAAGGAAGCAGGAGGATAAACAACTGACTTTGGGTGCCAGGAAGTAAAAAGGTGGATGGATGTGGGAACCAACTATATTAGTCCTGTGACATTTGCTAAGTTTTCTTCTGTAGAGCATGCAGGCCTACACAGATATTCTCACAGGCGCATCTTAAAACACATTTACACACAGAGGACCACATCCCACCCTCAGCAACATCTCTGTGACAGAACCCCCCTTTTAAATGAATTTGACTGAAATACCCCCCAAATTTCCCCTGTGCGTGCAAAAATAATCCCTGCCAAAGCCCTTCAGAACGAAGCTCTGCCTCATACACCTCTTGCTTTTCCTTCAGTTCTCCTTCCAAATGGCTACGCAAGTGCCACAGTGGAATTTCTGGTTATCCTTTTGATGCAGAAACAAAAGGACAACCGGGTATTTTAGCACACTCAAATGAGGGAATAGCCTGAGGGCAGTTGAAGGTGGAAAACTGCCCAATTGTCGATCCCTGCTGTAAATCCTAGATGGGGGAGACTTTCTCTTCTTTTGCTGCCCTGTTTTTCTCTTTACTGTGGTCTAAGGGCACACAATTGCTGACAAGCAAAATGTTTGTCTTCCCTGTATTTGGGAGCAGCTGGAAGTGATTTCTTTAGCTTTAGTACACTTTGTAAAAGCTTGAAAGCCCCCCCGTTTCCTGTGTCAAATGTTATCTTGGCTAATTGGTTTGGGATGCCTTTGGTCTACCTCTGAATTGGGACCTGTATATCAGCTGTGCTCCTAATTTTATGAGGGTTGCCAGGAGGGGGACAATTCTGAAAAGAAGTGGGTAGGCTGGGTAAATACTGGATTTTACTGATATATAAATATGCAGGGAAGATTGGTACATTCCTCTGGCATTGTATGGTCTGAACAGGAAGTTTGTCTCATTTCACCACCATAGAATGGCAACTAGTTCAGACAACAAGTCACCAATGGTACAATCATTGCCACCTGTCAGCCTGCCAGTACTCTCCTTTAGTTGACAGTGTTATTTATTCCCCGTATTTATATCCCGTCACTTCTCAACCCCCAAAGGGGGACTCGGGACGGCATGGAAGTTTAGTTTCCTCTAAACTGGCATGGAAGCAGTATTCTTTACTGTTCTGTTCTTTGCCACGAGTCACTTGGCAATATCTCTATCTGTGACCTGTTTAGATGGCAGGGATAATTCCTATCCACATGGTTTCACTAGTTGGACCAGATGGATGTTGGCTACTTTAGGAAACAAAAAGGCCAGAAAAATAATGTCAAGGTTTTAGATTTTGTGGATCAAGAGTCTCTGTTCCTGGGACTTTTGTTTTGATTTCACATAAAGTGCCATTGCTGGGAGTAAGCAACTTCAGAGAAAAGCAGCTCCTAGCAAATTTGAAAAACTTTACCTGGCTTTTGAAAAGCTCAGTTTTAAGTCCCCAGTATCTGACTGACAATAACTAATACAATAACTAAGACCTCACAACCTCTGAGGCTGCTTGCCATAGATGCAGGTGAAACGTCAGGAGAGAATGCTTCTAGAACATGGCCATATAGCCGAAAAACCTACAACAACCCAGTGATTCCAGCCATGAAAGCCTTCGACAATAACTAATACAGTTTCTCTATTCATTAAGTCTACTAGAAAATGTTCTTTAAAAATATTTACAAATGATATGCTTTAGTTGTTGTTGGACCAGAAAATAAATATTAAGCATAGCTACATTTTGCTTACTTGGAGAGTGTTGGTGCTTTGGTTTCAGTATTGTAACCTGTTGTGAGCCTTTTAGGAAAGCTGTGATATATGTCAGAATAAAATGTCCTGACCTCCAGTGCAATTGCTGGACGTGACCGTTGTTTGCATTCCCTGGCCAGCCAGCTGTTGATTGGGGTAAAGAGCAAAATGGTAGTTGGCTGCATTATGAAAGAGACAGGAAATACTATTATTTACTTCCAACATGAGTAGATTGTGCTTTTGCCATTTGCCATTACTGTACTCTTTTTTTGGCAAAAATAATACCCTCCCTTTCAGAGTCCTCCTACTCTCCAGATATCCAGGTCAAACCCCCACCTTCTATTTCAGTTTCCTATTTTTAGGATTGCCTTTCTGCAGTGTTAACAAAGAAAATGCCATTGATCATTGAGTGGTTTCTGCTCTACTATTCAGAAAGACTTCCAAAGTTTATTTTGCAAGTGCTCTTTAATGACATTTAGAATTATTCTACAGATAGCTGTGATTCCAGTTATCTTTCTGGCAAATGTTTAGTTGAAAAGCTTTGCTTTAGTCCAGTAGTTTTCAACCTTTGGTCTTCCAGATCTTTTGGACTTCTTCTTTCTTGTCTCAACCAGGTTGAGAAATTATCAGAGCTGAAATCTCCCAATATTTGAAGCATTAAAGGCTGAGAACCATTGTTTTTAATCACTTTATTCCAAGAATCACAGTTCCACATTCACTGTGGTTAGGGATGCAGGACCCCTGTAAAAGTGGGGGGGGGGATGAATTTAAACATGTATTTTTTATGTGAGAGAACACCTCTCTAGGGATCTCTATGTCCTCCACCATGACTCTGTGGTCAGTTTCCACCAGATATTGACCATAGAGTTACAGTGGAGAATCTGGATATTTCTAGAGAGAATATTTTAATCAAATATGTGAATAATCAAATCTGCACATATCAAATGGGGAGGACTGACTATATGCCTAAAACTTTACTGCTTCACTTAAAAATCTAAGATGTGCCATCCTACATTAGACAAAGGGGCCATCAACCCTAACATTGTGTTTCTAACACTGGTCGGTAAGATGCTTTTGGGAATCCTAAAACCAGCAGGGAAGAACAGGAGCTGCCACTTTGGAATCTGCCGTTTCTTGTTAACCGAATAGTAATAAGTGTAATTAGTATTTGGAAAATAACTCTTTTCTTTTTAACATCATTTTTGTAACCACAGTGCCTTAAATCACAAAAAAATCCCTTTTATTTTAACGTTATTTTAATATCCGTAACTCCCCAGTCTGTGTGTTATGATCCAAAAGGTGATTTTTCCAAGCTTTGGTTTTGAGTCCGATGTTTCCTGACAACAACAGCAGCAGCAGCATCAACAAATTGATCATATCCTCAGCTACTGCAAGAAAATCGCACAGATGGACTACAAACAGAGGCACAACTATGTGGCCCAAATGATTCATTGGAATTGATGTCACAAGTACCACCTGCCAGTAGTAAAGCACTGGTGGGATCATAAACCTGCAAAGGTAGTGGAAAATAAAACTGACAACGTTTTGCAACAAAATACACCAGACATCACGATTGTGGAAAATAAAAAAGTTTGGATTATTGATGTCGCCATACCAGGTGACAGTCAAATTGACGAAAAACAACAGGAAAAACTCAACTGTTATCAAGACCTCAAAATTGAACTGCTAAGGCTCTGGCATAAACCAGTACAGGTGGTCCCAGTGGTAATCGATACACTGGGTGCCATGCCAAAAGATCTCAGCTAACAGCAGCTTACTTTTGTGCAGTGTTCATGTGTCCAAGTACCTCACTTTCTATTCCAGAGCCAGAAACATGCAATGGAACACCCTGGGATATTTGCTTCAGTTTGGAACAGTAGAATTGGGACCCCCCCCCCGGAGGGGGGGGGGTGTTCAGTCAAGCATTGAAGGATAAAAGGATCAAAAGAAAAGGGGGTTTTCCCCTTCGATTCAGGACATCCCTTTTGTGTGTTCTGCACCTAAATGAACACATCATTTGATTTCTCTCTAGCAAAGTTCTGGGATAAGGATTACAATATGGTATCGTTCAAGTAGACCAGTGGTTGAATGACTGCAACCTAGCAGGGCAGTTGACTATCTCCCTTCCTATTTTCATGCAGGTGACATGTTGCGTCTACGGACTGTCCTGGAAGCTATTCAGAAGAACATCCACTCCTCCTCCCTGATCTTCAAACTGGCCCAGGATGCATTTAAGATTGCCACACCTGCTGACAACAGCTCTGACACAACCCTGCTGAATGTAGCGCTGGAGCTGGGACTACAGGTGAGGAAAATATGCTTAAAAAGTCTGGGAGCTTGCATTGGATTCTTGTAGTTTTGAGGCTCTGAGAAGGTTACTTTAAAAAAACCAGAAGAGAAATACAATGTTTGTTTGTATGAAGCCATGAATGTAAGTTGTGCTTGGCTGCTTTTCTTCCTCATTAGGGGTTCTTACACACTTAATTTATTTTGGCCCTATGCTGGAAACCACCCTGAGTCCTCTTGGGGAGATAGGGTGGTATATAAATAAAGTTTTTTTAAATTATTATTAATTATTTAAACTTATACAGCAGCCTTCAAAGAAGTTTGACTTAACAACTGTTTTCAGATGGTATCCCATCAAAGTTGATCATTAAGCCAACACGGATCATCTTTAATAGCAGAAAGACACCCAGTAGCTTCAGTCCAATTTCTGAATAGGCTGATCTAGGAAAGTAACTGCCTGAGAAAAATGTTTACCTTCCCCTCATGTTCTGTTTTAGGTGATGCGCATGACTCTGTCAACCTTAAACTGGAGACGGAGGGAGATGGTGCGGTGGCTGGTGACCTGCGCAACAGAAGTGGGTGGGTATTTCTCACAAACACATTCTGAAAGTAAAGGAAACTTTCATATATAAAACCAATTGTCTTGTTCACCTGGAAAATGGTATGGTGCTAGTGAGCAGTAAAGTCAAGACAAGAAAATAGTACTTAGCATTCACATACCACTTTGAGCATTCAACACATTTAATTTACCTAAGCCTTCTTCAGGTGCTATTCCGGTTGGAAGCAGAAAAGGCTGTATTTTTCTCCTGGATGCTGATTTGACACCTGTCAATTACCCAGCTACTAAATTATGGTATGTTTCTGGAGACCTCCTTATCATCATCATCGGCTATTACTTGCAGCCAAGTATGATTGCCTTCCAAGAGTAGTGTCTTGGTAGAGACCTATTCTTGATCCACATGGGGTTTTTTTGCAGTGAGGGCATCGATTTCCAAATGGAAGGCGGTCCCGGTCAAGGTTAGCTTGTCGCGACTTCCTCTTGACATGTTTCTCACTTTTGCCCTCCATCGCACCTCTTCAAATTCCACAGTACTGTTGGTAACAGCTGAACTCCAGTTAGAACGCTCAAGGGCCAGGGCTTCCGAGTTCTCAGTGTCTATGCCACAGTTTTTAAGGTTGGGTTTAAGCATATCTTTAAACCTCTTTTCCTGCCCACCAACATTCTGTTTTCTGTTCTTGAGTTGAGAGCTTTCCCAATGCAAAGTTGATGGCGGAGTATAATAGCTTCAATGCTGTGGGGGTCTTTGCTACTTCCAGCATGCTGACATTTGTCTGCCAGTCTTCCCAAAAGATTTGCAGGATTTTTCAGAGGCAATACTAATGGAATCATTCCAGAAGTTGAGTGTGACATCTGTAGATGGTCCACATTTTGCAGATGTATAACAGGATTGGGAGTACAGTAGCATTATAAACAAGCATCTTGGTATCCCTACGAATGTCCCAATTTTCAAACACTCTTCTTTTTTTAAAATAAAATAATACTGCACTCACAGAGCTCAGGTGGTGTTGAATTTCAGTGTCAATGTTGACTTTTATGGAGAGGTGGTTGCCAAGGTAGCGGAAATGGTCAACATTTTCTAATGTTACACCATTAAGCTGTATTTCTGGCATTGGAGAGGGATTAGCTGGTGCCTGCTGATAGAGCGCTTTGGTTTTCTTGATTAGACTTCCATAGAAATCTTGGTTGGTAACTCAAGCTGTCATTGTAAAAAAATCATGATCAGTTACTAAAGCAGAGGATAAAATGTTAGGCTATGACTAATCTAGGCTACATTGCTGAAACACAGTACACATGAAATAATTAATACCCCTCCCATCTTTCTGCTCTAACTAAAAAGAGAAAATACAGTTCATGATCTCTTCTTTGTCATCACTCTGTGCTCAAGCATTTCAATATCATGTTGCTGTTTTACTACTGGCTTAGAAAAAAATGTTTCCTTCTTGTAGGTGTCCGAGCCTTGGTCAGCATCTTACAGAGCTGGTATACCCTCTTCACTCCCACTGAAGCCACCAGCATAGTAGCAGCAACAGTGATGTCCCACAACACCATCTTGCGCCTCAGCCTGGACTACCCACAGCGAGAAGAATTGGCCAGTTGTGCCCGCACTCTGGCCCTCCAGTGTGCCATGAAGGATCCTCAGAACTGTGCGCTCTCTGCCCTGACCCTGTGTGAAAAGGACCACATCGCCTTCGAGACTGCCTACCAAATAGTTATAGATGCTGCTTCCACAGGCATGACTTACTCGCAACTTTTTACCATTGCACGGTACATGGAGCACCGTGGATACCCGCTACGGGCCTTCAAGTTGGCCTCGCTTGCCATGACACACCTCAACCTTGCCTATAACCAGGACACACACCCTGCCATCAATGATGTGCTGTGGGCATGTGCGCTCAGCCACTCCCTGGGCAAAAATGAGTTGGCAGCCATTATTCCACTGGTGGTGAAGAGTGTGCACTGTGCCACCGTGCTGTCCGACATCCTGAGACGCTGCACCATGACCGCCCCAGGCCTTGCTGGCATTCCTGGCCGCAGGAACTCTGGGAAATTGATGTCAACAGACAAAGCACCTTTGCGCCAGCTGCTGGATGCTACAATAAGTGCTTACATCAACACCACTCACTCGCGGCTCACCCACATCAGCCCTCGGCATTATGGGGAATTTATTGAGTTTCTCAGCAAAGCTAGGGAAACTTTCCTGCTGGCTCAGGACGGCCACATTCAATTTGCGCAATTCATAGACAATCTCAAGCAGATCTACAAGGGCAAGAAGAAACTAATGTTGCTAGTGAGAGAACGATTTGGATGAGGAAGAAGAAAACCCTGATCACAGTTGGTGGAATCATGCTTATGGGGCAAGAGGATTCCCAGATTCTTTGAGGAACACAACACCAAAAGCAACACAGCTGGAAAGGTTTGCTTCCCACCCACAACTCACTCGCAAACACCTCGGCAATACCAAAAGCTAACCTGAAAGTTGAATACCTCTTTCCCAAAGGGCAAGGTGGATGGAGGTTGAAAAGTAAACCACTGCAAAGGAGACAAGGATCAATATTGTTCAGCATCTTGTGTTGCCAGCTGGTGGCCTCTTGAGGTGTACAACCTGCCAAGATTGGCAAAAAAAATTTCACAATTTTTTGTGTGTATGTACAAGTGAAGACCCTTAATTAAAAACCTAACATTAACTGTTCTCAGGGAGTGCTTTACTAAAAGTAACAGAAGCATTTATGATATTGTAAATACAATAGTATATGTGTCAATTATTAAATTGTAAAGTTCTAATTATTTATAATTATTCTCTTTTTGTTTGGGGGAATACTTGAAATGTGTTGTGGGTTGAGATATATATATATATATATATATATATATATATATATAGTTCTTGTTAAGCATTTCTGAACATGAGAAATGTGAACATTTCTCAGGTTTTCCCCCCAGCACTGTTGGCCAAGAAGGGGATGGGTGGGTGATATCTGGCAAATGGCCATAATTCCAGAGTTTATGCAGAACTGCAAGGATGCAGCAGACTTGGAAGAGAGACCAAGCTGGCACTAGCAAAGCCAGAAGCACCTCTTCAACATTTCTAGACTGTCAAGGTGTGGACTTGGACCACTGGCAGAATCAACTGTAATCTCTTCCTGTGACTGCTGGTTTGTACTGTGGTTCCAAGTATGGAGTACAATGATCCCAGGAAATCAAGTATCTGTCTGTGAAACGGTTGAACCCATAGTGTAAATAATCTATTTTTGGCCTTTCTCGATGTGCGGATAGATGAATGGATGCGTGTAAGACTTGCATACCTCTCAACATGCACGTGGGAAGGGTTCTGTCCTTTCTTTATGCAGGTGGGGAGCAGGAGACCCATTCCCATTTGCTTATAGCTGCATTTTCAGTTCCATTGGCCAATTGTTGCCTTTGGTCACAACTGCAAAGGCTGGTGCCCTCCTGAGGACAGCTTCCCTTTCCACTCCTCACCACTGCTTACTTGTAATCTTATTTTTTTAAAATAAGATTTTCCAGTGAAATGAAGGGAGTGTTGCAGGAGGCAAGCCGCTCTTCCTTATTCCAGTTGTCTTTGTGTTTTCCTGCTCCAATGTGTCCTAGTTTTAAAAGGAGCCGGGAGAGACTTGGGTGGTGGGCGGGCAGGGATTGGGATGAAATGTAGTTTAGGAAATGTGGATTAAAGTCTACTCAATTACTGTCTAACTCCCTTTTTTTAAAAGAATCCTAAGAAACTGGTCTCAAGGCCAGGCAAATCCAGTTCACCCAGTATTTGTTGCCATAGAAGTATCATTCTTCACGTCTTGACTCCTTACTTAATTTTGTGTGTACAACTTCTTGACATGTTTAATAAAAAAAGAAGAAAGATGTCCATGCCCTTTCTGTATTACTCCAGTCATTGCTTTGTCACTCAGATTGTAGTGCCAATTTGAAACAAGATTACCATTAGGCAAACTGAAGTGGACCTCTCCGGCAACAGATTTTGGATATCATAGGTAAAGGTTTCTCCTGAGATTTTTTTTTTTAATTTTTTTAAAAAAAATTTATTGTTTTTCCTAGTACATGTTTATACATCAAACTACAGAGGTTTCTCCTGAGATTAAGTCTAGTTGTGTCCGACTCTGGGGGATGGTGCTCATCTCCATTTCTAAGCTGAAGACCCAGCGTTGTCTGTAGATACTTCCAAGGTCATGTGGCCAGCATTACCTTCCTGCCAGAGTGGTACCTATTGATCTTCTGTTTGTTTTCAAACTGCTAGGTTGCAGGTCCAGATCAACCCTTTTTGGCGCCCTAGGCCACACATTGGAAGCCACGCCTCTGGGCCAATGCTGAGCATGCGCGGCAGCAGCCCTAGGGGCGGGGCTTCCCTCCTCCTCTTCCTCCTCGCTCGCGCCGGAGCCAGACACCCCTCCTTCCTTGAGTGAAGAAAGGGAGGGGCGAGCGAGGAGCAAAAGGCGGAGTGGATGGAAGCTGCATCAGAGGCCCTCTGATGCGGCTCCCCTCCGCCTCTTGCTCCTCACTCGCCCCTCCTTCCTTGAGTGAAGGAAGGAAGGAGGGCGAGCGAGGAGCAAGGTCGGTCAGAGGGCCTCTGACGCGGCTCCCCTCCACCTCTTGCTCCTCCCTCGCCCCTCCTTCCTTGAGTGAAGGAAGGACGAAGGGGCGAGTGAGGAGCAAGAGTCGGTCAGAGGGCCTCTGGCGTGGCTCCCCTCCGCTCCACCTCTTGGTCCTCGCTCGCCCCTCCTTCCTTGAGTGAAGGAAGCAAGAAGGGGGCGAGCAAGAGGTGGAGCAGAGGAAAGCTGCGTCAGGAGGCCTAGGGGCCTATGGTGCCCCGCGTGCAGGCGCAGAAGCACTCGAAGATCGACCTTTTTTAAAAAATTGGGGGGTCCGGATCTGGCACCCCCCTATGGCTGCGCCCCTAGGCCGTGGCCTAGGGTGGCCTTATGGATAATCCGGGCCTGCTAGGTTGGCAGAAGCTGGGCCTAACAGCGAGACCTCACCCTGCTCCCCGGATTCGAGCCGCCGACCTTTCAGTGAGTTCAGCAGTTTAAACCACTGCACCACCAGGGGGCCCTAATGATTGGGTATCATTGGGTTTTGTCACTGCTTTATTTCTCTTCCTTGGGCTCTTGAATAGGCTTGTTTTGGGTGTGATGAGGTTTTAGTGGTGCTTTTTTTGCTCAGGCAGCAAACGTGTCTTAGTCCAATCCCGGTTCTTAAACTCTGGAAAGAGAACTGTAGTAGCTGCAAGTGTTGCGAAGACAGTCAATACAACCTTCTAAATCTAAATCATTACCCCAGAATTTTCAAAATGTATAGCTCCAGCCTCTCTAGAAGAGGAATGGTTGGCGATTTCTGCACCAGGATTCCCATTACTGCATTGCCAACATATTCATGGTTAAACTCCAGGAAGATTTAAGTACATCTGACCTTGAGTTGGAACATGCTCATCCTGAAGAATAGATCTTTGAAATGGTACACAGATGGACAGTAGGCTACAATCCTTCTACGATCTTCCCCCATCCCCATATTTTTTTCCCATTCCACAAGGCAGCACTACTGTTGTGCACATTTGAATTTGATATGATTTGGACAGACATTAGAAATGGCCAAATGCAAACACTGCAGAGGTGGGCAAGATTTTCCAGTCGCAACAAAAAGTGTTCACAAATCGAGAGTGGATGTGTACCAGCCTTCACAAACAAGATAGGGTCCAAGAATTAGAGGCTGATTTATCTCTTTTCCTTTATAACACAGATACACAGAGGGCCAGTATGAGTGAAGACCAGTATGTTTTAATGGCATGCCACTAAAAACCAACACCCTTCTCTTGTCAGTGCCTCAATGTTGACTTTGGCGCCATCACAGCCGGCTCCATCTCTTCCTGTGCAGCCGCTTGGTTTGATCAGTACATTCTCCTTCATCCATAATAGAGCTTGCTCACCAAAGTTTTAATTATGTTTATTGAGTTGGCGAGAGTGTGCATGGACAGCATCCACAAAGACTCCCACATGTTCTGGACTCATGTCGGGGTAGAGGCCATGGCCCAGATTCGCAATGTATCTCTGTGTGCCAAAACCTTCCAACATCTTTTTCACCAGATCCCCAATCTCCTCCTAACAAGAAACATGAATGAATTAGATAAGGAAGTTGAGGAAGGTTAGATCCTACTTCATAACCACTACCTTTATGCACTTCAGAAGCTCAATCCAGACAGTCTTGGGATCCATTTTGTCAATTGTTTTATAATTATGAGGATACCGTGTGTGTGGACATTCCCCATACCCACCTTTTCTTAATTTGTCGTGTCATGCCACAGGCAAAACAATGGGCTGGAACTACCCATAGTTTGCATCTAAACTTACTTTGAATCTATGGAAACAGTCTGGATTATGACTAAACCCAGTTTGCCCACACTGAAAAAGTTCATCAGGCTCCTGACTGCAAAATCATCAATTTCTCATATCATGCACTTGTATATAACCCTCAAATGCACCACAGGCAACAGCATTGCCAAGTGCTTTGCCAGCTTTGTTAACTGGCCACAGCTGGCAAAAGGTACTGTGGTTGTCCTTTGCTTTCACCATCCAATAGCACAGATAGCATTTACTGTGCAAAAGAGTCGTATGTGCCAGTTGCTTTACCTTTGGGGCATAGAGAGCACATGGGTCCAAATTCCCTTGTAAGGTAATGTCCTTTCCTATACGTTGGCTGAAATAGAAAGAAGTACATGTATTAATAGAACTTACTTAATGGAATTTATTGCAACAATGTCTGCTGAAAGTTGCGAGGTCAGCAGGCTTTACAGCAAGAAGCTAGAATAGCCAAAAATGGTGGTACACCTCTACTTACCAGACGCTAGGGACAAACTGGGGACTCCAGCCTCCAACCCATTCTTCCATATAGGTTCCAAAGATGAACTGGCTAATCCCAGCTAGAATTCAGATTTTATTATATTGGGTTTGGGCATAGTCTCTTGCCTTTCTTGCCCTCCATAGTCTCTTGCCTTTCTTTGGCTTCTGAAGCACATGGCGGTCTGTTCTATCTACTATATAAGTAAAGTAAAGGTTTCCTTTGACATTAAGTCTAGTCGTGTCCAACTGGGGGATGGTGCTAATCTCCATTTCATTGTCTGTAGACACCCCCAAGGTGTGCATGGAGTGCAGTTACCTTCCTGCAGAAGTGGTACCTATTGATCTACTCATATTTGCATGTTTTCAAACTGCTAGGTTGGCAGAAGCTGGACCTAAGAGCAGGAGCTCACCCTGCTCTCCAGATCTGAACCGCCAATCTTTCGATCAGCAAGTTCAGCAACTCAGCGGTTTAGCCCGCTGCACCACCAGGGGACCCTCTAACTATATCTACTATATAGTCTCATTCTGACTATCTTCCTGGGAAAGAAGGCATTTAAGGGCATTTCAAACACCTATCTGTAGCATTGCCTCACTCCAACCTCTTTTTAAAAAGAAGCAGGTACAGTGTTCCCTCGCTACTTCGCGATTCGCTTATTGCAAACTCGCTGTTTTGCGGATTTTAAAAAAATATTAATTTAAAATATATATCATGGTATTTTTGCTGTTTTGTGGGGTTTTGCTGCTGCCGCTCTCCAAGCCCCTTTCCCTCCTCAGTCCTCCCTCCCTCCAGCCTTGAAGGACCTTTCCTTCCTTTCCTTCACTTTATTTTAAGTTTATATAGACCTAGAATAGTGTATAACTACTAAAATAATGTGCAAATATTAAAATAAATAGAGTATCCCTATATCACGGTTTTTCACTTATTGCAGGAAGTCCTGGAACCTAACCCCAGCAATAAGTGAGGGAACACGGTATCTGTTGTTCAACCATCACATGTGAGTAGGGAATGTGGCTTTTCCTAGATCAGAGCTGGGGAACTGATTCTTCGGATCAGGCATCCTCAAACTATGGCCCTCCAGCTGTTTGTGTTTCCAGCACCCAGAATTACCGACCATTTAACAAGCTGGTTGAGAAATTATCAGAGCTGAAATCTCCCAATATTTGAAGCATTAAAGGCTGAGAACCATTGTTTTTAATCACTTTATTCCAAGAATCACAGTTCCACATTGACTGGGGTTAGGGCTGAAGGACCCTGCAAAAGTTTGGGGGGGGATGAATTTAAACATGTATTTTTATGTGAGAGAACACCTCTCTAGGGATCTCTATGTCCTCCACCATGACTCTGTGGTCAGTTTCCAGATATTGACCATAGAGTTACAGTGGAGAATCTGGATATTTCTAGAGAGAATATTTTAATCAAATATGTGAATAATCAAATCTGCACATGTCAAATGGGGAGGACTGACTATATGCCTAAAACTTTACTGCTTCACTTAAAAATCTAAGATGTGCCATCCTACATTAGACAAAGGGCCATCAACCCTAACATTGTGTTTCTAACACTGGTCGGTAAGATGCTTTTGGGAATCCTAAAACCAGCAGGGAAGAACAGGAGCTGCCACTTTGGAATCTGCCGTTTCTTGTTAACCGAATAGTAATAAGTGTAATTAGTATTTGGAAAATAACTCTTTTCTTTTTAACATCATTTTTGTAACCACAGTGCCTTAAATCACAAAAAAATCCCTTTTATTTTAACGTTATTTTAATAACCGTAACTCCCCAGTCTGTGTGTTATGATCCAAAAAAGGTGATTTTTCCAAGCTTTGGTTTTGAGTCCGATGTTTCCTGACAACAACAGCAGCAGCAGCATCCACAAACTGATCATATCCTCAGCTGCTGCAAGAAAATCGCACAGATGGACTACAAACAGAGGCACAACTATGTGGCCGAAATAATTCATTGGAATTTATGTCACAAGTACCACCTGCCAGTAGTAAAGCACTGGTGGGATCATAAACCTGCAAAGGTAGTGGAAAATAAACACGCAAAAATACTGTGGGACTTTTGAATCCAAACTGACAACGTTTTGCAACAAAATACACCAGACATCACGATTGTGGAAAATAAAAAAGTTTGGATTATTGATGTTGCCATACCAGGTGACAGTCAAATTGACGAAAAACAACAGGAAAAACTCAACTGTTATCAAGACCTCAAAATTGAACTGCTAAGGCTCTGGCATAAACCAGTACAGGTGGTCCCAGTGGTAATCGATACACTGGGTGCCATGCCAAAAGATCTCAGCTAACAGCAGCTTACTTTTGTGCAGTGTTCAAGTGTCCAAGTACCTCACTTTCTATTCCAGAGCCAGAAACATGCAATGGAGCTACCCAATGGAAGCTGGGTAGGGCTTCTGGGTATTGGAGGTCCAAAAAAACGTAGGGCTGAGGTTTGAGAATGCCTGCTCCAGATGTTGAATTGCTGCTCCCCACACCATTCAATAGGTAAGAGATATTGGACTAATGGAAATTGGGACTGAGGAACATCTGGAAGCAGGCAGGTCTACCAGCTCTGTTCTAGAAAATACCCAATAAATCAGTGGTTTTCAATCTGTGGGTCCACAGGTGTTTTGGTCTACAACTCCCAGAAATCCCAGCCAGTTTACCAGCTGTTATGATTTATGGGAGTTGAAGGCCAAAACATCTTGGGACCCACAGGTTGAGAACCACTGCAATAAAATGACAGTTTGCACCCACACCAGAATGGACTGAGCATAATATCTGCTGTTACCACAGGGCCCTTTCATGTAGGCTCATGATTTTCCACTGCTTCTGTGAATTGCATTAATGTGATTAGATATACATTAGAGGGAAAGTGAAGAAGTGTAACAAAGGGACAAAAAAAAGAAAGCATGTTAGAAATGCTACAAATGGTAAGCTCGCATTCCTCAAAATGATAGCTTCAGTTTCTCACCGAGCGTCCTCAGGACGGATTGTCCAGTCCAGGCCAATCACATCATACCCAGATTGTGCCAAGTCCTCCAGTGCATAATGTGCGTCCTTGGCAAAGATGATCTGGGAGAGAAGAAGGGATGGGACAAGTTAGCACAATAACACTGTGGACAGGGCCACGCACAAAGGGGGTTACAGAAAATCAAATTCTCAAATTACACACACAATCTGGAAATGAATTTTCTGAGATTCTTAGAAAAGCAGTGATTCCTCCACATTGTGTGTCTCAAAAATTGGTAGCTATTTTTTAAAAAGCTCTATAATACCCAAGGCCTCCATCTTTCTGTCACCATGGGAAATGCAATGTTAGCAGGGATTGGCATAGTGGCCCTTCAGGGTGAGGAATACTGGAAGGCAACCCAATTTGTTGTAGCAGAGCTAAGGACCAGACTGGTGAGCCACATTTCGGGGCAGGATTATAAAACAGAACTCCACACACCTTCCAAATGTGGCAAAGTCAAGTACCCTGTTCCCCTGTTGGAAAATTACAAGGACAAAGCCAGCCATACCCAAGAGCTTCCTGTTTTGTTTCGTTTCTTTTTTGTGTGCCAGGAGCGACTTGAGAAACTGCAAGTCACTTCTGGCGTGAGAGAATTGGCCATCTGCAAGGATGTTGCCCAGGGGACACCTGGATGTTTTATGTTTTACCATCCTTGTGGGAGGCTTCTCTTATGTCCCTGCATGGGGAGCTGGAGCTGACAGGGGGAGCTCAACCCTCTCTCTCCGGATTTGAACTGCTGGCACAAGGGTTTAACCCACTGCACGACCAGTTTTACATTCCTGGTAAGAGGTGATGACTCATGACAAAAATAAGGTTCCGCAGCTATAAAAAGGGCACTTGCATGCACACACACACAAAGGAAAAGGGATACAACACAAGTGTCCAATTTTATTAGAGCCAATCATGAGTGCTTTATTACCAGGATGGGAATCATGCAACCACCAAGGACATTGTTGGTGGCTTCTGGCCCACCAGACCCCTCTTCCCTCCAAACTATAATAAAAAACTGAAATAAAAAAAGGATTGTGACTCTTGAAAGCCTTCTGGAGGGTTTATTCTCATTTTAAATAATAGAACACTTCCTTCCCTTTATTATGACAAAAATGGAAGTGGATTTCTGGGCGGGTTGGGGCTCTTGTCCCATTCAAGAAATTGCCTAGAGGTAGGAAATTGTCCACTTACTGTACTATAGGCTTGAGCAGTTTGGGTTGCTCTGTTGTGTGGCTGCCTTCTAGTGGTAAAACAAAAGTAAAACAACTCTGGGTTGGTGTGAGTTTTCCAGACCTCACAACCTCTGAGGATGCCTGCCATAGATTGAAATGCCAGGAGAGAATGTTTCTGGAACATGGCCATACAGCCTGGAAAACTCACACCAACCCAGTGATTCTGGCCATGAAAGCCTTCAATGTCACATAAAACAATTCTGCCCTGTTTTGTTTTTTAAAGAGAGTGGACATTGGATCAAGAGTGGAGTTAGGAAGGAAGAAATGGTGACAGCAGACACTTTTTAATGTGAATGTTAGCAGCTGGGCCTTCTCCCCAGGAAGAGCACCATTAGTGGAGTTGTGCAGAGGCAATCACGCTTCTGGACTGTCAAACCCTAGCCAATACCTTCATGTGTTTTATACTAGTGTAACTAGTAGCTACGGTACTGGAAGTATGGTCTCTAAAGCTATTTAAGAAGGTATCTAGAATAATCTTATGCAACAGTTGTTTCACATATCCCAAAGGCAGCAAATAACCACAGCATTGCACAACTAATTCAAATGATTGGCACTGTCTCCTCTTTGGTGCCTATGGTTCCACACAATTTTACTGGCATGCATGCCGTGTTGGTATGCAGGCCAAATTTTGAATTAATGAGTATTTCCAGTTGCAAATGAGGTAGACTTACTTAAAACAGTGAATTGTCACAGAAGGCTTTCCCCAGCTTGGATGTTTTGGATGAATACTCTTTCGAGGCCTATGCAACACAGCCAGTGATCTGGTGTAATCAAAGCTGTACCCTGGTTGTGGAAGGCTACTTTAAGGTCAGCAGACCTCTTCACACTTTTTGGATGGATGTGCGATGGGGGTTGGGGAGAGTGCCCAAGTCCTCATTTCTCACAGTAAAAGCCTGGAACATGCCAGAGTGCTCAGTTCCTTCCCCAACTTATTCTCTGCTACTTGGCAGAATTAATGGCACCAAAGAGAATGTCCACAGACAGCTCCACACATGCAGGATAACACTACTAGTCAGTCATGATGACTCTACATTGTCTTCAAATTTCAGGAGCAATACACTTTGCATAGCAATTGCTGGTAAGCTCAAGAAAGGAGATGCTGCTATTGTCGAAGGCTTTCATGGCCGGAATCACTGGGTTGTTGTGAGTTTTCGGGCTGTTTCAGAAGCATTCTCTCCTGAAGTTTTGCCTGCATCTATGGAAGGCATCCTCAGAGGTTGTGAGGTCTGCTGGAAGCTAGGAAAATTGGGTTTACAGTGTTCCCTCACTTATCGCGGGGGTTCCGTTCTAGGACCACCCGCAATAAGTGAAAATACACAAAGTAGGGATGCCAAATTAATTTTAATATTTATACATTATTTTATATATTTTATATATTGTTTTCTTATCCACGCTTCCTTACTCGCCTCCTGGCCCATCCCAAGGGCAGCCGCCTGCCTTCTTGGCCTCCGCAGACCCTGGCAGAGCCTCTGGAGCCATGCAGGCAGCAGCAGGCCAGGGAGGCAAACCTTTCCCGCCGCAATTCAGGCCACCGCACTTCCGGGGTCCCTGGCCTCCACTGGACGTAAATATTTCATATTTTTATTAAAGACCCACGAAACAAAGAGTCCGCTAAAAGCGAACCACGAAGTAGCGAGGGAACACTGTATACACCTTGAAACTGTTGGCCATTAAATGCTAATCAAGGTGGCCAATTGAAACATTCACACCTGCCTCAAACAGACAAGAGTTCTTTCTCCCACTCTGGAAATTCCAGAGATATATAAACCCCATCTTCCTAGTTTCCAACAGACTTCACAACCTCTGCGGATGCCTGCCATAGATGCAGGCAAAACGTCAGGAGAGGATGCTTCTGAAACATGGCCATACAGCATGGAAAACTCACAACAATCCAATGCTTCTATTGTCATTCTCATAGTTCTGCCAAAGCCATGTATAGTTGGCCACTGTGGCAACACAATACTGATCTAGGTAAGCTTTTGGTTTGATCGAGCACAGCTCTTCTTAGACTTATTAATAATTTCCCATCCACCCTATTTATATTTCTTCTGGGAAGTATATTTTAATGGGAAAACCAAATGGATTGACACAGTTTCAAATGTGCAATAATTATATTTAGGATGAAGTGAAAACAGTCCTTCCAGAGAGGGTGGTTAGAAGACCAGCTGATGCCAAGCATCTCTTGAAGATACCAAAGGGAATGGCCCTGTCTCTTACCAGAGGAACTACAGGCATGGCATTTTCACGCAGCTTAGTTTTCACTCGCTTGGCAATGGACTGGATATATGAGAGACAAAATTCTGAAAACTGTTCTGGTCCCAGATGTCCAGCATGGGACTCAAAAAGCTGCAGAGCCTGCCAAGAAAAAAAAGGAGTCAGACTCACAATGTTATCTCAAGATAGTCCCTTCCACTACCATCCTTCTTCAAAGAAATAATGCTTTCCAATGCTACCTTTCCCAGCAGCAGAAGAAAAAACTCTATAAAATGATACAAAAGCTTTCAACAGTAATGAATTCTACATGTAAATTGTCTCAGGAGTACTATGCTATCATGTGACCTAAATATCCTGAATGCAACTTCAAAATCACCCAGCCAATATGACCAGTAAATAAATTAATGGAAGTGGGTGCTAGGAATCACAGTCGGAAAGAATAATATCTGCACTAAGATATCTTCGTATCTATTGCTTGACAAATTTGAACTGTTTGTCTATACTAATACAGCAAAGCTTTAGACTCACAGGTGGATTAACTTTCCTCTCTTACTCACCTGAGCACCTGCAGCCACCTGCCCCACCAGGTAATCCACAATTACATCAGCTAATAGTGTGAGTAGGCGATGGCTGGCTTCGGGATGACGGTACAGCCAGGCCTTGGCTTTGGCCATTGTCTTGGAGCCACCACCTTCAATCATATAGGACATCAGTGTCCACTGGAAGGAAGATAAAAAGCAGGAAATGAAAGAAAATGTGGATATGAAGACTCGCTGCCCCTTCACACCCAAGCCACTCTCAAAATCAAGAGCTTGGAAAATTTATTTTTGAGGCAACACTCTCCTCTGACCAGGTAACATGTTCAATGCATAACCATGCTTCTCAACCATGATAGATTTACACAGACCAGTAGCTTGAACCGTTCTAAATTATAATTCTTGTTTAAAAGGTCACCCAACCCATCCCGCCTTCAGCACAGCAGCATCTACCAGGCATTTATCAAGATTCAGAGGTACATACAGTTACTCCCATACATCTATGGGTTCTGCATCCATAGATTCAACCAACCACTGCTCAAAAATATTTTAATTTTTTTCCAAAAAGTGAACTTTAACTCTGTCATGCACTAAGACACTGATGTCTAGGCATTCCCTGCTATAGCTTTCTGGCATTTCACAGATCCCTAGGGTCTCTAGCACTCCTTTGAGTAGCCATTTTATACAAGGGATGGCATTTAACTTCACCATTGTATACAGTGGGACTTGAGCACCCATGGATTTGGGTATCCACGGAGGGCCCTGGAACGAAGCCCTAGTGGATACCAAGGGCTCACTGTATTCATTTCCAAACAATCAGTACTTACTGGAGCACCAGAGAAGCCAATCAGAGGCACCTTCCCTTCCAACCTGTGCCGTGTTAATGTGATGGCCTGGAAGACATAGCCCAGTTCTGCTGCCACGTCCACTTTCTGGCAAAGCTTCAGCAGGTCCTCTACACCCTTCAATGGCTCGGGGAATGTGGGTCCCTTGCCAGGCACCATCACCACCTCCATGCCCAGCGCCTGGAAACAAAGTAAGATGTGATAAGATACAAGTACTTGTCCAGAATGTGTCACAGGTGTGGGGACCACCATCAGCACAGCATCTCTTACCTGAGGCACCACCAAGATGTCTGAGAAAATGATAGCAGCATCAAGAGGAAAACGCCGCAAAGGCTGAAAAGAAAAAACAGCATAACACACAACAATGAATATATGCAAAGCAGGGACTTTGTTAGAACTTGGATAGGGAACTACTAAGGAATACGAGGTGTAGTAGGCAGTATTTCAAAGGAAGGCAAAAAACCATCTGAGTATTTCCCCCCCCCCTATGAATTGAAATTATTAGGTTTGCCATGTCAACAGATAACTTGAAGGTACATGTTTTATTTTTTTCCAAGTTAAGTCTTAAGTCATTAAAGTCAAAACAGAATAAGATTTTTTTTCGTGTCAGGAGCAACTACTAGAGAAACTGCAAGTCTCTTCTGGTGTGAGAGAATTTGCCATCTGCAAGGATGTTGCCCAGGGGATGCACAGATGTTTACCATCCTGTAAGAGGCTTCTCACATGTCTCCACATGGGAAGCTGGAGCTAACAGACGGGAGCTCACCCCACTCCCCAAATTCTACCCACTGATCTTTCAGTCAGCAGTCCTGCTGGCACAAGGGTTTAACCTATTATGCCACTGGGGGCTCCAGAAGAAGACAAATTTAGGAGAAAATAAATGGCAGATTTTAAAAATGAACATTTTAAAATAGTCTAAAGTAATGTTTATAGCTATACTGTCAGACAGACAATGAACACCAGAAAAAATATTGAGAGGTAGTATAACAAAGTGAGAGGGAACAGAATGAATCTTTGTATAAACACAATATTAAAAAGCAGGTGAAAGAAATCCTAAAGCTGTCACCATTGCATAAAAATGCCTCACAGGCAAACAAAAAGGAACATTAAAGTATTAATAAACTTTTCAAAGAGTAAGACAACACTGTTTTGGAAAAAGATTAATAAACATTACTAAAACGGAAATATCTGAAATGATGTTTTAATACAGGAACATTAATAAAATACATAGAAGTGTTAGAATAACAAAGGTGAGGAAATGTCAAAAGTGAAGAAGGGAATCTATCCAAAACGTACGCACATTACAGCAGAGTAAGAAAGTGTGAGAGAAGAATGAAAGGAAAGTACAGCTGTGACTTCTTTGAGCAGAAACAAACAATGGTGTGGAAGATAATAATATATTATATTTTATTTATATTCCGTCATATCTCCCCGGGGGAACTCAGGGTGGATTACAGTACTCATATATGGCAAACATTCCGTTATAGAGTTAACAAAGACATGACATTACAGAAATAGAGGTAGTGGCTTCCCATCTTTTCCCATCTCCGGTATCTGGAGGCTGTGCTTGACTCCAGTCACAGGGAGGTGCTGTCGCTCCATTTTCCATGCTGAGGGGCTTTGTTGTCCTTAGACGTTCTCCCAATCGAATCGTTGGCATGTCTGCATGGGTGCCTTTTATTACCTCCCCACCAAATCGGTACCTATTTATCTACTCACATTGCTGTTTTCAAACTGCTAGGTGAGCAGAAGCTGGGCTGAAGGCAGGATCTCACCCCCACATGGGCTTGAACCGTCGACCTTTCAATTGACAAGATTTTCTGCAGCTGGCAAATCCGCCCAGATCTGTGCAACTGGATATGTATCTACATTTAGAATTAATACAGTTTGACACCATGTTAATTGAGAGTTATAATTTTACAGGGTCTTAGGTTTCTCGACCAAGGAGTGCTGGTGCCTCACCGAAGTACAATTCCCAGGATTCCATAGCATTGAGCCATGGCTGTTAAAGTGGTGTCAAACTGCATTAATTCTATTTATTTATTTATTTATTTGGGTTTCTATGCCGCCGACTCCCGGAGGCTCGCGGCGGCTTACAGAGCCGAAGGCACAGTAAAATACAGAAGGTTAAAAACAATTAAAAACAGAGCAACACAGTAGAAACAACAAACACATTTTGTTGTGTAGCCTGGGTTTTATGCCTTTCTCTGTTAATTGTCAGTGCTAGAATGTATGAGTTTAAAATGTTTTGTGTTAAATGTGTCTATTTTCTAAGCTGTGTGATATAGTTAGGCCATTATAGAGTTAACTGGCGAAGGAGAGTTCATGTGTATGATGGAAGCAAGGTTCCCGTATGTTCAACCTTTGGAATGTAAACATTTGTAGATAAGGAAAATGCTCCAGTCGCCATGATGGATGTGCTTTGAGACGCAGGCTGTTAGAAAGCTCCTGTAGAATGCTTTGCTTTCTTTAACTAATAAAAGGACTTTTATAGTTCCAACCTGGCTCTGAATGATTTATCCTTGATATTTATTACATACACAATCAAGAACCAATTGGCTCGGTTGTCATTATTATGACCAGCTCTCTATTGCCTGAATAATTTCAGAAGCATGAAATAAGTATGGAAATGCAGTGATATCCCCCACTTCCTTTTTAAATAAAGGAACAAATGTTGTTGTGTTCCTTTAATTCCCATTACATTTTTTTCTCCCTATGCCTAGTCTTGGGTGAGTCATGTCATACAAGATATATATCCTTTTTCTCCCATGTAATAATTTTGTATGGCGCGTAATTTAACTTGCAGTTCAAATATACAGGCTGGTGTTGGAAGCTGATCAAAACACTTGCAATGTGTGTTTCTTAACACTGAATATTTGGCGAAAAGATACACAATAAGCACATTTACCTAAAGTATGCATCATTAACTTTTATTTATACCCAAAGATAATTCTAGCACAAAATTCCCAAGGGTGACAGAATACAAACATTCTTCTTTTCCCATCCACAATATTTATTCACAGGACATGCCTGTCTCCAGCCGTTGGCTGCACAGCAGAAATCATTCTTATGTCTAACAGACACATGTGGACAAATATACCATCTCGCTCACCTGCAAAGTGAGTTCACAACATTTCTCTGGTGACCGACAAGTAGCAAAGAAATCCTGAGCAGCTCGGGTTTCACGGAACTCTGCAAAAAGGCCAGAAAGTTGTGAAAAGGGGGGAGAAATGTCCCTCAAAGGGCATTAAATCCTAGAGGAGAAGGGCCTCGAAGACAGGAAAAGGCTAGCTAGGTCTGTAACAGACATCTCATAAGAAAAACATTCAAAAGCATTTTTTTTTCATGTCAGGAGCGACTTGAGAAACTGCAAGTTGTTTCTGGTGTGAGAGAACTGACTGTCTGCAAGGATATTGCCCAGGGGACACCTGGGTGTTTTACCATCCTGTGGGAAGCTTCTTTCGTGTCCCCACATGAGAAGCTGGAGCTGACAGATGGGAGCTCACCCCACTTTCCAGATTCGAACTGCTGACTTTTCGGTCAGCAGTTCTGCCAGCACAAGGGTTTAACCCATCGCATCACTAAGGGCTCCACTCGAGAGCATAAGACCATAATTCTTCATGTTTCTCTCTTGCTGCACCCACACTGAAGAAAACCAACCTGTGATTTAAAGATTATAACAAAGCCCTTGGTTTGGAGATCATGATCATTTTGATGCATAACTTATATTCAGGCCAAGAGGTTGCCATCAGGACAGAACATGAAGAAAATGAATGATTTCTGACTGCCAAGGGGGCCCAGCAAGTCTGCATTTTATTATCCTTTCTGTTTAATTCGTACAGTGAATATATCAAAGGTAAAGTGGGATTAGACTTGACGCGAGAAAAGTTTTATAGATACTGTGGAGTGCCAAAATACAAATACATTTGGTCCTAGATCAAATCGCGCCTGAAGCTAAGAACTCAAGGTAACTAAATTCAGTGTGTCATGCTTGGGACATACCATGAGAAGACATGATTCACTAGAAAAGATACTAATGCTTGGTAAGATAGAAGGTTGTAGGAACAGAGGAAGACTGTATTTCAGATGGATGGACTCAATCAAGAAGTCACAGCCCTGCAAGGTCTGAGCATGGCTGAGGATGATCGAGGGGTCACTATAAATCAAAGTCAGCTTGTTGACTCTTCTTATGTTCTAATACTTTCCAGGTAGATTTTAAATTTCTTCCATACTCATTTTGAGGCCAAATAATAAGAGTGAACAATGTACTTCTAGGTTCTTCCCTAGGTTCTGACAAATAATGGCATGAACAACCCTAAGAACAGGCAGGTCACTGCCTAAGATCAGAAGGAATAGCTTTTTAGAGACTGTTGGACTTCAGATCCCATCAGCCAGAATAAAGAAATAGGGTTTATGTTACTTAAAGATTAAAACTGCACTGAGCTGGAACACCCTCCTGGCCAAAAACAACTTTTGAAACCCCACTGGCCACCACCACAGTTATTAACACCCTTTGGCTCCCTGGAGGTATTTCAGGCAAGAATGCACTGGACTTGCACTCAGGCCTGGGCTCAGAGGTAAAACTGAAGTGATTTCTTCTTTAAATAAGGTATGCTGCCACCATTGGACTCTTGATTGCTGCAGGAACTGAGTTAACCCTTACTGACAGAGGCACTCTTGAGGCAGTTGCATGAACAACAAAACACTAAAGTTTATTTGAGAGAACTTTCAAAAATAGTTAGCAAGCTTAATGTTTTAGAGATCTTGGCATGAACGCGTGTGGTTACTTTAATCAGTACAAATCTTTGTTACAAAGTACAACTTCTTTCTCAGCTATCCAATAGTTTACTGACAGGACCTCTTCTCTCTGCCTAATAAACTTTAACACTGCTACAGCTAGTCCAAACTCTGGATCTATCTAAACTACAAATCTACACACTATCTACCCTGATTCTCCGGCTATCTCTGCTAGCCACCTGATCATTTTCAGGCCTTTTCTTTCTATCACTCACTAACCCTGACCCTTCTCTTCTTCTCACACTCAATTTGCTACTCTCTTCTTCAACACCCATTCTCAATCTGCTGCCAGATTTCAAAATGCCTTCTCTTGAGAGCATTTTATTCTTTTTCCAAGTTAGGCTCCGCCTCCTCCTCTACCAGCCAATCCTACTCCCCTCGTTTCCCTCCAGGCCACACTTAGCCACACACCCTTATTAGAAACGAGAACCTAAGATGGATGCCTCCATTACATCCCATCTAAAATGGCTGTCAAGGTTTTGGGCATAGCTTTTCAGGCTTCTCTAGCCTCCCAGGTAGGGGATTCACTACAGCCAGCATAGCCAGGGATGATGAGAGCTGTGCTCCCTGCCTTGAAGACCACAGATTTCTTGCACTTCCCTTAAGCTCCAGGCGCCCAATGATTTTCCTTACCTGGGAGGTACCTTCCTGCCTGTCTCATGCACCAAACCGGGGTGTATTCTGTCTCTTTCCCTTGTGCTGCGCGGAGGAAAGAATCATTCTTAAGTTCAGGGAATCCTGTGGGTCTAATTAAGAAAAGGAGAGAGTTAGACAAAGAGGATGAGGAAGAACCACGACTCATAGTTAAGAACAGGGGCGAGACAACAGGAAGTGAGAGAAATCTACCCATCAGGAGGGAAATTTATTTTTGAAAGAGTTATCCTGAGGAAAAGGGGTCTCAAATGAAGCTTTATCGCCCATCTTTGTTTCCACAACAAGCCACATTTTTAAAAATCCAATTGTCGCAGCAGGTGAAATTTTCTGAACAGAGGCACAGATAGCAAAATAAACAAGGCAGGCATGTTAACCCTTCCCTATGCTATCCAGAGCTTGTGTGTGTGTATACAAGCACATACAGAGAGGGTTTTTTTTGGAGGTACACTTAAAATGTATCTGTTCCAACTTACATACAAATTCAACTTAAGAACAAGTCTACAGAACTGATCTTGTTCATAACTTGCAAATTGCCTGTATATGTCTTTGTGGGTACACTGTAGAATCAATGCAGCTAGACCCCACTTGAATTGCCGTGGCCCAATGCTATTGAAGTCTAGGACTCTTGTCTGCCTTGTCTGCCTAAGAATGCTGGAGCATCATCAAACTATAACTCTCACAAATCTACAACATTAAGCCATGGCAGTTCAAGTGGGGAAGGATACTCAAAACTACTTTTTTATGATTTTCAAAATTAATCCCTGCTTTTTAAATGATCTTCATATTAATCTCTGTTTTTACACCTAGATCATGCATTCTGCATGTGATACCCATTTACTGCCCACTAGTGTTGCACCTACACTGTAGAATAAATGCAGCTTGCTACTATTTTAATTTGGATCAATGTTATGGAGATTAAGATCCTATGGGGAGGCCCTGCTCTCAATCCCGCCTTTTTCGCAAGTGCAATTGGTGAGAATGAGAGACAGGGCCTTCTCAGTGGTGGCTCCTCAGCTGTGGAACTCCCTCTCTGGCAACAGCAGATCAGCCCCTTCCCTCCTCACCTCCAGAAGGAAAGTAAAAACCTGTCTTTGGGACCAGGCTTTTGGAGTCTAGTGTAATGCAATATAGAGTGGATTATGTGCAATGATTATGGAATCGGCCTTGGACCACGATCTTTGGATGACGTGATTTTAATACTGAATGTAATTTTTTAAATGCTTAACTTGTATTAATTTAAACTCAACTGATTTTAAGTTTCTAATGACTGTATGTATTACAAGGCATTGAATAAATGCCACACATAAGCTGCCTTGAACCCTCTTCGAGGAAGAGAAAGACAGAGTATGAATAGGGGAAATTAATTAATTAATTAATTAATAATAAATACATGGAATCTTGGAAGATATGTTTTACAATTTCTTTTCGCCTTTCTATCAAAGAGTGTTGGTGCTTCATCAAACTACAACTCCCAGGATTCCTTAGCATTGAGCCACGGCAGTTAAAGTGCTGTAGTCCTGCATTAATTCCACAGTGTAGATGCACCCAATGTCATATATAAAGCCGCTCCAAGCTTTGCCTTAGGACGAACCACTCTTCTATTTGTGCAACCATATAGAGCAGGCCTGGGCATACGTCAGCCCTCCAGGTGTTTTGGACTTCAACTCCCACAATTCCTAACAGCCTACCGGCTGTTAGGAATTGTGGGAGTTGAAGTCCAAAACACCTGGAGGGCTGAAGTTTGCCCAGGCCTGATATAGAGTATCCGAGCTGATAGCAGGAGTATTTTCTCCACAAATATGAAATTGATGATGACAGAAAGAAGGGTCAGTTCATTCATAATATTATTCAGTATATTTAGAACCTGCCAACAATTACATAGTTAGGCACATATGGCTTCCATTCTTGTCTGAATGACACATTGTGCTTTGCTAAAGGTAAAGACTGCTTAGCTTTCCCATGTTTTCTTTGAAAACAACGGACCAGGAAAACCCACAAAGGCCCAGCCCATGAATGGTCGCTGATATAAAATTATCAGTGAACAACAGAACAGTTTCCCCTGCATGATCGTAGGACAACAAAGCGCTCTTTGGGTTCCTTGAAGAAGGGGAGATACCAGAAGGTTACAGTATTTGCAATCTAAAATAAATTAATATATGTGTGTTTCCGTAGTTCTTGGGTGGGTTTCTTTTTAATCCCAAAACACACCAGGATATTCACTTCTCTTTTCTTCTTCTTGTGTTACTTTCTTTATGATCACCATGCTATAGTGCAGGCAGGCATGGGCAAACTTGGGCCCTCCAAGTGTCTTGGACTTCAACTCCCACCAATCCTAACAGCCTCAGGCCTTGTTAGGAATGGTGGGAGTTGAAGTCCAAAACACCCGAAGCACCCAAGTTTGCCCATGGCTGCTATAGTGCATCAATAAAATGGCACTGTAGCACCACACTTTGCACTACTGGTCTCTAATAAGTTTAAAATATTAGAATTAACCTTCTTAGTGGTGGCCCCTCGGCTATGGAATGCCCTCCCTAGGGATATTTAATTTATTTTAATCTGTTGTTGTATTTGATGTGTTGTAGTTTTGTACTTATGTATACGGCATCGAATTGTTGCCTTTTGTCAGCCACCCTGAGTCCTCCTTCGGGGGGTAGAGAAGGGCGGGTTATAAATGAAATAAATAATAAATGAAATAAATAATATTAGATCGGGCCCATCCTAACATTTTGAAAAAGGGTTAAAACTTGGCTTTTTGGGCAAGCATTTGGAAATGCAGTGTAACAGGCCAATTTAGATCCACGGAATGATTGGACGATGTGACTGGAAAATGATTTTAGTAATGAGATGCTGAGGACTTGTGTTTTATTGTTTTTATTATTTCTACTGTTTTTATATGGTTCATATTATATGTTAATATTTTTAATTATATTTTATGTTGTTGGGGGCATTCATTGCTGATTGTAAACTACCTTGAGTCATTTTCAGGCTGAAAAAGGCTGTGTCTGTGTGTGTGTGTGTATATATATATATATATATATATATATATATACACACACACACACACACACACACACACATATTTATACACACACACACACATATATATATATATATATGGTAAATAAATAAATTAAAAGAGAAGCAAATTTACCCTTCCAGCTAGAGGGCTGCATTATGCCACAGGGTGCATCTACACTGCAGAATGAATGCAGTTCAATCCCACTCTGAGTGTCATGGCTGAATGCTATAGAATCATGAGGCAAGTAGTTTGCTGCAGAACTATGGGAGTTGCGGTTTGGTAAAGCACAAACACTCTTTGGCAACTAAAAAAATGTGCAAAATGACAATCATTCCGCAGCACTCAGCCATGGCGGTTAAAGTGGTGTCAAAGTGCATTAATTCGACAATGCAAATGCATTGAGAAATGTTGCATAGCACCATACCAAGTATCGGTTATCTCTCACAGACCTGCTCACAATGACTATCATTGTAGAAGAGGAGTATTGGTGTAAGTAAGATAAACGCACCAAGGAGCTTAAAGTGCTTAAAAACAGTTTAATCCTGTGTATGACCACTATCACGACGGTTTCCCTGGGCTGAATTTACTCCCAGGAAAGTGGGCACGAGATTTTAGTCAAAACACTCTGCAATTTAGACAGACCCTTCAAAGTCTTTAAGCAATTCCCCTCAAATAGACAGAAAGCCTATCCAACTCCTGTGTCACCTATCTGCATGCTTCCACTCCTATATACAATGTCTCTTCATCCTTTAATACAGTGTTTCTCATCTTGGAAGCCGGGACCCGGGGGGGGGGGTCATGAGGGGGGTGTCAGAAAGGTCGTCAAAGACCATCAGAAAACACAGTATTTTCTGTTGAACATTGGGGTTCTGTGTGTGACGTTAGGCCCAATTCTGTCATTGCTGGGATTCTGAATGCTCTTTGATTGTAAGTGAACTATAAATCCCAGCCACTACAAATCCCAAATGTCAAGGTCTATTTTCTCCAAACTTCATCAGTGTTCATATTTGGGCATATTGAAGATTTGTGCCAAGTTTGGTCCAGATCCATCACTGTTTGAGTCTACAGTACTCTCTGGATGTAGGTGAACTACAACTCCCAAACTCAAGGTCCAGTACTGGGTTGTTGTAGGTTTTTTGGGCTGTATGGCCATTCTCTCCTGACGTTTCACCTGCATCTATGGCAGGCATCCTCAGAGGTTGTGAAAGTACCTTCCATTACTTTCTGTTGGTCATGGAGTTCTGTGTGTCAAGTTTGGTTCAATTCCATCGTTGGTGGAGTTCAGAATGCTCTTTGATTGTAGATGAACTATACATCCCAGCAACTACAACTCCCAAATGACAAAAATCAACCCCCCTCCCCAACCTCACCAGTATTCAAATTTGGACGTATCAGGGATTTGTGCCAAATTTGGTCCAGTGAATGAAAATGCATCCTGCATATCAGATATTTACATTACAATTCATAACAGTAGCCAAATTACAGTTATGAAGTAGCAATGAAAATAATTTTATGGCTGGGGGTCACTTTAAGCAATTCCCCTCTTAGATTGAAAGCCTACCCAACTCCTGTGTCACCTATCTACATGCTTCCACTCCTATATATACAATGTCTCTTCAGCTTTTAATAGCATGCAGTAACAATGCTCAAGTGGACAAAAAGAAAGGGAGATTAATGTGACTCAAACAGACAAGTACACAAACAAACAGAAAGTACACCATTGTTAAAACATTTCCCCAAATATTAACTGCTGTTACAGGGGAAACCAGCTGATTCCTAATCCATCAAAAACACAGACATGTGCTTTTCATCTTAAGAACAGACAAGCATCTTAAGCTCTGAGGAAAGAATCCCACTGGAGCATTGCAGCACACCCAAGTACCTGGGAGTTACCCTGGGCCGTTCTCTGACCTACAAGAAGCAATGCCTGAATATCAAGCAAAATGTGGGCGCTAGAAACAATATTATACGAAAGCTGGCTGGCACAACCTGGGGATCACAACCAGATACAGTGAAGACATCTGCTCTTGCGCTTTGCTACTCTGTGGCTGAGTATGCATGCCCAGTGTGGAACACATCTCACCACGCTCTTAATGAGACATACCACATCGTCACGGGATGTCAGCACTGGAGAAATTACACTGTTTAGCCCTTATTGCACCATCTGACATCTGCCAGGAAGTAGCAACCACTATTTATTTATTTATTTAGATTTTATAGACCGCCCCTCCTAACAGTCTCAGGGCGGTGTACAATTGGTAAAAACATACTAAAAACAGTCGCATATCTTAATAAAACAATACAAAATACACGTTTAACAACAGGCAGCAACTTAGGGTGACAATATATGTCGAGCATTTGATGGTTTACGGAGGGCTGCTGAGACAGAACGCCCGCCGGAAAAGGACAGTTTTACACATTTTCCGGAAAGGAATAAGCTCGTTGAGAGTGTGTGCCTCATTCGGTAGGGCATTCCACAATGCTGGAGCCACCACTGTAAAGGCCCTCTGTCTGGTTACTGATAGATGATATGTCCGAACTGAAGGGACGACTAGTAGGCTTGAATCCTCCGAATGTAGGGATCTCTGGGGAATGTACGAGGAGAGACAGTCCTTCAAGTACACAGGCCCTAGACCATGTAAGGCAGTGGCATCTCCTGTTTGGGTATCAGCCAGCACGCCAACGACTTAAATCAAGAAATAGTTTTCTAAGATCTATAGCAGGGGTGCTCATTATGGTGATCGGGAGCACCTAGGTGATCTTCAGCCCTCTTCCAGGTGATCTTTGGACCTCACCAGAGAGGTAGAGAGAGAGAGAAAGAGGTGAAGGAGGCCGGGCAAAGTGGGGCAAAGCCAAGCAAGCCCTGCCGCAAGCCCTGCTGCTGCCATCGGGACTCCCATTCCAAGCCGAGACCTGGGCAAGCGAGCTGTGTGGGGCTGCTTTCTTTCCTTGGTTGGGAGCGAGGAGGGAGGGCTCCGCCGTGTTCCTGGGGCTGAACCCAAGGAGGAGGGGGCTGCAGGGATGGAGACTCCACTTGCTGTTGCTGCTTGTGCCCTCGCCGCCTTTCTCCGCCTCGCCCTCCCTCGCCCTCGAAGGAGAAAGGCGGCGAGGGCCCACGGGAGAGAGAGAGAGAGAGAGAGAGAGAGAGAGAGAGAGGCTAGGAAGAGCCACCCTCTCTCTCTCTCTCTCTCTCCCGGGGCATGGACTGCCACCAGTGGGAGGGGTCCTCCTTCCTGCCAGCTGTCCACTTGGGCGTCCTTTCTGAGTGACACCCTCGAAAGGAAAGAAGGAAGGGCGCCCCCCGCTGCATCTGTCACCTTGGGGAAGCACCTCTTCCACTCTTCCTTCTACTGCCCAGGTAAGGAAACCTCGAGGGAGGATTGAGGGGGGAGGCTGCCGTGGGGAGGCTCCAGCCTCACGTGGCTCCCTCTCTCGGTTGAGTTTCCTGGCCCAGGCAGCAGCCAGGCAGCCCCTCTTCCCAGCCCTGCGCCTTCCGAGCCGCCGCCGAAGCCATATCTGGCCAGAGCACTGGCGGGTGTGCCTATAAATATCCTCCTGCTGCATGCATGGGAGGGGCCTGCTGTGCACGCAAGAAGCAGGACGGGATGGGGACTTCGCAAAAGCACGCAGCAGGAAGGCAACGAAGACATTAAGAGAGAGCGCTCAGACACTTGCTGGAACACCTCAGCAAGCGAGAGTCCAAAAGTGGCAGGTTAAATCCCGGAACCTCAATCAATGGCTGATACCAAATGAGTGTCTCCCTCCTGGGCACACAGAAGACTGGGCAACTTGGAAGGCGCTGAAGAGACTGCGCTCTGGCACCACGAAATGCAGAACCAACCTTAAGAAATGGGGCTACAAAGTGGAATCCACAGCATGCGAGTGTGGAGAAGAGCAAACCACAGACCCCCTACTACAATGGCAACACCAGAGGCACTCCAAGTGGCCAGCTACTGGTCAAAGGACATTTAATAGAATGCCAAGTTTGCAAACTTTGTGTGTGTTTTTTAATGCAATACAACTGTTTGGTCTTGACATGATAGACTGCTACTGTAAACATATAAAGGCAACTAGCTAACTTCAAGACGCATCTACTCTGCTAGTTTCCTCTTAGATTTAAATATTTTGTATTTAAGTGGTTGATTTGGAAAGTGCTGGTGTATTCCTGGCATTTGGCTCCATGGTCCAAACAGGATGTTCAAATTCAATAATATCAAATGATATCCCTTATATAAAATTGGCAAAAACCAGGGCTTGCTCAAGACCTGCTCAAATGACTACTCCCAGGACAGTGCAAGTGGAATCCAGGTGCACCCACTGCACTCCCTCCCATTCCCCTCTTCTCTCTCCCTCTTCCTGCCCAGGGCGGCTGCTGCTGCTGCTGCTGCTGCTGCTACTCACACAACCGGCCCGTCCTTCTCCATTCTCTCCGTCCCTCTCCTGCCAGGGCAGTGGCTCCGCCCCCAACAGGGAGGGAGGGGAGCCCCGCTAGCCCCGCCCCCTTTCCAGGTTTCTTCCTGGTCCCTTCTGATTGGTCCTTGGAAGGCCCGTCCCGCTCTCCCACTTTGTGTGTAGGAAACCTAAGGGCATTACCGTAATGCATGTTGTAGCGGGCCTTCCCAGAAAGAGAAGGGGCTCTGGCCAAAGGAAGAGACCTGGCAAGGTCTGGATCATCAGGCATGGGCGAACTTGGGCCCTCCCTCCCTCCCTCCAGGTGTTTTGGACTTCAATTCCCACAACGGTCAGCTTTGGCCACTTCTGTGTCTTTCCTCCCGCGCGGATAGAGGGTGTTTTACGGTAGGGTGCGAAGCCGGCGGGCGGGCGCTTGCTTCGATGCGGAAGCCCAGCCGCCGCTGCCCTGGCGGAAGTGTCTTGGCCGGAGGGCTCCACCTTGGCGGCTGCTGCGATGCTGCTTCCCCCGGGGGGCGAGTCTCCGCACCAGCTGCTGGGCCGGCTCCGCTTCCTGAGCGAGGCGGTGGAGTGCCTTCGCCGGGCGGAGCCGCTCCCGGCCGCGCTGTGCTTCGTGCCGCGGGAGGTGCAGTACAAGCTCTGCAAGGACGCCAGCGGGCCGGGCCTCTCCGGGGCGCTCAGCCGGAGCCTGCTCTCGGTCTGGGAGAGCCCCGGCGGAGGAGGAGGCAAGGCCGGGAAGGGAGGCGCCCTCGGGCGGGGCGCCATCGAGCTGCGCAAGGGCTCCTGCCTCCGGGCCAGCGGCGAGGAGCACTGCAACGGCCAGGGCCTGTGGGTCAAGCTCTCCAGGGTGAGTCCGGGAGGGAGGGAGGGAAGGAGGGAAGGAGGGTCCCCGGGGAAGGGACTCGGAATGCACTCTGCACGTGCTCAGGGGCGCATCTCTGGCGGAGAACGGGTGCCCCTTGATGGCTGATTCACAAGCATTCCTGGACGAAGTAGGGATGCACTTTGCACATGCTCAGCGGCATCTGAGTCCCAGGACGAAGTAGGGATGCACTTTGCACATGCTCAGCGGCATCTGAGTCCCAGGACGAAGTAGGGATGCACTTTGCACATGCTCAGAGGCATCTGAGTCCCAGGACGAAGTAGGGATGCACTTTGCACATGCTCAGGGGCATCTGTGTCCCACCTTAAGTGCATCCCTGTTGTAGAATGAATGTAGCCTGACACTACTTTGATTGCTGATTCACAAGCATTCCCTGGACGAAGTAGGGATGCACTTTGCACATGCTCAGGGGCATCTGTGTCCCAGGACGAAGTAGGGATGCACTTTGCACATGCTCAGGGGCATCTGTGTCCCACCTTAAGTGCACCCCTGTTGTAGAATGAATGTAGCCTGACACCACTTTGATTGCTGATTCACAAGCATTCCCTGAACTAAGTAGAGATGCACTTTGCACATGCTCAGAGGCATTTGTGCCCCACCTTAAGTACATCCCTGTTGTAGAATGAATGTACTAGAAAACAAATAGCAGGCTAATATGCAAGTAGAGTAAACACAGGTGAAAAAGGCTAGGCCTGTAATAGGTTATAATGAACCGTGGAAAGTAAGTAAATAATACACACGTTCACCATATACAATATATGGAAATGCAGGGTGTGGTATTCCAAAAACAGGATCAATATCCTGGAGACGTGTTTTGTCAGTCCGTGTGTAATCATAAAGTTCACAATAAGTCCAACCAGTCCAGGCCTATATTCCCAAGTCTCTCTATAATAAGTCTGTGTAGTTAGTAGAGTTCACAATAATCCGCACAATTCAAAATGAGTTAATTTCACAGTGCTGCATATTGGAGTTCCAAAACAGTCCAAGGAAATATGTTCAGTTGGTACAAGTAGCCCAAGTCACAGAGGTGAAAATAACTCCGGAAAGGACAATTCCAAGGACGCGGAGATCGCAAATCTGGCGTCTCCCTGTTTGGATGGAATCAGACACACGCCAACTTTGCACTTTGCACATGCTCAGAGGCATTTGTGTCCCATCTTGAGTGCATCCGTGCTTTAGAATGAATGTAGCCTGACACCACTTCGATTGCTGATTCACAAGCATTCCCTGACCAAAGTAGAGATGCACTTTGAACATGCTCAGAGGCATTTGTGTCCCACCTTGAGTGCATCCCTGTTGTAGAACGAATGTAGCCTGACACCACTGATACACAAGCATTTCCTGTAGGAAGTAGGAATACACTTTGCACATGCTCAGAATCACCCTGGTCTTCGTTACAGCATGGGGGTCCATCTATCTATGCTATAGAGCAGGTATGGGCAAACTTTGGTCCTCTGAGTGTTTTGGACTTCAACTCCCACAATTCCTAACAGCTTACTGGCTCGAAGTTTGCCCATGCCTGCTATAGAACAAATGCTGCTTGATACTATTTGAAAATGCACCTTGACTGCTGACTCACAAGCATTTCCTGAAGGAAGTTGAAATGCACTTTACACTTTGCCTTTTGCTCAGAGGCACTTTGGTGTTTTCTATTACCTTGAGTGCCTCTATATCAGGCTTGGGCAAACTTCAGCCCTCCAGGCAGGCATGTAGCAGAGGGGGGGGGGCGGCTGTGGGCTGGAGGGGCTCACTCCCCCCCCCCCCCAATTCTCAGGGTGGTCTGTGAGAAGGCCTTACTGGTACATTATTTAAACTGTTATGTATATTCATATCATGATCTGATCACCATGCTCAATATATCCCATATGCACGGGGTTATTGGGATAACGATACAAAAGGTTTGCTAGGGTAGACCCTCTCTCACTCAGACTCAGCCACCCCAATCAAACTCAGCCCTCCTCCCCCGAAACAAAATCCTGGCTACGGCCCTGCCTTCAGGTGTTTTGGACTTCAACTCCCACGATTCCTAATAGCCAGTAACGGGATTTCTATATTAAAGGGATTTTATAGTACATCATCCATATTAAAGGGATTTCTGGGAATTGAAGTCCAAAACACCCGGAGGGCCGAAGTTTGCCCATGCCTGCTGTAGAATGAATGTAGTCTGAAACAGACACAACTTCAATTGCTGATTCACAAGCATTTCCTGTAGGAAGTAGGAATGCACTTTGCACATGCTCAGAGGCACTCTTGACTTTGTTACCACATTGGGTAAATCTGTGGTCTAGAACAAATACTTGTATTTGACATCCCTTGAAAATGTACCTTGACTGTAGATTCACAAGCATTTCCTGAAAGAGGTCGGTTTGCACTTTGCACATACTCAAAGACTGTCAGGTCCTGGCTTCTAGAGCAGCAGAAAACAAGCTTGGCCCCTGTCTGTCATTTTGACATCCTTTCAGATATTTTAATATAGTCTGCCTTAGTCGTCTTCAGGCTAAACATACCCAGCTCCTTCATAGGACTTGGATTCTAGTTCTTTGACCATTTTGGTGGCCCTTCTCTGTCTGCCTTTCAGCTTGTCAATATCCTGGAACATTCACTGTGTTCATCCACACTGTAGAATGGATGCAACCTGACATCACCTGAACCGCCCTGATGCTGTGCTATGGAATTGTTGTTGTTGTTGCTGCTGTTGTTATTTGAAACACAGCAAGATGAGTCCACAGCAAACCACCTCAAATCGCCTTTGGGCTGAGAGGGGCGGTATAGAAATATAGTAAATAAATTAATAATTAAGATCACTCTGCTGGCTGTTGTATTGGATCACACGTTTGAGACTTTCCAAGTGTCTAGGACTGCGTGATGTATTGTCGAATAATGTGTGCAGATCCCAATAAGGTGGCCTTTTGCAGCTGGCAGATCGGCACTGTACCCAGTGTGCCGATCACCACTGGGAGCACCTTTACTGGTTCGTGCCAGAGTCTTTGCAGTTCGATCTTTAAATCCTCATATCATGTCAGTTGTTTCTCTTCAATCCTGCTGTCGCCTGGGATTGCAACATCAATGATCCATACTTTGTTTTTTAACATGATCGTGAGGTCAGGAGTATTGTGCTCCAAAACTCTGTCTGTCTGAATTCGGAAGTCCCAGATTATTATTATTATTATTATTATTATTATTATATATCCTGCTTCCTCTCTCCCAAAGGAAACTCAAACAATATGTAAATTAACACCCAGTGAATACAAACATTAATATAGAATTAGGCACAGGACTTCTAAAAATACATAGTTAAAACAATTTACCTGTAGTGTTTTCCCTATAATAATGGAGGTTATAGTTTTATACATGTCTTCAGCCTTCTCTGCCAGAGAGTGCTGGTGCCTCACCAAACTACAACTTCCAGGAATCCATAGCTTTGAGTCACGAGTCTCACAACAGTTCAAGTAGTGTTAAACCGCATTTGTTCTAACGTGTTAATGCACCAGTTGAGTGTTCCATGATACTGAGAAGCTGGAAGGTGACCAGAGAAGGGCCACCAAAATGGTCAAAGATCTGGAAACCATGAATCCCTCTGAAGGGACTGGGTATGTTTAGCTTAGAGTTGAGGGTGGACATGAGAGGTGGAAAAAATGCCATATTGAGGAGGCATGCTTGTTTTCTACTGCTCTGTAAACTAGGATACAATGGAGCAATGGGTTCAAATGTCAGGAAAATGTCAGGAGATTCCACCAGAATATTAGGAAGAATCTCCTGATGTTATGAGCTGTTTAGCAATGGAATAGGCCGCCTCGGAGCACATTGAAGTCTCCTCAGGAGGTTTTTAAGCAACTGGATGGCTATCTGTTGGGAGTGCTTTAACTGTGTGTTCCTGCATGTTGGGATATTGGACTAGATAGCCCTTGGGGTCTCTTACAACTAGGATTCTATACAGGTTGGACCCTAGCTCCGATTGCACTGTTTTAATTGTTTAATAGCTATTGTACGTTTTAACTGTGATTTTATCGCTATGTGTTTTAAAACTGGCTTTTGTGAGCCGCTAGGCCCCCAGGAAGAAATCCCAACAAATAAATAAATAATTAAATAAATAATAAATAAAAATAGAGGAAGAAAGGGAGACAAAGTGTATGCGATAGGACTAAACCCAAATATGCATTTTACCACACTTTGTTTGAGGCCATGGCCTGCATACCCATTTAATGTGCAGGAGATCCAGTGTGGTTTAGTGGTTTGAGCATTGGACTATGACTCGAGAGCAGGGCGCAAACCTAGTCGCTTCCTTTGGAAAATCACACTCCCTCAGCTTCAGAGGGAGGCAAAGGCAGCCACCTTCTGGAAAAAAAATTGCCAAGTAAAGCCCATAATAGGTTCACTTTAGGGTTGCCATAAGTCAGAAACAACTTGGAAGGCACACCACAGACAGAGTGAAAATCTAGTACCCTTACGTTTAGGGCATTGATTATAATACAGATATACACACCGTTTTTGGTTTGGATTATTATTGTTTATTGGATTATCATTGTTTTGTTCCTATATATGTGCTGCCATGGGTCAGAAATGTTTACTTGGGGTTGTATTCAGATCTAGGCGCCTGATAGAAGCAGAGCGACCACCAAGGAATACAAGATACTGTAGATAAATCAGTGCTACTCAAAATAGTTGTTCATAAACCAGTCCTCAGCAATTTTCCATGAAAAGACATAAACATGTGTAGTTACAAATATAGTGCCAGTCCATATCTTACACTGTAGTTATGCCCAGAAATATTCTGTTGTGTTTCTGATTCTGCTTGTTCTACAAAGCTCAGGCTTCATACCAACTACAGTACCTGACTTTGTATTCTGTCTTTGTAGGAGCAGCTTGAGGAATGCAAAACTGGCTGTGACCTGGATGAAGGCTGGATCCTCATGTGCAAACATGCCGATGGTGGAGATAGACTGGTGCCAGTAGAATCTGCGGAGAGAATTCAGCGCCAACAACAGCTTTTTGGGATAGACTATAAACCTGTGATCAGGTATGAGACGCCAAGCATTTGGGTGGGTTTTAGGAGGACCATTGGGTGTGAAGGTGAAAGCAAACATTGTACGTGGACCTATAAATCTGTGACATGAATAAATGTTAAGCAATGTGCTCTTGTTATAAAATATTAGGCTTCTAATATAAAGTTTGCACTATGTGTTCTCAAAGGAAAATATTTGCCATTAATTGAGATCTTTCAGAGGTTTCAAATGGAAGTGTTTTCTAAAAGAAAACATCATGCAATCATGGCCCCTGGTCATGTGCTTTTTGTTTTCTATTCATTCATTGCTTCTTGTTTCCTTGGTGAATATTATGTTACCTTCTGGATTAGCTAGTTCAGGGTCATGCAAACAGCATGGTCACATTGTAGTGGAATGAAGGAAATTAGGCAACACCCGCATGGTGAAAACATGAAACTAATTCAGACTGAAGTTGAATTGCACCGGGAATGTGGTGCAGCTGGCTGGGAGACAGTTGCATAAGATATCTACTGACCAGAAGGTAATGAGTTCGAGGCCTGCTCGGGTCGGGGTGAGCTCTCGGCCAATTGTGTAGCTCATCTGTCTATATGTGTTGTATGTCTATGACATTGAATGTTTGCCTGCATATGTGCATTGTGATCCGCCCTGAGTCCCCTGCGGGGTGAGAAGGGCGGAATATAAATGATGTAGATAAATAAAGAAATAAGTTAGGGAGTATCACCATTACTCTGGTGTAATGATATCACATTGCAGGCACTTGCTTCTATTCAGTCTTGACTTCCAAAATTGATGGATCTATTTTTCACAGATGTATATGGACACGATTACAAATGCTGACAGGTCTACAGTGCAGGTGAATGCACTTGCATATATATACATACACATGCACAGGGTCAACCCTAAGCAGTAATTCATATGTTGTAAACAGTGCAATTCATTGGAATGTTGTGTGGTTTTGGGTCTGTACGGCCATTTCCTAGCAGCATTTTCTCCTGATGTTTCACCTGCATATGTGGCTGGCATCTTCAGAGGATCTTCAGTGCAATTAATTTCTTAGTATATTTTAAATCTCTTTGTTTGCTTGCTGGAAGAACAGCAAAAATAATTATGACAAGGATTATAAATATTATGATTCTCACCGGTCTTAAATTGTTACATATTCTCCCTGAGATACCATCTCATAGACTATGTCCTTATCTCAGCTGCAGCTATTTCCATTACAGCTTTTTCTCTATTTCTGTTTATCTAATCAGGAGTTAAAGCTTGTTATTGAAGTTGCCCTTCTTTTGTTCCAGATGGGAGCAAGTGGTGGATGTAACATATTCCCTTCGTCTTGGGGCAAAGCCCAAAATCATGGAGCCAGACGCAGCTGCTGTAGAGAGACTCCGGTAATTTGGGACTCCAGAATAAGGGAGGATTGGTTGTTTGGGATAGCTCTTCAATTGGGAGAGTTTACCTGCAGCACTGAGCATAATTGTCCATATTCTCCAAAAGTGTGGCCAGATTTTGGTTCATTGGGGGCTGAATTCCATTGGCAGTGGTGCTAAAAGAAGCGGTGAAAATATTATTTGAAGGGTATATCTGCTTTTGTTGTGTAGAAAACATTGCTGCGGAATAAATGACAATTTATTTGCTTCTCATTCTGTATCATTAATCCTAATCATTTGGCCTGTTAAGGTTTGTACCCCCGACGTGGAGCTATGAGTGTGATGAAGACCTGGTGCATTTCCTTCATGACCACATCGGAAAGGAGGATGAGAATCTGGGCAGTGTCAAGCAATACGTGGACAGCATTGATGTCTCCTCCTACACGGTATTGGTGTTAATGTGGGCTGTGCCCTTCTGTGTAGAGGCCTGTTGTAGGCAAGCGCACATCTGTGGTTAGATCAATTGCAGTAGAATCCCATTATTTCCCAGCTCAAGCTTTATTGTATTGTTTACTGCAGACATACTGCTGCAATCCAGCAGTGAAAGTCTGTGTTTCTTCACCGTCCTCCAGTACTAGTGCTGCTAAAAAATGCTCCCAACTAGACCAAGTATGAGGAAGAAAAAAAATAGGTTGAGTGGGTATAAAATGATGATAAAAAACAACTTCTTTGCCATAGGCTTTATTATCAGAGACATGCCTATATTGTAACAAAATTATTAGAACAGGGACAGGGAAGCTTTTCCTATTTCAAGGGTTATGTTCTCTTGGTGGTAGTTTGTTGGGGATAGTGGCATGCTGGTACCAGAGAGGCAGAAACTGGTACTGAACAGCCAGACTCAAACATAGGTATGCTCAGCCCTTTTCTTTCTCCCCATTGTTTCCTCTCAAGTGGTGGGCTCCCAGTGAAAGAATGAACACCTTGCCAAAGGTCTCTGGACTATTAACTTGCAGAGAGGGCTTTTGAAGAGGGCTGTGGATTGTCTACCATTATATAAGTGATTTTTCATTTAGTGAAGAGATTTTGTTTTGTTTCTTATCCCCCTTTTAACCTCTGACAAGGAATGGAAAATGTACAATGTGCCCCTAAAGCCAGAAATCTTACTACAAAGTTTGGGTGCCATGCAGGATGTATGCTTAGAAGAGGGCTTCTTAAACTTTTCCACTTGCAACCCCTTTCAGCCCAAGAAATGTTAGCGACCCCAGGTATATCTCTATCTCTATATCTCTATCTCTTCTCTATACCTTTATAAAGCGGAATGTATGTATGTATGTATGTATGTATGTTTGTATGTGTCCGGAGGGCGGAAGGGCAGAAGGAAATGTGGCAGCTTTCGGATTGGCTCCCACTGTGGGGTTATTTGCATAAACAACTCCCACTGGCCAACCAACACGAACATTCCGAGACTCAAAAGTGCCAGAGGGAAGTAAGGAAAAGGCCTGAAGCAGTCAGGCATGGTGGGAGTTTAAGTCCAAAACACTTTGCAGCCCCCAACAATGAGACAACAAAACCAAACTTGGCACACAGAACCCCCAAGACCCACTTTACGCCTTGGTGCAGTTTGAGGGAGGATGGACCATGGATTGGCCAGCATTCCAACATCCCAAATCTCAAAGGTGCCAGACAGAGTTCTTTCCAAAAAGGCTTCCTTCAGCTGGTTTTAAAACTAGGCCTCAGCCTGAATTGACAGTAAGGCTTCCTCAACTTGATTTTCGAAACTAGGCCTCAGCTTGAATTCACAGTAAGGCTTCCTCAACTTGATTCTCCTGACTAGGCCTCAGCCTGAATTGACAGTAAGGCTTACTTAACTTTATTTTCTTGACTAGGCCCCCAACAATGACAGAACCAGACTACAGTTGGCACACAGACACCCCCCCCCCCCCAAAGACCCACTCTGGTGCAGTTTGAAGGACTTGCAGTACCTTCACTCACTCTGACCAGCACGGGTGATGGACCTGGACCAAACTTGGCACACATAACCCCCATGATGCCCTTTACGTCCTGGTGCAGTTTGAGAAAGATGAACCACGGATTATGGGATTTGAAGTACTTCAAAGCGCTTTGTTTCCCAGAGACCACTGTGGCCCACAACAAAGACCGATAAATATCAAACTTGGCACACAGAATTATCTTTAGTCTATATGTATATGTCCTGGTGCAGTTTGGAGAAGAGCAGAGCATGGATGATGGGGCTTGAAGTACCTCCACTCACTTCCTGAGATCGCTGCGACCCTCATCCAATGACTGATCAAGACCAAACTTGGCACACAGAGCTCCCATGACCTACACTACATGCTGGTACAGCTTCGAGTAGGATGGACCATGGATGATGGTACTTGAAGTACCTCCACTCCCTGAGACCACAGCGACACTCATCCAATTACCAATAAAGACAAAACTTGGCAAAGAGTGCCCCCATGGCCAACTCAACATTCTGGTGCAGTTTGGGGGAGGACGGATTATGGATGATGGGACATGCAGTACCTTTACTCACTTCCTGGGACCACTGCGACTCTCATCCACTGACTGATCAAGACCAAACTTGGCACATAGAGCCCCCATGACCCACTTTACACCCTGGTGCAGTTTTCAGGAGGATGGACCATGGATGATGGGACTTGAAGTACCTCCACTCACTTCCTGAGACTGCTGCGACCCTCATTCAGTGACTGATCAAGACCAAATTTGGCACACAGAACCCCCTACATCCTGGTGCAATTTGGAGGAGGATGGACCATGGATTATGGTCCATGGTCCATAATCCTTCACTCACTTCCCGAAACCACTGCGAGCCAAATGAACAACTGATACGGACCAACCTTGGCACACAATGCCTTCCTCAAATAACCCGGGCACCGCCGGGTCCTCAGCTAGTAGGTATATAAAATCAAACATTTAATGATAGCAAACCAACATTTGCAAGGCTTGCTAAACACTATTTTTCCTTGCTGACGATGCAATTGAATTGTGTTGGGCCCCTGGTGGCACAACGCGTTAAACTGCTGAGCTGTTGAACTTGCTGACCGAAATTTGGCGGTTCAAATCTGGGGAGCGGGGTGAGTACCCACTGTTAGCCTCAGCTTCTACCAACCTAGCTGTTCGAAAACATGCAAATGTGAGTGGATCAATAAGGTACTACTTCTACAGGAAGGTAATGGCGCTCCATGCAGTCATGCTGCCCACATGATCTTGGAGGTGTCTGTGGACAATGTTGGCTCTTTGGCTTAGAAATGGAGATGAGCACCACTTCCCAGAGTCGGACATGACTAGATTAAATGTCAGGGGAAACCTTTACTTTTACTGAAGCATCTTTTGCAGAGTCCATTGTAAACTCTGCACAATACATTCCTGTAAAAGTTTAAAGCAGCCACTAGGTGACTTTTACTTTCACTGTTGCCAAATTTTTGAGACCCCAACATTGAAGCGAGCAGGTCTCATTTAGGGTTGAGACCCACAGTTTAATAAGCAGTCGTCTACAGCAGTGTTTCTCAAACTGTGCTCCTCCAGGGGTTTTCAATTTCAGCTCCCATAATTCACAGCCAGCTTACCAGCTGTTATGAATTATGGGAGCTGAGGTCCAAAACATCTGAGGGGCACATAGTTTGAGAAACTCTGGTCTAGAGAATTGTAATTATCCAGCCCTTCTTCCATCTTAATGTGCTGCTCTTTTTCCTCCAGGAAGAATTCAATGTTTCTTGCCTGACGGACAACAATGCTGACACCTACTGGGAGAGTGATGGGTCCCAGGGACAGCACTGGGTTCGTCTCAACATGAAGAAAGGGACCATTATTAAGTGAGTTGTGAGTGTTTTCCTTTCTCTTACCTTTCGTCAGATACAGGGGTACAAATAACAGCGGAAGGCACCTGGCCGCCCTGATCCAATTGTATTATAAATGTATTTAATTCTTGCTTCCTGGTGTTTTAGTACTTATTCACAATGCTGATCCCAATTTCTTGCTACTTACTTGCATAATCACACTGAGTGTGAAACAAGATCACTTGGCCAAAGTCACCCAGTAGGTTTCCAATGTAGAGTAGAGATTCAAACCCTGGTCTCCCAGAAACCTAGTTCAACATTTAGCCCATTACATCATCCTGGCTCATGTGCCTTCCTCCTCATTGTTATTGAACAATGTCAAATTTGATCCTTTAAATTATGGATTAAAAGTTTATCTTCTTTGTCTATTTTGTTCTATCTGCTGTTTTTTGGGCTTTGACAGAATTTTTGCTTTTCCTAGGAAACTCTTCCTCACAGTGGACACAACGGATGAGAATTTCATGCCCAAGAGGGTGGCTGTGTATGGCGGAGAGGGTGACAATCTGAAGAAGCTGAGTGAGCAGGGCATTGATGAGTGAGTCAGAGGATGGGATGGTACAGAAATTGTGCAAATCTGAAACTAAGTTTAAATCCTGTTTAGAGTCTTTCCCTGTGTAATGTAGACACAAGACTTATTAATTTCCAGTGAGAAAGGATAAAGGAAATATTGTGGTCATTGATTTTTGGGATGAGTGATAGAAATAATAATAATAATAATAATAATTTTTAAAAACTTTATTTATACCCTGCAACCATCTCGCCAGAGGGTGCTTGGGACGGCTAACATGAGGCCAAGCCCAGCAATTACAACACATCAAAATCAAATACATACAGTAAATAATAACATCAAATAAAAATAAACAACAAATTAATACAAAGTCAAACACAGGAAATGAAAATAAAATAGTAAAGTGAGCATAGCGGGCTGGGCCAGAAAAGGATAAAATCTTAGTTTTGCCTGTGTTGATGAAGTGCCGGAGTGACTGAAACTCTTTCCTTTAAGCGGATTACTTTAACGTGTATTACAGCTTGTGGACCCAATGTTGTCACCCAGGGAGTCATGGTGTTTCCTCCAAAATCTCCCCAAGCCCTTTAGGGATTGTGGAGGATATTTCTGCCATGTTTGGAAGCCCCTTGTGTCTGACAGTAGTCATAATTTTTGTGAAACCTTAAAAACATGCCCCACAAATGTCCTCTAGGAAGGCATTTCCACCATGTTTTTGGCCCAGGGCATGACTTTTGCTACTGTGCTATGCCAAAAGCGAGTCACTCAAAACATGGCGAATTACCCTTCTCATTCCCCAAAACACTTTTTGGCAGGAGAAAATACTACAGGGCATGGCCTTCCTTGGTTCCTACTCCAGGTCTATTGTATCTTATTGCCATTAAGCCAACCTTGTAAATAAGTGTACAAAAATCACTAGCCAGCATTTTACTATTTTGCTTGATTTTGGCACAAAAGGAGCAAGATCCCGAATGAACTGCAGCAACTCAATGAAAGAAGAGGAATTTGTCAGTGATTTTTGTTTCTATTATGGGCAGAAAATTATAAGGTGATCATGAACCCAGTGCAGAATGCATCTCTTTCTTGCAGTACTTTCATGGTTTTCTTTATTGTTTATGAGTCCAAACAGGTGTCTCAATATTATTTACATCAGAACAACCTCCATATATTTGGTTAACCTTAATTTTGGACGGCAAAATGCCTGCTCAGTTTGAAATCTCCTTCACAACCTCTTAAATATGGTCAATCTAGCATTCCTTAAAAGGAATTCCATACATCTGGAACACATGAGGATCTAAAACCATGTGTTCTCCAAGGGAACTATTGGGAAATACTGATGTTGTATATAAATAATGTGGTAAATATTTCTGTAGGCCTTCGGGATACATTTCCTGATGGCTTCCATGTGGCTGTGGTAACATAAAAACCTTTTCTTTCAGTACTAAATATTTTGAGAAGGAACACACAGTGAAATACCCGTAGGGCGTCTTTTGAATGAATCACCTTACCCTGATGTCTTCTTGATCATTGGAGTTTCATTCTGAACTCACTCATATGTGGATTGGTGGATCACTTTAATTTATTGAAACAGATCCTTAGAATCCTGGGTAGAGATCCTATTTATTGCTAGCAGAGCATTTTTTTTTTGTCTACCGAACTTTCCCTTCTGTCCCCATGTGGAACTTCAACTGATGGCAATAAGGTCACCCTGTAGCCAGTCTGAATTTAGTGGTGGAAAGGGAATTCTGGCCATAATCCAGCTGCAGTTTTGCAACTTGGAAAAAAGAAAATTCATAGCAATTTTACACCTCTGACATTGCATAAGGACGTACTAGATGTTCCCTTCTGCAACAGCCTTGAAAGTATATGTACCTAATGTAACAGGAGGCGACACCATGGCATGTCATCAACATAGTTACAACTTTGATTTCGAGCTTGCATTCTTCATTCTTCCGTACCCACCAGCTTTCACAAGCTTCAGAGTATGTGCAATTAAAAGCTAAGGCAGTTTGGTAAGGGCAGATCTTCCCTATAACCCATATTTTTGTGTCTCCAGGAGCTACATCGGAGATGTGTGTGTGCTTGAAGACATGACTGCTCACTTGCCTGTCATTGAAATCCGCATTGTGGAATGCAGAGGTGTGTGTGGATCAACATGGGGTTGGGTTTTATCAATGGAAGTGGGCCGGTACAGTGATTGTAAAGTTCCAGTGTGTTTGTTTGGGAATTTTTAATCCCATCCTTTCATCATGAACTCTCAGGATGGCAAATAAATAAAACAACACAGGCAGTTCCAAATTTTAAAATCGGTATATACCAGTGCTTCCGAACCAGTGGTCCATAGACCACCAATGGTCCGCAAGAATGAAAATATGGTCCGCAGCCTCACCATTACTACACTTTTACCTTTAAACCACATGTAATGAGAGCAACTGGTATCGCAAAACCCTCTTATAATGTTGAGGCAACAAGGATGTTGGGAGGGGAGAGGCTGACTACCCACGAAATAGTCTTACTACCACATCAGCTCTAGATTATTAAATATGGTTTTCTGTAGGCAAGCAGATAATGACTACTGGGTGGCACATGTTCTGTATCAAAAACAAGAGCTGATGTGGTTAACCAATGCAATTTTCTAAATCACCACCCCAAATAACTAAACTGAGTCTAAAGTTGCCCAAAAACCGATTCGTAACCTTTTTGTACTTTAAAAAAAAACTTTTGGTACGAATGTTTGAGAATGGTCCCTGGTCAAAAAAAGGTTGGGAATCACTGGTATGTGCAGTATGGCTCTCATATCCATGGTTCTACAGTCCCAGACTTTGCATGGATATACAAAGGGGAGACATTTTGTTGGGCATGGGTTGAGAAGGGCGGTATGCAAATACAGGAAATAATAAATAAATAAATAAATAAAACAGGAGGTACTGGTCCTGTGGATATGGGGGCCATAGACGATATTAAGCAATTTAAATAACTTTAAAGTGCTTTTAAAGACAAAACAAGTCAAAGCCCCATACATGCCTGAAAATAAACGAGGCTTCAGAGGCTTTCATAAAAAGCCACATCTTGACTTGGTACTGAACAAAAGAAAAGTTGGTGCCAGTCAGGCCTCTAAGTGGAGGGCATTCTATAAATAAGGCACCATAACAGAGAAGGCGTCCTCTTATGTGTTTCTTTGTTATATTTTCCCCACTGGTGAGACATAAGGGAGGGGATCCAACAGACCTCAGTCAGATATAAAAAAGGGAGAAGGAATCCTTCATGTATCAAGCTCACAAGCCACTTAGGGCTTTGAATATGTTTGAATACCAACACCATGAGTTCAGACCAGAAGAGAATTGACAGCCAATGCAGTTCCTTTAAGACCAGTCTTATGTGTTGCCTTTCTGGTACCCCAGTTAGCAATCTGACTATTGCATTTTGCACTTACTGTAGCCTCTGAGATATCTGTTCTAAAGCAACACCAAGTAGAGGGATGAACAGTACCTTTACTGGGAAGTTCCTACTGCATGGACTTGTATGTTACTCCAAATATGCACATGCACACACAGATCGCTCTGGCAAGTCATCTCTTAGTGTCAGCACAACTAGGTCTTCTAAGTGGGTCACTGCTTGACATCTGCTCTGGTCCTTCCTGTACTTATGTAAATACTTTATCTTGGGAAGACAGCAAAGATAAAACAATGAAGTGCATGAAAGATTACAGTGCAATGTGCCATAAGACACCATTATTCTTGTGGCAACAGGTGAATAGGTCCTATAACTATCCAGGAATGAACTTTACTCACTCTCAGTTTAAAAGGAAAAACATGCTAGTTGCAGAGAGAACCTAGTTTATCTCATGGTTCTTTCCCTTTAAGAGCAGACATACGTTCTTACTCATCTGACTTTCCTGAGCTGAGTTCTACTTCCCTTTTGTGCAGATGATGGAATTGATGTCCGGCTGCGAGGCATCAAGATCAAGTCATCCCGGCAACGTGAATTGGGGTTGAATGCAGATATGTTTCAGCCAGCCAACCTAGTGAGGTATCCTCGCCTGGAGGGGAGAGACCCCGATGTGCTCTACCGGCGTGCTGTGGTGATCCAGAGGTATGGAGTAGAGAGTGTTAGTAAGGAATGCTGAGTAAATGTGTGATAGCAGTGAGGAACCACAGATAGAAGGTGTAATAAACAAGATTTGTGGCTCTGGAGACAACAGATTTGTATATATGCAAAATTGGTTTTAAAAAAAGACATTTTAAAAAAGGCTATAGCCCCAAAGGTTCTGGAGTTTCATTCTGTAATTAGGTCAACCTTATGAGGAATATCTTAGGAAACTGGGTGTGTTTAGCCTATTGAAGAGAACAGAGGTGACATTATAAAAGATAAAGTAAAGGTTTCCCCTGACATTAAGTCTAGTCGTGTCCGACTCTGGGGGGTGTCTGACTCCATTTCTAAGCCAAAGAGCTAGCATTGTCTGTAGACGCCTCCAAGATCATGTGGCCAGCATGGCTGCATGGAGCGCTCTTACCTTCCTGCCGAGGCGGTACCTATTGATCTACTCACATTTGCATGTTTTCAAACTGCTAGGTTGGTAGGAGCTGAGTCTAACAGCGGGAGCTCACCCTCTTCCTGGATTTGAACTGCCAACCTTTTGGTCAGCCAGTTCAGCAACTCAGAGGTTTAACCCGCTGCGCTACCAGGGGGACATGATAGCTGCCTTTAACTATTTGAAGGAATGTCATGTTGAAGATGAGCCAGCTTGTTTTCTGCTGCTCTGATTTGATATATTGTTGTATTGTATTGCATATGTCATGGCACTATTGTGTATTATTTTGTAAGCTGCCCCGGGTCCCTATGGGAGATGGAGATGGGGTATAAATAAAAGGTGATTATTATTATTATTATTATTATTATTATAACTTATGTATTCAAATTACAAGAAACCTTAGGGAGACTTCTTTTCTGACAGTGACATGGATTTTCTCAGAAGGCAGTAGACTTTCCATCTTTGAGGGTTTTTAAACAATTGTTGGATTAGCATCTTTCAGGAATGCTTTAGTTGTGTGTTTCTGCAAGGCAGAGGGTTGGACTAGCTAGATGACTCTTGTGGTTCCTTCCAACTCTTAAGATTCTATGATTGTTCGTCTACTTGCAACCTTTGCTAAAGCCTTCTTATTTGTATTCTGTCAATGAGCCAATTGGCTTTTTCAGTCACATATTATTCAGTGTGAGCTGAAACTTTTGGCACTGTTGTTTGCCTTATTTTTTCTATTTGTATTGCTTTTTCTATAGTATTTAGATTTTATATTTTTTATTTTGGTTTTTGTTATTAATCTTCAATTAATTGCTTTTTGCTAGAGAAAATCTTGTTACAATTGTGAGAGACAAACATTTCCCAAATTAAATAAGGCTTGATAGTGTTTGAAGAAGCCCGTGCATGTGTGTTCATTCAAGTGAACGTATGGCATGATAGCAAATATCCTGGCTGCCAAAATTTGGTGAATTTCCTCCAAGTTTTTTCACACTGTGCATTTTGATTTTGACAGGTTTATCAAGATTTTAGATAGCGTTCTGCATCACCTTGTCCCTGCCTGGGACTACTCACTTGGTACCTTCAATCATCTCAAGGTGAGGCTGAAGTCTATCTAATATGCCAGTTTCTGTGTTGTCTTACTTGGGCAAATACCACAGAAATTTGTTTTCTATTAAGCAGTTCAGCCTAGGAGGAGTGTTTGACCCAGAAAAAACAAACAGACTAAATAAACAAAAGTCTCTATGTCTACCTTAGGCCTGACTGGGCAATAAAACAGATTAACTTTGTGTTGTCAAAAGCTTTTATGGCCATTATCACTCGGTTGCTGTGAGTTTTCTGGGCTGTATGGCCATGTTCAAGAAGCATTCTCTCCCGATGTTTCACCCACATCTATGGCAGGCATCCTCAGAGGTTGTGAGGTTTGTAGGAAACGAAGCAAGGGAGGTTTATATATCTGTGGAAGGTCCAGGGTGGGAGAAAGAACTCTTTGTCTGTTGGAATCAAGTATGAATGTTGCAATTAATCACCTTGATTAACCTTGCAAAGCCTTGTAGCTTCAAGGCCTGGCTGCTTCCTACCAGGGGGGATCCTTTGTTGGGAGGTGTTAGCTGGCCCTGATACATGTGGGAGATAATGCTTCTGGAACATGGCCATACAACCTGAAAAACTCACAGCAACCTAGGTTAACTTTGCTGTCCATCTTCCTGCAGATATAGAAGGTTTGTGGGAAGAAAAGGCTATATAGCAGAAGCAGTATACGAACTGTTACTGGGGAGCATTCCTTCTGTGACATGGCACATTGAAATGAAGCTATCTTATTTTAATACAGGATGGCTATGCTAGACATGAATTTTCTTTCTCAATGTGACAGAATACCCTAGATTCTTCTTTCTAGAGATCTATTACTGTTTTGGTACGTTTTTCCAAACTGAAATGTGAAAGAAGAGGGACAGTACAATAACACTTCCGTTGCATCATCTGAGAATTCCTTCTAGAGAGTCAGAAGTAATAATGAGCCCACAGATCTCGGCTCTTTCCCTGACCATTACAGAGGAAGTTATTGCTAGCAGCACGCCAATTTACTGTATATACTCGAGTATAAGCCAACCCAAATATGAGCTGAGACACCTAATTTTACCTCAAAAAAACTGGGAAAACTTAATTGACTCGAGTATAATCTGAGGGTGAGAAATGCAGCAGCTGCTTGTAAATTTCAAAAATAAAAAGAGATACCAATAAAATAACATTGATTGAAGCATCGGTAAGTTAAATGTTTTTCAATATTTAATATTTTGAATATTAAAACTATAATTTAAGATAAGATTGTCCAACTCTGATTACCTATTTACTTGTGTATAAACTGACCCAAATATAAGCCGACCCGAATATAAGCCAACTAGGGCCTTCACTTGAGTATAAGCCGGGCTGAAAACTCAGCTTATACTTGAGTATATATGTATGTAAGATATTACACATTATAGAGATTATATTCAAAGGCCCCAGGAAGAATTAGCATTCAGAAATCTAGTTTGGTAACTCCGGATATTTAATTTAAGATTTGTGCATGATCACACCATCAACCGAGGCACTGTATCCTAACATACAACTGTAAAGAATGAAAGTCTTTCTCAAGTTACCTTTGAAGGGATCTTCCTCAGCCAGCCAAAGCTTTTTCACTCAGATGATGGAAATTTAACAGAAAGACAGAGTTTCAAGTGTAGTTTTTGTTAAGTTGATTTTGTAACATCCAAAATTGGTTATCTGCAGTAGTTCGTGGTCTAGTGTAAATCTGTGTTGAAATTAATCTGAAAGCTTGGATTTTTAAATGGAATAGTGCCTAAATATTAACAGTCCGAGGTGTAAATAGAAGTTTCCCTGTAGTAAATGCATTCCCCTACTTTAGAGAGATCCATGGGAAAGAGGCAGGTTAAACTATGGTGCTATAATAATTTGGGGTGATATGCTAGTTGGGGGAAATAATAATTATTTTTGGAATGTATTGCTGTCCAACCCTATTGTGTTCCTGACAGCACATCAAGCAGTTCCTGTTGTTGTCCAAGCGGCGCACAATGCTAATCACTCAGTGCCTCAAGGACTCTGAGACTAGCAAGCCCAACTTCATGCCACGGCTGTACATCAACCGACGGTTGGCCATGGAGCATCGTGACAATCCTGCACTGGACCCCAGTTGCAAAAACACTGTGTTTACCCAGGTAAGAACTGCTCATCTGCTGCATCTCCCTCCCTATGGTCACTCCACACCTGCTGGAGTGGAAGTAAGAGCAGAGAAGCTTCTGGCTGGGATTTCTGGGAGTTTTAGGCCAACACACCTGAGGACCTACAAGTTGAGAACCACTGCCATAGTCAGACCTGAAATGATTGAACCATTTGCTAGACTCCTGGAGGACGCCCATGGAATTCAGTAGATGATGAGATCATCATTGCCAGATATTTATCTAGTCTCTTTCCGCTCTCCACCAGTCTCGGAATGGCTGTGGGGCTTGTAGCTGCTCTATGGTAAATCATGGGTATGTAAATAGCCAGTTGTAATATATTGTAGGACTCTTGTATCCTCAAGGGTTTTGCCCTTGAACCATGGTAACAGGAAACCATGGATTATAAATAGTAAACCCTTTTGGAATAAATTACTTCCAGCAAAAGCATGCTGTAGAATTGCCCAGAGCAGCGTTTCTCAACCTGGGGGTCGGGACCCCTGGGGAGGTCGCAAAGAGGTGTCAGTATTTTCTGTTGGTCATGGGCATTCTGTGTGGGAAGTTTGGCCCTATTCTATCGTTCATGGGGTTCAGATTGCTCTTTGATTGTAAGTGTATTATAAATCCTAGCAAGTACAACTCCTAAATGTCAAGATCTATTTTCCCCAAACTCCACCAGTGTTCACATTCAGGCATATTGAGTATTCATGCCAAGTTTGTCCAGGTCCATCATGGTTTGAGTCCACAGTGCTCTCTGGATATAGGTGAAGTGCAACTTCCAAACTCAAGGTCAATACCCACGAAACCTTTCCAGTATTTTCTGTTGGTCATGGCAGTTCTGTGCGCCAAGACTGGTTCAATTCCATAGTTGGTGGAATACAGAATGCTCTTTGATTGTAGGTGAACTATACATCCCAGCAACTACAACTCCCAAATGACAAAAACAATCCTCTCTCAACCCCACCAGTATTAAAATTTGGGCGTATCGGATATTTGTGCCAAATTTGGTCCAGTGAATGAAAATACATCCTGCATATTAGATATTTACATTGCGATTCATAACAGTTGCAAAATTAATTTTATGGGGGGGGGGGGGCACGACAACATGCAGAACTATAGTAAAAGGTCACGGCATTATGAAAATTGGGAAACACTGGCCCAGTGGATATAGAAAAATCTTAGAGATTACATATTTTGTTGGATGCAAGTACCAGTTCTTTAGGTACAGGTATTTTACTGTAGTTCTGTAAGTGGTCTTGAAGAGAAGCGTACTAAGAACCGCAACTTGGAAACGACATCACCCAAGGTACTTTCTGCTGTGCTTTCTGCACTGCCTATTTCAGATTGGCCTTTTAGTCAAATGGAAAAAGCGTGGGATGAGTCCTTCCTAAGAATCTTCGTTCGCGAAGTAATGTCGAGAGAGAGAGATGTAAGTGGAACTTGTATGCTCAACCATATGGGATGCTGATTAATATTTGCAGAAGAATTCGCTCTACTCCTTCAGTATCTATTACATACCTTCCTGTCTAAAAAAAAACATACCAAAAGCATCAGGGTCATGCAAGGGGACATTTTCCTGCTGTGCTGTCTGTAAGAACTATTGCCCAGGATTGTTGTCTTTTTCATTTAATGCCTGCGTATCCATGTCTACTCTTTTAGGTGTATGAGGGCCTGAAACCTTCAGACAAGTATGAGAAACCACTGGATTATCGGTGAGTGCGTTCAAAATTGTCTCGAGAGCCATCTGTATGGCTTCTTTGCCTCTTGCACCACACAAAATCCATCACATATCAAAGATTCAAGGAATTTAATAGCTTTTGAACCCAGCAGAATTATGCCAGTGTTGCTCTCGGCCCTGGAAACTTCACCAAAATGTAATGTTTGCTGTTCTTCCCTAGGGCCCTTCCACACAGCCATATAACCCAAATTATCAAGGCAGAATATTTGCTTAGACCTGGGTTATCTGAGTCCACGCTGACATATATCCCAGTTCAAAGCAGGAAATGTGGGCTTTTATTCAACTGTGTGGAGGGGGCCCTGGATAGCTTCAAAAGCTAATTTTTCTTTTATCTCAGGTGGCCACTGCGTTATGACCAATGGTGGGAGTGCAAATTCATTGCTGAGGGCATCATCGATCAGGGTAAGTTCTAGACTTTCAGATTTGTGTCTTTCAGAAAAAGAAGGCGGCAGTCAGAAAAAAGCATCTAGCAGTCATGGTTACTAGGTGGAACAGGCCCGAATTAAGGATGTTTGCCACCCTAGGCGCGCCTCTTTCTCCTCCGCGCCCTGCCCCCCTTCCTTGATTGACTGCCGCCCTAGGCCATGGCCTAGGGTGGCCTTATGGGTAATCCGGGCCTGCGGTGGAAAGGAAAATCTGGATGTTTATCCAGTAGTGCTCCAAGGATTCCTGTTCTCTGTCTCCGATCACAATATTTATATCCTGTTCATCACCACCACCGTGATAACTGGGGCTAAAAATCTGGTTTGAATGCGAGCTAAGTGTGAGTTTGTTATCTTCTCTCTTACAACGTAATAACTGGAGGCTTGAACCAGTGCCATATTGAACAGGCAGTTTCCAAAATGTAAATACGTCTGACAAATCTTGGTTCAAGAATCTATCTACCCATGTTTCTTCAACTGTAAGATGCCATCGATTGTAAGATGCACCCAAATTTCAGTACCACCACCAAAAATATATAAGATACACCTGCGATTCTAAGACGCACCCCATTTTTAGAGATGTTTACATGAAGAAAAAGGGGCCCCTGGTGGAGCAGTAGGTTAAACTGCTGAGCTGCTGAACTTGCTGACTGAAAGGTTGGCGGTTTGAATCCAGGGAGTGGGGTGAGCTCCCGCTGTTAGCCCCAGCTTCTGCCAACCTAGCAGTTTGAAAACATGCAAATATGAACAGATCAATAGGTACCACTTCTGCGGAAAGGTAACGGTGCTCCATGCAGTCATGCTAGCCACATGACCTTGGAGTTGTCTACGGATAACTCTGGCTCTTCGCTTTAGAAATGAAATTGAGCACCACCCCCCAGAGTCAGACACAACTAGACTTAATGTCAGGGGAAACCTTTACCTTTTATATTGAGGGGAAAGTGCATCTTAGAATTGAAGAAATACAGCATATGTTCCTTTGGACTTCCTAGTAAACTGGGATTCTGCCAGGAACTCTTGTCATGCTGTGGATGATGCAGAATGTTTGCTCCTTTTCCTAATCTTGGCTACTTGCTTCAGAAGCAGCTCAACAAACCAAGAAAGTTCAGGCTTCATTTTGTTTATCAGACATCTGAACTCGGCATGACCTACGGTACTGCTTTAGGTTTTTAGGGAAGACACTATCCTTTACCAGATGTCATGATAAATCAAGGTCTGTAGCTTCCTTAGCCGCACCTGCAGTGAATGACAGGCAAACCAAGCCTATTGGTGCCCTTGGGTGTTTTGTATCCAGTGAACTTTGGCTGATTTTGAAAGCAGGAAGACTTGACATCTAGGTGAAAATACATTTGATAGTCTAAGTATCTGGTAGCAGTAAAATGAAGTTTTACTGCCACAGTGGTGCAATCATTAAACTCTTGTGCTGCTGAACTGTTGACCTGAAGGTCTGCAGTTCGAATCCGCGAGATGGGGTGAGTTCCCGTCTGTCACCTCAAGCTCCTGCCAAACTAGCAGTTCAAAAACTTGCAAATGTGAGTTTAAATAGGTACCGCTTTGGTGGGAAAAGGCAAAGAGGCGCTTCAAGCAGTCTTGCTGGCCACACAACCAGGAGGTGGCAACACAGGCTCCTTGGCTTGAAAATTGAGAAAGCACCTCCCAGAGCCAGAGATGAGCACCGCCTCCAAAGCCAGAAATAAAAGGAGAAGCCTCTACCTTTGTTTGTGTTTGTGTGTCTCATTGTATATGATTGTAAAGGCATTGAATGTTTGCCTATGTATGTAAATGTTGTAATCAACTCTGAGTCCCTAGGGGAGGGGGGTGGAATATAAGTAAAGTATATTACTACTACTACTACTACTAACTACTACTGTTTCCACTTTTCTTTTCTCTCCCAGGTGGTGGTTTCCGGGATAGCATTGCTGACATGTCTGAGGAGTTGTGTCCTAGTTCATCTGAGACCCCTGTGCCACTGCCCTTCTTTGTGCGCACATCCAACCAGGTACTTTTCCCTTGCTTAGGCCAAACATTTTGCGATGAAGACGAAGATTTGGGCAAGCTCCGGAGAAAGAAGAGTGTTAAAGGGGCACTGGTGCCAGAGTAACAGATAGAGTCACTGCCAAAGAATCTCCTGGATCCTTCCTTGCTGTCATCATATTGATTTTTCTACAGACCAAGTTTTGTTCCCTTTTACATCAGTCATTGTTCTGCTCAGTTCTGCAAGGGTTAATTTATCTTGCTTCTGTAGCAAGAGAACAGTGTTTTGTTTGTTTATAATAATTCTTATGCCCATATCAGAACTGGGCTTGAAAGCCCAGCTGTGTATCTGTTGGTCTTTCTAACAAAGGTAGGTCATCCCTCCATCACAAGTATATCTTGTGGGGACGAGGGAGAGAGCCTTCTCTGCTGTGGCCCCTTGGCTTTGGAACTCATTGCCTAGTGAGATTAGGCAAGCCCCTACCCTGGCAGCTTTTAAGAAAGACCTAAAATTTGGCTCTTCCAATGTGCCTTTGGCGAGTGAATATATATCCCATATTTTGGTTATCCTACTACAGTTCTGTCCTCAGGATGCACTTTCCCGCCACCCTTAATGAAGGCCTACCCATTAGTTGTCTCTTTTGTGCTTCTCCCTCAGTAACACATTCTCCTTCAGAAACACATTAAATTATCTCATCCAGGGTTTTATCAATTTTATTTTGAGCACATTTGGCCCGCCCTGTGTTCTATCTCTCCATCCTGTCATTTTGAAACTGTTTATTTTATTTTGTTATTTCATGTGTTTATTTTGATGGTATCTTGCTTCTTTGTATTTTGTTGTTGTTTTATTGTAATTTTGGGCTTGGCCTCATGTTAGCCGCCCCGAGTCCCCTTTGGGGAGATGGTGGCAGAGTACAAATAAAGATGATGATGGTGATTATTATTATTGTTGTTATTATTATTGTTATTAAACTTGCTAGAGTTGAGGTGGACTCTGGCATAGAGTCTTTATCCTGTAGCTTGCACAGGGCAATCCAAAAACAGTGCCTTTTGTTTCAGGGCAGTGGTACTGGAGAGGCCCGCGATATGTATGTCCCCAACCCTTCCTGCAAGGAGTTCACCAAATATGAGTGGATTGGACAAATCATGGGTGCAGCTCTACGTGGCAAGGAGTTCTTGGTGAGTGTCACACAGGGACTGATCTCTCCTTGATCCTTGTTATTTTCTGCTCCACATAGATGCTGGATTCAGGTAGAGGCTTCTGGGTCAAGAACTTTCCTTTAAATAAAGAATTCATAAGAAATTAAACAACAGAAGCATTCCTGCTCAAAGAATCTGTATTCTCTCCTTTCATTAACAATTTCCTTTAAGCTCAGGACATTACTTTGGACTCAGAAGACCCTACTTTGGACTCAGTTTGGCACCAATTTGTCTGAAAAGCTAATTTCTCTTGTACGGACCATCTCTCTCTCTTTATATTTGAGGTTGTGGTCTCTCCCTATTGTATTGTGGACTATTGGAGCCCATTTGTTGTTGGGCAGTGAAGGGCCTTTTCTGTTGTGGCTCCCACCATATGTAAAAAATTTCAAGCAGAGATTAGGCATGTTCACTAGTCATGGGCCCAGTAACCGTTTCAGCCATTTAATTCATGTTTTCGTATTGTTTGTTTCATTTGGTTGGCACAAAAGGGTTCTCCCCACCCTCTGGTATGGAAATATCAGTGAAGCGAAAGGAAGGTGGCAACGGTAACGGTTTGGTCACCTGATTTTTGGTGCTTGGCTGCAGGCCCTGGCAGGTATGGGCGCTTTAGGCCTGCAAGCCACACACATACTCTCCTTGGAAAGAGTGTGTGTGTGTGTGTGTGGCATGCAGGTTCAGAAAGCATCCACACCTGCCAGTGCCTAAAACTTAGGGGAAGGGGAGCATGGGAAGCCGCCCATTGCTGCCAACTGGACAAAAAACATTTGCTTTTTTCAGACCTGGAATGAAAAAGCTCATTCAGAAGGCGCCAGTTTTCGAGAGAGGTGTTCAAAAATGAAAACAGGGCCTTACGAATGAAACAAACAGAAACGGATAGTGATTCTATACAAATACACAATTTGAGCATTTCTACCATCAAGGGAAGACTCTTCATCCAGTCTATCAGTTATTCTTATTTCTGAAATGAATAATTTTGATTGATTGCTGTTTTGTTTTTAACTGCTGGCTTTATTGGATCGCTTTCTTTACAAAACATTTTCAAATTGAAAAGTGGCACTAAAATATTTCTAAATTCATAAATGAAACACAAGAAAATGTCAACTTAAAGCAAAGTTTTGCAACACCGGCCATCTCTTTCCTTTGTCTCCAAGGTCCTGGCCTTGCCTGGCTTTGTCTGGAAGCAACTGACAGGGGAGGAAGTGAGCTGGAGCAAAGACTTCCCTGCTATTGACTCTATGTTGGTGAGTTATCTCTGTTCGTTTTAGAAATGTAGAGCAAATGAATGGGAAATAATATGGAATAAAAAACTAAAATATACCTACGTCTACGATTTGAAAGAGAATTGGCTAAAAACGACGTACCAATGGTACATGTCTCCCAAGAAAATTGCAGAATTCACCAAAGATTACAACCATAATTGCTGGAAGTGTGGGAAACAGGAAGGAACTTTCCATCACGTGGTGGTCCTGTGAGAAAGAAGAATTAAACCAAACTTAGCACAGGATTCCCATGACCAACAGAAAACATTAGAAGGGTTTGGTGGGCATTGACCTTGAGTTTTGGAGTTGTAGTTCACCTACATCCAGAGAGCACTGTGAACTCAAACAATGAAGGATCTAGATCAAACTTGGCACGAATATTCCGTATGCCCAATATGAACACAGATGGAGTTTGGGAGAAATAGATCTTGACATTTGGGAGTTGTAGTTACTGGGACTTATAGTTCACCTACAATCAAAGAGCATTCTGAGCCCCACCAACAATAGAATAGGGCCAAACTTCCCACACAGAACCCCCATGACCAACAGAAAATACTGTGTTTTCTGATGGTCTTTGGTGACCCCTCTGACTCCCCCTCACGACCACTTGAGGCTGGGGTGGGCAATTATTTTTTCCAAGGGGCCACACGAGAGCCAAAAAATATTATGGAGGGCTGCACCTAAAGACTGAACTACATTCTAATCTACATTATTTATTTATTTATTTACTATATATTACACATCATTAATATTAACATATTAATATATCAAGAAATATTCATATATTATTAGTATTAATATCATAATTATTATAGTATATATAGACATAATATATTGAAATTATAATATAATATAACATTATATTATTATATTATTATTATAAAATTATTATAAAATAATAAAAACTACTAAAATAAAATAAAATGAAATAACAGTGGGGGAGCTCCCACTATGAGCCCCAGCTTCTGCCAAGCCAGCAGTTCAAATACATGCAAATGTGAGGTCCTGCTTCTACAAGAAAGGAACATATACCAAAGTGCATTCACATTAATAGACCCTGAGGATTATTATTATTATTTCCAGACTTTTTCTATTGGCAACACTCTTTTCCAAGTGGGTCATTCAGAACCCAGTAATTCAATTTTACTAGGAAACCAGAGGTTGAGCCAAGCCCTTCTGAGAATTAGAGCAGGCTCCAGGGGAGCTTCCGCGGGAGTCCCCGCCTCCTTGAGGGTCTCTGCGCGATGCCGCCTGTGACATCATCGCGCAGAGACCCTTGGGGAGGCGGGGCTTCCTGCGGAGGTTCTTCTGGGGTCATGCGGGGGACGGGAGAGGCCGTTTTGCTCCTCCCTCCCTTCCTTTTTGCCGGACACAAAGCATCACGTTGCTTTGTGGCTGCCCTCGCCTCCCTCTCTTCGGCAAGGAAGCTGCGCTGCCCTCGCCTCCCTCTCTTCAGCAAGGAAGCCGCGCTGCCCTCGCCTCCCTCTCTTCAGCAAGGAAGCTGCGCTGCCCTCGCCTCCCTCTCGTCGGCAAGGAAGCTGCGCTGCCCTCGCCTCCCTCTCTTCAGCAAGGAAGCCGTGCTGCCCTCGCCTCCCTCTCTTCGGCAAGGAAGCCGCGCTGCCCTCGCCTCCCTCTCTTCGGCAAGGAACCTGCGCTGCCCTCGCCTCCCTCTCTTCAGCAAGGAAGCTGCGCTGCCCTCGCCTCCCTCTCTTCGGCAAGGAAGCTGCGCTGCCCTCGCCTCCCTCTCTTCAGCAAGGAAGCCGCTGCCCTCGCCTCCCTCTCTTCGGCAAGGAAGCCGCGGGCCGGATAGCAACACCCGGAGGGCCGGATCCGCCCTGCGGGCCATGGGTTTCCCGCCCCTGCCTTGAGGGGTCCTGATTCCCTGGTTGGGAAATGCTGCCTTAAGGCCATTCAGTCCAACTTCCTTCACCAAGGCAAAAAAACATAATCAAAGCCCTCCTGACAAAATGCATCCAGCCATATAGATAGATAGATGTGATTCACAAATACACACACATATGTATATGACAAATATAATATCATAGATTTGAAAAGGACCCCTAAAAAAGGACAATTATATGTTGCATGTTCCAGAGTAGGCAAACCAGACCATTTTCTACATCAATACTGACAAAGTAACAACAACCATCTTTATTTTTAGACTTCCCTATCTCCCCCTGGGAATCAGGGTGGTTTACACATACAATATTATTAATTGCCTGACATATACGAAAACTTTACAGTAATAAACATAAAACGAAATAATAACAGCATTATACTAATCAAATAAAATGAAATATCAGGATAAAAACATAGAAACCTATTTACTAAACAAATACATTTAAAAGCACGGTCAACAATAAAACATCTAATATAGTGAGTACAGTTAAAATTGGGTAAGCATTTGACTGTTATTTCCTCTTAACTGTACCATAATGGCCACAAAGTATAGATAGTATCCAAAATGCTTGAGGACAGATTTTTTGAATTTCAGAATTTGGAATGCCTTTATCTACATACCTACATAATCTTGGAAATGCAACCCACATCTAAACATTAAATTCATTGACATTTCATATGCAATTTAGACACATGGCCCGGAGATAAGGCAATCTTTCCTCTCTTCATATTGCCAGGTGAAGCTTTTGGAGATGATGGAAGTAATGGACAAGGAGACATTTGAGTTCAAATTTGGGAATGAGTTGACCTATACCACAGTATTGAGCGACCAGCGCATGGTTGAGCTGATTCCTAATGGCACTCGGACAGTGGTGCACTATGAAGACCGCATGGATTTCATCCGCCTGGTCCAGGAGGCACGGTTGAATGAGAACAAAGAGCAGGTAGTGCAGCATGCATTTGATATCATATGATCTCACCTGACTTTCCTATAGTCCCATCCATTGCCAAGTCATTGTCTTTCTTTCTGTGTGCCTTGTTCTTTGGGTGTTCTAGGAGAGAATTGCTCAGCTAACACAGGTCCTTAGACCTTGCGTTGAGCTATAATTATCACTGCAGAACTGGAGAAAGTGTGGCTTGTGGACTACGTGCTGTTTTGGGCCCCATTTTGCAACACTCACAGCCCACCCAGCCCAGTTTTTTATTTATAAATGGGTGTGGAGGTGAGTAGGAAAATATGCCCTCCAAACTGCCATAAATATATGATAGTCTGGATCCATTTCTCCTGATTATGTGAACCAAACCCAAACTCAGAAGTGATGTTGCAACCAGCAATAGATGGTGGAACAGTTCTGGGAGTAGGACGGTTGTTCATTGTTGGAAGTTGCTGCACAGTGCTTTAGGTATTGCCTTAAAATAGAAGAGTGTATTATACAATGTTTCTTTTTTCACACTTTTCTCCCTTTTTAACATTGGTCAATTTGTATGCAAAAGAATCACACATATAAGGAGATTCCATCTGAACATTAGGAATTACTTCCTGACTGTGAAAGCCATTCAGCAGTGGAACTCTCTGCCCCGGAGTGTGGTGGAGGCTCCTTCTTTGGAGGCTTTTAAACAGAGGCTGGGTGGCCATCTGTTGGGGGGTGCTTTGAATGTAATTTTCCTGCTTCTTGGCCCATGAGGTCTCTTCCAACTTTATGATTCTATAATGTATGCTTCCAGCTGATAGGAAGCCATCAACTAGAAGCATACATTAAATATGTAAGAGGGAGATTCTAATGAAAGCCACAAAGACAAAACCCTAAACTCTCACTACGTTTAGTGAAATTATGCACCATAGACTTCTATGGTGGGAGCATGTATGGGAGCATTACAAATAATAAAGGGAGCAAAAAGGTACTAATAGGTTGCTTATGGATTTCTTCCCATCTGTCCACTTAGTACTGATGGCTGTTCGTTCTCCCTTCCTGTCTCTCAGATTGCAGCCATGCAAGCTGGGCTTCTCAAAGTGGTACCTCAAGCCGTTTTGGATCTACTCACATGGCAGGAACTGGAGAAGAAGGTCTGTGGTGATCCAGAGGTTACAGTTGAGGCCCTGAAGAAGCTCAGTAAGTGTGGTAGATGTAGCACTGTCCCCATTAGCAGTTTACATTGTGACATGTCTCTGAAACTGTTGATTCCTCACCATTGTGAAAGTGAACAAGGGCTATCAGTATAACTGGCATCATAACAGAATGTGATTTGACTATTTAATGTTTATTAGCAGCCTTTGTGTCTCACCTCTCTGTTTAAAAAATGTTGAGGGTTACGAAGAACACATCAATAATAACTGAAAAAGATACTCAAATGTATATTCAGTGCCCTTTATTTATTTATTTATTTATTTTTATTTACAACATTTATATGCCGCCCTTCTCACCCCGAAGGGGACTCAGAGCGGCTTACAAGTCACATGAACATACAACATACTACATTACTAGCATAGTACTAATACTTCATTCATAATATTAGTATTATATAATATTATATTGTTGCTGTGGGAGGAGCCCTGATGTCGCAGGAGACAAGATGGAACTTATGTTCCACTTATGAGACAAGTTACTCATAATGGTAGCACACAGTGTAAGAGTGCTTCGCACAGGCAACGACTACAGCTCCCCATCATCAACCCTAGGACTCAGTGTATCATTGCAATAGCCAGCCAGCCATCCTCCACCAGTGACCATTCGGTTTCAGGTGGAAAACAATAATAATAATAATAATAATAATAAACTTTATTTGTAATCCGCCCCCTCTCCCCAATGGGGACTCGGCTCACATGAGGCCAAGCCCAAACAAACAACAAATTACAATAAAAAACCAAACATCAACAGTAAATGCAATAAAAATACATACAAATAAATAATAATAATACAACTAAATATCTAAAATCACAAAGACAGGGTGGGCTGCAAGTACACAGAGAAAATGTTAAAAGGTAAGCGGAGTAGCATCCTTTTCGGGGGGGGGGGGGGGAATCAGAGGATGTGTTTGCCTGCATTCCCATGAACCAAGGACCTCTTCCAACAAGCTCCACCCAAGTCTTTCAGAGATCTCAGTGGATATGTCATTGGCCTGCATCTGGATATGGGAACATAGCCGGACACATCTTTGATTCCCTCCATTCTCATTTTCTGGCCTTAAATTGATCATTAGGTGCTTCCATTGAAGCAACACAGTGAGTACTTCATTGCAGAGGTGAAAAGGCAATACTAATTTCCATAAAGATAAAACCAAACAAATAAATAAATAAATCACAAACGAGGTGAAATTACAAGTGTGTAGGTCACTATCAGGATGCCTATGGCATCTCCCATACTCAGTTGTTCAGATGGTACATACGGAAGTGAAGCAGCTTAAAGAGCTGGGCATATTTAGCTTACAAAAGAAGGCTGATAGCCATGCATAAATATGATAGCCATGTATAAATATGTGAGGGGAAGTCATAGGGAGGAGGGAGCAGGCTTGTTTTCTGCTGCCCTGGAGACTAGGGCATGGAAAAATGGCTTCCAACTACAGGAAAGGAGATTCCAGCTGAACATGAGGAAGAACCCTCTAACAGTGAGAGCTGTTCAGCAGTGGAACTTTCTGCCCTGGAGTGTGGTGGAGGCTCCTTCTTTTGTGGCTTTTAAACAAAAGCTGGATGGCCATCTGTGGGGGGTGCTTTGAAAACGATTTTCCTGCTTGTAGGAGTTTGGTCTGGATGGCCCACAAAGTCCTTTCCAATTCTATGAAATTGTAATGATTCAATGAAATTATAACGAGCATATTCAAAGCAAGCAAACAAATAAGTTTTAATAATAAAGATTGGTGAAAATAACAGAGGGCTGAATTGAAGTAAAAGAAATCCGAAGAATAAGAAGGGAATTTTTTAAAATTTTGTCCGGAGACTGTTCTCCGTTAATACAAATGAATCTTCTTTCCTTCTCCCCTTTAGTTGGTCCTTCATATGTAATACCAGAGTAATTCCCCACCCTCAACACCTCCCCTTCTTGTCTGCATTGTATTTATGTTTCAGTTTTCCCCTCTTCTTCCAGCTCGCTTTGAGGATTTTGAACCACCAGACACCAGAATCCAATATTTCTGGGAGGCCTTGAACAACTTTACTAATGGTGAGTGAACATCATGTGATAAAGGGGAAATTGCGATGCATTCAACTGTGGTTTCAGTGTGTGTTAGGAGATTCTTAACCATTGTTTTGAATCATAACCACACCACTATAGGATCCCTTTCTTGAAGAAAAGAATCAGCTGCATGGGCTTCCCAGTCCTTTCACACCACTGTATTACAGTTCATAATATTGCCACTCTCAAACATAATGCTTTCTGGGTTGCTGTGAGTTTTCTGGGCTGCATGGCCATGTTCCAGAAGCATTTTCTCCTGACATTACACCCACATCTATAGCAGACATCCTCAGAGGTTGTGAGGTTTGTTGGAAACTAGGCAAGTGGGGTTTATATATCTGTGAATTGTCCAGGGTGGGAGAAAGAACTCTTGTCTGCTTGAGGCAAGTGTTAATGTTGCAATCAAGCACCTTGATTAGCATTGAATAACCTTGTAGCTTCAAAGCCTGGCTGCTTCCTGCCTGGGGGAATCCCTTGTTGAGAGGTGATTAGCTGGTCCTGATTGTTTCTTGTCTGGAATTCCTCTGTTTTTGAGTGTTGTTCATTCTTTACTGTTATTTTAGAATTTTTTTAATACTGGTAGACAGATTTTGTTCATTTTCATGGTTTCCTCCTTTTTGCTGGAATTGTCCACCTGCTTGTGGATTTCAATGGCTTCTTTGTGTGGTTTGACATGGTAATTGTCAGAGTGTTCCAGCATTTCTATGTTCTCAAATAATATGCTGTGCCCAGGTTGCTTCATCAGGTGCTCTGATACAACAACACATCAAAATGCTTTCCTCCACTTGAGAGGCTTCATTTCCATTCACACCATAAACACTGATAAACTCCCTTACTAGCATGTGCTCTGGCTGTTAACTTCTCTTAGGTCCATCTCGGTTTCTGGGTTTCAAGCCTTGGATTTTGGGAATCAAGTAAGGCTTTAACCCAGCATATTTACTGGGCAGGTGTGTTGAGAAAAAGGATTTGTAGTGAGAACCGCTTGGAAGTTACTAATGCTCGTGCACTCTTTTTTTTCAGAGGATCGCAGCCGTTTCCTAAGGTTTGTTACTGGAAGAAGTCGACTTCCTGCTCGAATTTATATCTATCCTGACAAATTAGGGTGAGTATTGTTTCTCCTTGTGCGCAAGCCTGTTTTTCAGCTACTATTATTGGATGTGAGCCGGAACATATATTTATATACTTACCTTTTCACCTTTACTGGATGGATCTTTTGCATTTTAAATATATGGAACTATGATATGGGTACTTACCTATGTAAAATGATGTGTTTATACCTATGTTTTGAATATATCTTATGTTTACATTATGTGAATAGATATTTTGTTTATGTACATTTTCTCTCTGGATCTATTTGAGAGCTTCACACTCCCTCTTGTTGTGGAGTGGTAACCACTTGTTGTGGTAGCCGCAAGCCTGTTTTGTCAGCTATTTCTTGGTTTTATGTCTTGGGAGATACTTTCCCGCTGAGGTCACTGTCTTGTTCTTTCTACTTCCAAAGCTCTGAGACCACTGATGCCCTTCCTGAATCATCTACCTGCTCCAGCACACTCTTTTTGCCCAACTATGCCTCGTAAGTATGGCTCTAAAAACCTTTAGTAAAAGATCATTGTGGCACAGACCCGAGAAGGACAGGTGAAAGGTTTGAGACAGACGAAGGAGAAAGAGTGTACTGTCGAAGGCTTTCATGGCCAGAATCACTGGGTTGTTGTAGGTTTTTTGGGCTGTATGGCCATGCTCTAGAACAGGCCTGGGCAAACTTGGGCCCTCCAGGTGTTTTGGACTCCAACTCCCACCATTCCTCACAGCCTCAGGCCCCTTCCTTTCCACCCTCAGCCGCTTAAGCGGCTGAGGGTGGAAAGGAAGGGGCCTGAGGCTGTTAGGAATTGTGGGAGTTGGTATCCAAAACGCCTGGAAGGCCCAAGTTTGCCCAGGCCTGCTCTAGAAGCATTATCCCCTGACATTTTGCCTGCATCTATGAGGAGAAACAGCTGTGGAGGGCAAAGTTGGCTGAATAATGACTAGGGAAGGGAAATCCACAAACCATAGCAAGGGAATGGAAGAGAATGATTTGGGTGAGATTGAGGTGAAGAAAAAGGGCTAAGAAAGAAATCACTGCACATGAAGGCATTGCTAAAGTCAAGACCAACACATATGAAAATGGGGTTGTTGCTGTAGTGATAAGGTCAGGGGTGATTTGGTGATTACTAGAACGGACGCGGAAATATAAACACGTCTTTCCTCTTTCTTTTACAGTGCCAAGGTCTGTGAAGAGAAGTTGCGCTACGCAGCATATAACTGTGTGGCCATTGATACAGATATGAGTCCATGGGAAGAGTAACAGTGAACGGGAGAGTTTCCATCCCATTCTTCCGCCTTTTGTAGTTACCGCGTGCAGGAATCTCTCACTGACAGGTTACCATGCCCCAAGCTCCAGAAAACATGTATGGGGTTGGACTAGATGGCCCATGTAATATCTTCCAGTTCTATGATTCAATGTGTATATATATAATAAATAACCAAAAGTGAAGCCTGTGTAGTATATATACCATGTCAGGAGCCACTTGAGAGACTGCAAGTCGCTTCTGGTGTGAGAGAATTGGCCATCTGCAAGGACATTGCCCAGAGGGAGCCCAAATGTTTTGATGTTTTACCATCCTTGTGGGAGGCTTCTCTCATGTCCCCACATGGGGAGCTGGATTCGAACCTATTGGTCAGCAGTCCAGCTGGGGCACAAGGGTTTAACCCATTGCACCACTGAGGGCTCCTAGCCTGCATTGTACTAATGAGCAAATGGAAGTGTCTGTGATTTCACAATGGCTGGTCCAGCAAATAGAATGATAAAAATACTTTTTTGACACATTAGGTAATTAAATGTGTGACTTCAAATTTTAATAATTGTAGCTTTATTTTCATTTGAAAAAAATACTCTTAACAACAGATGAAGATTACTGTCAGTTATATTTATATTAATATGTTTTCTTTGATGTTCGATTTGAACCTGTTTACCTTTTCACTTCTCTTCTGCCTTCAAGGTACAATGCAAATACTTGGCATTCTAGTCGGACTTAGGTAGAAGCACTTAAATTTAAGTAAAGATTTTGCCAGAGGAACCTAGGAGAGCCACAAGCAGACCAATCATAAACCTTCCGCTCAGTGCCAGCATTCTTCATGCCTTCGTTCTGGGGTGACTGTCCCAAGATTCACTTTTAGCCACAAAAGATAATGCTTCTTCGTCTCTCAGTGTTTTTGTGCAGAACTGGAGAACAAAGTGTCCAAGGCTGTCCTCTCTTCTCTCGAACCCTTTTTTTTCTTCTGCAGAGTATTCCGGTCCCATGCGCATAGCCTTAGCGACTGCACTGAACATCTCTGGCCAGCAGTGGGCATGATGGAACCGTGATTGAAAGGAAGAATCAACCATCTTAATTCCAAGATCAGATTTGCCTTTACTGACACTATGGCAGAACAGAGGATGATATTAGATGAGAACTCTTTTCCTTTTTGGAAAGTGGAAAAGGCATTATTTAAGATCATTTTTCTGTTGTGCTCACCATTCCACTTCTTGATGCTTCTCTTCAACAGCCATTTCTCTGAGCACTCTTTCCATTTTCCTCCTTTGGTTGAGAGCAAAGAAGCTACCTTATGGAGGAGTTTGCTATTAGAATAAGTAAATTTGAGACCTTCATCTATATGATAATTGGAAAAGCATGGTGGCGCCGGAAATGTTTTTTTCCCAGCAGATTCAGTGTATTGGGTTTTTGAGGTTAAACTCTGCAAAATCCGAAACATGGCCTGTACGAAATGGATTCCACATAACTGTTTCCTCGGATCCAGGCAGCTCAGCTCGCCTTTCACTTGGATTGTAACAGTAGCAGGAGTATTTATTTATTTCTCAGTCATAGCAAAAGGCTGCCTTGAGAGAAGAGAGAGTGGGACAGAGCCCTCTGGCAAAATGGCTCCATTCATGTGTCCAGGATGTGCTGTCTGTATGTTGGCTGCTTGGGTGGGCCGCAGAGCAGAGGGCTATTGTGGCCGCACAATGGGCTTCATTGGTAATTGGGGAGGTGAATTTGGTGTGGGGGGAAGGGAGGGTGTCATCTCTGCAGCTGGGCCTTTGTCATGCAAAGAGGAGCAGGAAGGGCAGCTTAAACCCTCCGACTTCACAGCCACCACCTCAGCGCTTCTCTTGGGGGCTTGCCTCATCCCCCTTCTCCTTTTTAATCTCAGGCTGCCTTTAAAAGTCCCAGGTTTTTGCAATGTTTCTTCCATCCCACACATGTTTCTATGCCTTTCTGGTCTTCCTATAAAGTCTGGGAACATGTATAGGGTCGCAAAGCAATGGGTAAATTTGGCAAAGGGTGTTCTTTGGGGGTGAAAGGGGAAACTGACAGTGCCTCGTTTGCAGCTCCAATTTGTCTCCACACGGATTCTTCTGAATCTGACAGGAAAAGCGAGGCGGGAGGAGGCTTTGAGAGCAAAGGGGGCGATTGGAGGTGCTGGCGGCCCTCCTGAGGCGAGTAACAAGGATGGGGGATTAGTCGGGGGACGCCAGGGCTCCCCTGCTGGGTGAGGATGTGTAACTCCCCTGCTGCCTGTGGTGGGGGATTAATTACAAGACCACACAGTAGGCAGGAGAAGGGCACTGATAGGACCACGGAGCAAGGCAATGCCTTGGGCCCAAGAGCTGAGGGGGCTCCTGCCTTCTTGCCACATTCCTACAAGCCTTGCACCATTATGATGGCTTGGATCTGGCAAGGATGTACCTACATAACAGTGCTTCAAGGATTGAGTCCTTTCAAGGCCTGAGCTTTGCAATTGGCCTAATGAGAGATGGGGCAAGGCAATCAGGGTACTGACCTGGCAATCTGAAATACACCCCAAAATGCAAAATTATCTGCCTATGCATGGTTGATGCCTTTTACTTTCCCATGGCTCAGTTTAGACAAAGTTTGCTTCACATGCAAAGACCTCACAACCTCTGAGGATGCCTGCCATAGATGCAGGTGAAACGTCAAGAGAGAATGCTTCTAGAACATGGCAATATAGCCCGAAAAACCTACAACAACCCACATACAAAGTTATTGTCCACACTGTCGGAAGAAGGCAAAGCCACAGCAGAAGACCTCCCTATGGATTATATGGACCTCTTCCACCTCGACACTGATGCACAGCTGAAAAGCACTCACATCCTACACCAATAAGCTCAAAAGTTTGCTCCCCCAGCCACCAGTTCAGGTCACCTATCACAGGTATCCATGAACATTGTCCTAGAAGCCTTGGGTTGGCCAGGTGGCCAGGCCTTCAGCCTTAGGCAGGCGTAATGCATAAGCCAGGGTTTGCTGGGCAGGGTAAGGGGAGGCAATAGGACCCTGCTAGACATTGCTTTTAGCAACAATTTTGCCCCCTCTTATTGGGGGATTAGGACACCAACCTCCCTCACTGTCTCAGAGTCCATTACCATGGGGGCACAAGGGGTTGGTAGCACTTCTGCACTCACTCTGCACCCCTTCACATCACCTTTTTGGGGCCGGACTGGCACCATACCGTGAGGCATGGCGACAAATCAGCACAGATGCTTTGGTTCTCGAGTATGGCTATGCTATAGAGTTTTCCTCTACACTTCCAGTTTTGACTCTCTGGTGCTGACAACAGACCCCCCTCACATCCTTTTGCAAGGGTCACATAGTACAGGTTGTCAACGACAACATGATGACAGTCTTTTACATCAAGCAGGGGGGGTACCCGATCCCATTCTCTTATCTCCTTCATGCTCTTCATCTGGGAATGGTGCATTACCAGGAGCCTTCATCTTTTAGCGGTCTATGTCCTGGGTGCCGAAAATTGCCTTGTGGGCTGAACACAAGTGGTCTCCACCCGGAGGAGGCACTGGCCCTTTTCTGCAGGTGGAGACCTGTTTGCATCCCCAGGCAATACGAAATGCCAGTTATACACCGTACCCACCATCCGCAGACAGGTTGCCTAGGAGACACTTTTCTGCTCAACTGGACGTAGGCCCTTCTTTACATATTTCCACCTCTCCCTTTGTTGACCAGGGTGTTGTCAAGGGTTCAGGTGGAACTGTATCCTTGTTTTGCCATGCTCCTGCACCTGTCCAAAAGGGAGTTCATTCAACTTCCACCCAGACCAGTCCTTTTGATGTGCCACAACAGCCAGATCCTCCATTTGCAAATCATGGACCTCTGACTGACAGCGTGGTGGATCACACCTCACGTCTGTCACAGGCCCTGAAAGAGATTCTGGAGCTGGCGCATAGACCTTCCACTAAGCGGTCATATGTTTATAAGTGGAATTGGTTGGTCACCTTCCTTCAGGAACTATTTCTTAAGGATGCAGCTGGCCTCCTGGTGTCCTCTCAAAGGCTGTCATCTTGGCTCATATCGGCAATTCAGTTGGCATACGATATTCCTGAGAGAGAGAGTCTGCTTGAAGACATCTGTTGGGCAGCAATCTGGTCTACCCCTCATACTTTTGTCACCCACTACAAATTGGATGTCCTCACTAAGAGGGACACAGCTTTTCCTAGAGCTGCCTTGTTTTCCTCAGTGGCCTGATGCCCACCATTCCATGAGGTCAGCTCGCTAATCAACATACCAAAGGTGCATATTTCACAGGGACCACAAAGAAGAAGTAAGGGTGGCTTACCTATAATTGTGTTTCTTTGAATGGTCATCTGTGAAATTTTCACATCACGCCCATCTGTCATACCTTGGTCCATAGCTGCTGCTTTGTGGCATGGGAACTGCGACTACAGCCTCTCCTTTCTGGCTATGTCTTCTCGGAGGGTGGGAAGGGCTGTAGCCGTATAACTCAAGAGCTTTCTAGAAGAGTTCTGACATAGCTGCGTGGACACAGGAAACTACTGCAGGTGCAAATATCAGGGATGACCACTTGAAGAAACATGGTTACAGGTAAGCAACCGTTCCATATCAGGACACACCTGACAATTGACAAACCTATTTTAAGTAAATGGGTTGGTCTTTTAAGAAATGCCAACAAGAGCAGTGACCTGGCAACCACATCAGTAGAGAAGAGGCTCCCAAAATGTGTGCAAACAAAGCACATTGATTCCCTTTTTCATTGCTGGATACAAAATATCCAGTACACACGTGTGATAAGTGTGACATGTGGACCTAAGGGACACACAACACGTCAAGTTGCATGTAAATATAACATATGACAAATGTTTTTGTTAAGAAAACCAGTATGAAGTGGCTGCTATTTGAGTGAGAGTCTGAGAGTGGAAGAGGGGTTCCTTCAACTTTTCTTGACTGCTATTTTTTTGTTCCACGTTGCCCCTGGGCTGCACCTGTGTGCCATTCCAGACGTGTGTTTATAATTGTAAATAGACATGTTTGGAACTGCGTGGGTGGCTGAGAGAGGAGAAAACAGTCTCAAATATGATCCAAAATGGGACGTGTATTGGGGGGGGGGGTGTAGTAACATTCCTGTCCCATTATCTGTGCACCTTCTAAAGCTATTTTTGTTAACAAAAAGGCTGCCAACAAGAACTGCTTCATGTATACTTCGTATTTTGCCTTTCTCTAGTTTGTTTTCTTCTACAAATATACATAGAAGTATATCCCAAGAGCAAATGGGATTTTGGCCTGCATAAATAGGAATCTTGTGTCTAGATCCAGGGAAGTCATGCTACCCCTCTATTCTGCCTTTGTCAGACCACCCCTGGAATACTGTGTCCAATTCTGGACACCGCAATTGAAGGGAGATGTTGACAAGCAGAGATGGGTCCAGAGGAGGGTTACTAAAATGATAAAGGGTCTGGAGAACAAGCCCTACGAGGAGTGGCTTAAAGAACTTGGCATGTTTAGCCTGCAGAAGAAAAGGCTGAGAAGAAACATGATGATGAGGGCCATGGTTAAATATGCGAGGGAAGTCATAGGGAGGAGGGAGCAAGCTTGTTTCTGCTGCTCTGGAGACTAGGACGCAGAACAATAGCTTCAAACTATAGGAAAGGAGATTCCAGCTGAACATGAGGAAGAACCTAACAGTGAGAGCTGTTCAGCAGTGGAGCTCTCTGCCACTGAGTGTGGTGGCGGCTCCTTCTTTGGGGGCTTTTAAACGGGCTGGATGGCCATCTGTCAGGACTGCTTTGAATGTGATTTTCCTGCTTCTTGGCATGGGATTGGACTGGATGGCCCACGAGGCCTTTTCCAACTTTATTATTATGATTCTATGATCTATGACATTAAAAATTGTCTGTGAATAATTTACAATTAGTACACTGTATTGAGTACTTGCAGTTACTAATCTAAGGCAAGAAGTAAGGAAGGAGGGAAATCAAATGGGAAAGAGGTGAGGGAAAATATTGAGAAAAGCTGCATAATACACTGTTACATAAGTCATTTCCTATAGCAACATACTAAATTTACCAATGTCCTTCTTTTGAAGGACTGGTCCTATTTTTCAGAGCTAAAGTTTCTGTCTTGCTGGATTTTTAATATATATATATATTTACATATTTAGATTGAAGGCTAGGAATATATCTGATAGCAATTATCACTGTTCATTTGTTAGAGTATTGAAATTGAGAGTGTCATAGTAATTCATTGTTTACAATATTGGGTAAATGTGTCCCTTTTTTACTTTTCAGAATATGGTAAACCTAAAGAGTTATAAATTTTCCTTATATCAGTATATATAAACAGTTTGTTACATACTGCACTGTTGCAAATGATCTGAGTTCCAGGAAGTTCTTGCTGCATACGGAATTGTGGCAGTGGCCCAGAGAAGAGTATGATGCTCTGTTCAAGCAGTCCGTGATTTAGAAGAGAAAAACATCCCAAGGCCTTATTGAAGGAGGCCTGATGACTGAATAGGACAGGAATAATATTCTCAAACCTGAGCAAGGAGTTGCTCCTCCTTGGAAGACATGGCGACAGTAGACCTCAAAGTAACTTGCATGAAGAGGGAGGATGCAGGTAGTGGGAGTTAGGACTTTTAACCAAAGAGACTGGATCTTTATGGTGATGCTGAATGAATGTACATCTTAATGGTTTAATAGTTGTGGTGGGGGGAGAGACCTGGCTTGGCTGCTTGAAGTTGATCCAAGAAGCAGGGAAAGGTAACAAAATCAGGAATAGAAGTAGCAAAAAGAGTCCTACTGAATACCGCAGGCATGGGCAAACTTTCTAACTTGGTGGCCACATGATGGGCTGGAGCGGGGTGGATGGGCAGGGAGGGAGTATGTTGATGGTGGACAGGAGAGAAAAAGTGTATTCGTGAGACCCTGTATTGCCTACTCTTGATATTGAATCCTAGAATCCTAGAGTTGGAAGAGACCTCCAAGAGCCATCCAGTCCAACCCCCTGCCATTCAGGAAGGCACAAAGCACTTCCAATAGGCAGCCTCTGCGGAAAAGCCTCCAGAGAAGGAGACTCCACCACACTCCGTGGCAGCCTATGCCACTCTCCAGGAAGTTCTTCCTAATCTTTTCAGTCAAATCCCACTCTCTGTCATTTGAAAGCATTGCTCCCTTGTGCACTGGTCCTTAGAGCAGCAGAAAGTCAGTTTCCTCCCTTCTCCTCCTCAATGGGACACCCTTTGAAATCTTGAAACATGGTTCTCATGTTCCCTCTCAATTGCCTCTTCTCCCAGCTAAGCATCCCCCAGGAGGAAAGGAGAAGGAAAAAGAGAACAAAGGAAGAAAGGGAGGGAGAGAAGGAAGAGAGAAGGAAGGAAAAACAAAAGGGAAGGAAGGAGAAAGAGAGAGGGAGGGAGGGAAGGAAGGACAAAAGGGGTGGAAGGAAAGGAAGGAGGGAAGGAGAAGGGGGAGATAGGAAGGAAGAGAGGGATGGAAGGATGAAGGAAAGAGAAGGAAGGATAGGATGGTGAGAAAGAGAAGGGCCCGAGAAGAGCCGAATGGGTCGTATCTGGCCCCCGGACCTGGGTTTGCCCATACCTGGTCTACTATGAAACACAGTCTTATGGCTACTACTAGGGCTGTTGGATGTTGCGATGTAACAATACATGATGCACCAGTATCCATTGGATTCTTAAGTCTCCCATCCAAGCATCTGCTAATCAGTTGCTCCCATAGACGGCTTTCTTGCACAAAGCGACTGCATAGGCTTCTCATAGGACAAAGAAACCACGCTGGCTTCTGTGAGGACCCTTCCCCTTCTTGAGCCCCCAGCTCCCAGTGCCGCATGTGAGAGCGCTGGCCTCTCTGTTTGTTTTTCTTCGTTCTGTTTGTTGCTCCACTTGTGGAATCAGCTCAGCTGTGGTCCCTGTGGTTGCTGACAAGACACACACGCAGCCACTGGGCTGTGCCCTGCTCCGTGCTGGCGCTCAGCACACCCCAGGAAAAATAAACTGCCAAGCAGCTGCAATACAGCTGTTGCTGAGATGGGAGGCAAAGACTTGAGGCGTTCATCATGCCTGGATAGGCAATCCCAACCCCTTGGTGCCTGCATTAAACTCTTGGGCAATTGCTCTCTATTTGCATCAATGTAGGAGTTTCAAGAAACAAGATTAAGGCTGCATCTACACTAAAAATGATGCAGTATGACCCGACTTTAACTGCCATGCCTCCATGCTATGGACTCCTGGGACCTGTAGTTTAGTGAGGCACCAGGACTCTGGCAGAGGCAGCTAAATACCTTGTAAAACTACAACTCCCATAGCATGGACTCATGATGGTTAAAGGTTAAGCAGCATTAATTCAAAAGTGTAGATGCACTCTAAGGCTGTGATTCTATGCTCTTACTTGGGAATAAATCCAATTGAAAAATAATAGGATTTACTTTTGAATTTAAATATATGTCTAGATTTAACATGCAAATGGCATTTCTGTGGTGTATTGTTCAGAGAGTGCCTGTTTAGCCATTGGGTTTAGAATAATGGTGCTTCTATTTCAAAACAATGCTTTTCCATTCTAGTGGGTTTTGAGGGGAAGGGAAGGATGTTTTCGAGCTCAATGAGAGCATGTGGTTTGCATACAGAAGGTCTCTGGTTTAAATCCCAGCATCTGCGAGTAGCGATTGCAAACAATCCTAAAATCCTGGAGAATTGCTGCCAGTTAGTGCTGACAATACTGGGTTAGAATGACCATTGGTCTGACTCAGTATTGAGTCACTTTCTGTGCTCCGTGTAAGGATACAAAATCTACAATTATTATGTGGGAAGTGTCAATGGTTAATATGAGACTAGTGTTTTGCTAACATTTGCACATTTACATGTAATTCACATATTGATACTTTTCAAGTATTTTGGTGCAGATCAAGTAGTGTTAACAATGCTCCTTTGCAGTGTTATTTGAGTCTTACAAAACATCTCGGAGGATGCTTACGGAGGTCTAAAATGTACTGTACATACTTTAACGCTTTTGAGCTCCGCCTTTCCTCCTCCATAATATTCATATGCTTGGGGTTAAAACATAATTTAGAATGGTGTGTTGGGCGTTAGAGAACACAGGATGAAGTGAATAATGGGGGGAAATAAATCAAGGTGAGCTTTAGATGGAACTTCATGGTCTTTTCTCTTAGGCTTTCTAACTTCTTTGTGCTTGTTCAATAATTTAAATTGTGTGAAGATCCAGATAGGGGCCAGAATAGTGGATTGGCTTATATAAAATGAGCTAATGTTGCTAACACTGTTGCTATGAATGTAACTCAGGCTCCAACCTACTTTGCCAAGCATCAGCTGTATTCTGGAGAAGCAAGGCCGCCCTGCTAATGATCATTGCATGGTTGAATGATATTTCCATCAGATTTTGGGTGGTCAGGCCTGGATAAGTTAGCTAGCTATTTGGTTAAACATAAGCTGATACAGGATTCTGGCCAGGATCTTCACATATGTGAATATTTCACATAATGAAATGCAACTGTATTAAATAAATATTTAATGTACAACAGTGCTTTTGTCTGATGTGGTGGACTGACAATTTCCCCCCAGTATGCCAGGAATTGGTACCATATTTCTGCCATGCTGTTATTATATTTACTTTCTTAGAAACTCACCACAAACTGATCTGTAGATCCACCACTTGGAGGAGCACTTATCTATACCATTGATCCGGAAAGTACATTTTCTTGGGAGAGGATTTGTGCTTTCTGGGAGCAATGTGATGTAGTAAAGTGGTTTACTATGGGACTAGGGTTGTGGGATACCAGGGTTTGAATCCCCACCCAGCCATGGAAACCCTCTGAATGAACTTGGAAAAAAATCACACATCCTTAGAAGAAAGCCACGAGAAATTACTGGCTACATTTCTCCAGGAGAATACAATTGCTGTAAATCAGATTCAACTTGAAGGTATATAATAACTAAATCAGTGCTAGGAGCCCCTAGTGGTGCAGTGGGTTAAACAACTGAGCTGAACTTGTTGACTGATAGGCCGGCAGTTTAAATCCGGGAAGCAAGGTGAGCTCCTGCTGTTAGCCCGTTTCTGCCAACCTAGCAGTTTGAAAACATGCAAATGTGAGTAGATCGATAGATACCACTTTGACGGGAAGGTAATGGCAGTCCATGCACCAATACCTCACACACGATAGTAGTAGTTTCATGGACTAGCACTTTGAGTAACACTGTCCCAAATCTGATATGATAATATCCTAAATGTTTAGTCTCAGGATTTCTAGTCCTCTGCACAGGTGGAAAACCAGCTCCACATAATTTTGCAGTCCTTCAGAGTAGTGTGTGTTGAATGGGTCATAACATGACCCAGTTACACACAAAGAAAGGAGGGAGGACTGTGACACTGGGTCCCACTTTTACATAAGCCAGTCAGCACTGGATGCCACTCGATCCTGATAATTTTCACTGTCTTACACACATACAGGCTGGTGTTGTTCACCAACCCATATTTCCATTAAATGGACATCTAGGACATAACTGGAAATATGCCAGAAATGTGTGCTGGAATTGCTTGGTTATATCTTAGCCAATGATAACTGCATATTTTGATCAGGAATAATCATGTAGATGCTTCATGTGGAAATCAGTTGTAGTGCACTCTTGTCTACAAACACAGAAACAGTCCGGAAGAACAGTACACAGGCACCAGGAGAAGATAGCTTTATATATAATATATATTTACTTTTAAAAATAAAACTTCCATTGCAAGGCTAGAGGTCTGTACAAACTACAAAAATAAATCTTTTTTCTTTTTCATATAAATAATTTATATGGCATGACAACATTTCAGGTTAAAAGTTCTCCAGCACACCCGCTACACAATCACATGCACTCTCACACACACAAATACACACATGCACACACAGTGTGTCCCCTCTCCACCATTTCCCTATGCTTCTCTGGTCCCAAACTGGTCGAGGGGTATGGGGAGCACCATTTCTATTATGAGTTTCCTAGAAGCACTTAGCTGATTTTAGGCAGTGGGTGGTTAGCATGGAGAAGGGAACAAATGCAGGGGAAATGTCAAGTGTTACTTGATTCTAATCTTGACAGTAGTTTCTGGACTACCTATGATAGTTCTGGGCTGGCAAATGGAGCAAATCCAAATGGCTCAGCCAGGCCCTGCAACGTGGCCAGTTTCTACAGGGAATTTCCTCTGGTCCAGCAATCACGGCTCACTGTAAATGAACAGCATTGATTTATTTTAGCTGGAGGCCCAGTCTTACTGAAGCATTCACATTACAAACAGGCTGTGAAAACCTCAGGAGAAATTTCCTTGGCAGCAAGAGATTAAAAGGGAATCTAATATGGGTTGGAGAGTAAAATTACAGCAGTCATTGGGTACAGGGAGTTCTTAAAAAATAAAATAACAATAATAAAGTGCTGGGGGGTTAGAAGGAAGAAAATAAAGGGGAAATGACTCCAAGGTGAATCAGACTTGCTCTCTCATACAAGTAAACTGGTCAGCTATGGTGCCTTGGCCACTGTGTCCAAAGGGCACAAAACTCTATTCTCAAGCAGGCCACAATTTCACAGAAAGCCTCAGAGGGGTACCCTCCATGCTACCAAAGAATGAGTAGAGGGCGGCTGAAATGCCTAGTTTATAAAGGCAGAGCTGTAAAGTGTTTACATACCAAAAGCATCATTAACACTGCAAAAAGAATAAACCATCAGAATCGAACAGTTGGAAAAACATACTCAACAACATCTGCTGTTGCAAGCTTCCTAAATCGAAACCAGCAATTGAGACCCTTGAAAAGTAATTTTTATCCCAATCCTTCTGTTAGAAGTGTGCATATTTGGGACTGTATCCAGGTCAAAGTGACAATATCATCTGCATTCATCCTCACTGATTTGTTTTTCCAAGTTTTAGTCAGTTTCCTATTTCACACAATAAAACGTATTTACTTTGACAAATTGAGGCAGTAAAAGCTGCAGAGGAAAACCAGAGAAGTGAGGATGGAAAACAACTGCCCCACATCTCAGGTCACTGTGCCAAGATCTGGGGCATAGGGAGCTGTGGTTTCCCCTGATAGATTGATTAATAAAGGGTTTCTTGAATTTTACTGCTCCTCACAGTTGCCTACACCACCTCTTCAAAGCCATGTTGGCAATAAAAATGGAACCCATGTTTAGACATTACTTCTATTGCTTTGCAATTATATCACAGAAAAACTGCAGTTCTCCATTACACCCAAAAGTCAACTGGTGAATGAATGGCACTTTATCTGTTTATATTTCTGCCTCTTCTTTTCTTTCGATGACATAAAAAAGAAGGGAAAGGTTAATTGACAACACTTTAAAAAAACTACCTGTTTATCTGTGACACAATTTAAAGTGCTGTCCAAAAAGAACAACACTTTACATTGCATGGGGCATTCAAACCTCTGTCCTTAAACTAGAATGAAAAACCTGAAATGTTCAGTAAAGGAAGATTGGTTACATGGAAATCAAGTGTTGTCAGATGCAAATGGAACCTGTCCTTCAAATATGGAATCAAAAGCACAGATAAATCCACACCTGTACAAACCAGTTTTCCATACATCTCAGCTCTGGCTGAGCACAGAAAGTTCCATTTCCAGGATTCTCAGGACCAGAAAACTCTGTTCTGAACAATCTCCATTCAGTTGCCATTTGTCTTCTATTAGTTATGGTGCAATGATGTTTCTGGGAAGCTGGGAATAGAAATACAGTACTAGGAGATTCTATAGATTTGCTTAAAGGACACTTGTATGAGAGGCTGATACCAAGCTGAGAAAAGAGGTAAGCAAGCTGAAAAGGAGGGCACAGAAAAAAAGTTTGGGAGAATGGGGTAGAATAGGGAGGGGTTTTAAGAAAATCCAGAAGAGCCACATGGCAGATGCAAGCACAGGCATTTGTGCTGGTGGAGACAGGAACAGAGCACGTCCTGTACCACCAGCTTGCATAGAACGCTAAGACACATGGTGCCCCTCATTGCATGCTCCCTTCACTCCATGCTCTCCCCATTACAACTTCACCCTCGTATTTCCCCTTAAAGGGATGCCCCCACTTTTTTTTAATGAGGGATCTGTGAAAATAATAAAAAATAATTATAATTTTAAGGGTAAGGGTTTGTGACTCTTTTTATACAGCTTAAAATAATTATAATAATAATATTAATATTAATATTAATAAAAAAGAATAGCAGCACAATGTGGGAGAACTCCCCCCACACACAAGTTGAGTTCTGCTCTCTCCATGGGAGGGTTGGCTCTTGGGAAATTCTCATGCCCTGTCGTGATGTTGACCATGAGATGCTTCACATAGCATATGGGAAACAGCCCCTTTCTTTCATTCTGCAGGTTTGCTGGGGCTGGAGCTTTCCCTGTGTCTAGGCGACTGGGACCCAACACTCTTTGGGCCATCAATCCAATGTAAGGACGCAAACATTCAATGTTTTGAAGCCGTAAGCTCCAGCAACCAAGGAACTGGTGTGTTTTTGGATGGCAGATACACCTTAAGAAACAAGACATGGGAGTGTGGAGGACCAGGTGCTGAGAGATTATCCCATCAACCTTTTCGCTGAATGGTTACTGCAGAAGCTCCTCCGGCCCCTTCGCTCCAGTTCTCAAAGGCACTGTCTACATCTACAGTTGGTCAGGCACAGCAGAAGAACTTCTATGGGTCCAGCATGCTTCACAGTATGTGTGTATCTGTGTGTGAACCATCTGGGTCCCTCTCCCCATATGAGATGCTGTATACATCCCATCCCTGAGGCAGGAGTTTGAGTGCCAGGACCTTGACTGGCAGAGCTAGTGTCTCTGGCTGAGGTCCTGCAGTTCAAAGCTGTCTGAGAGATCTATGCCAGACTCCTCAGGGCCATCAGATTCAAAGCCCTCATGTGTGTAGCCCTGGCAGGAGCCAGGCAGGGATGGGTGCAAAGCCAGCATCACGGATGCAGTCGCTGTAACTGTGGCAAACGTGCCACCAGGTCCAAGAGGTGGCACTTTGGTGCCGTGGGCAACAAGGTTGGTCCGAGGGGGAACGGGGGCAGTCCGAGCTATCCGGGGCCCTAGTCCATGGTCTGTCTGCTCTTGCTGCTTTGAAGTCTCTTTAACCTCTGTGGCAAAGGGAGGTATGTGGCTTGTAGGGATTGTGGTTTGAGTCCACTCTGGGCTGCCCAAAGACAGAGCCGATTCAAGGCTTGTTTTGCAGCTTTTCACCACCTGCCCAGAAAAAAAGAGACTTGTGAGTATGTTGGATATGGGAGGGAAGTGCACAATAGCAAAATACTTCTCAGACTTTTGGAAAGCAAAGCATTAATTCAATGAGGAAAAAGTTGAAACAGAAAAAAGACAAGAACATATTCAGGGGAGTCCTGTTGATCATGTAGCAAAATACGACGTCTGAAATCTACAAAAGAGCAAGACTGTTTTTGGCTAACTAACACTTGACTACTTTTCTGTGGGCAATAGTTGAAATGTTATTGGGATTTATTCAAACTTGAACTAAAGGAAAAGGCCCAGATGTCCCATAATTCCTACTGACCTTATTCTACTGTACTGTGTAGTGCAAGTATTTCATAGAGATTGTAAAAGCAGATTTTAGAAGGTGACACCTATCCCAATCTATTAAATACCCATTCACACTCACGTAACTGAGTTAGAAACCGCAAAAGGCCTAGTTCTCTTTCCTGCCTTTCCTTCCACTTCTGGAAAAACCAGCATTCTGAATCTCTAGATCCTTGGTGGGTACTTACAGTAATTTTAGGGAAGCTGGGGCTTTTGCTGGCCTTGACCAAGATGTGTGATTGTGTAGGTGGGATGATGTATGTGCTGCGATCATCTTCACCAATGTCTGATGCGCCAGTGCTCTCTGAATAGTATTCTGAGTCTGAAGAGTCACTAAAGGCCCCACCAGACTGGCAAACATAAAAGCTGTGGTGGTTGATGGGTGGTGGGACAGGTGATGGTGTTGGAAGGCGGCTGCCGTTATCAGCTGGTGTAACCTGTAGGATGATAAGCAGAAAGCACACTAAGAATCTCCAGCCTTTCAAGTGCCATCCCCATTGCAGTCAACAGAACAGATCTTAAAATCTCTTGTTGATAGATAAAAAGAGTTGCCAAATGTCCCACTATGTTGGCAAACATAGAAGATGTTATGGTTGATTGGCTTGTGTTCCACTCATTTATTGCTGAAGGTTTTACATAAGGCTTGAGTGAACTAAAACGATTTCTTCCACCCCAGTCTGACAACAAAGTTTATGATTGGGGTGCAAGACATCATCTAGCCTACTTTATGGTTCTTCACCCTTAAGCGAAACAGCAGTTCTCTTACCTCTGCAGGTGGTCCAATGATAGACAGCAGGACAGGCAACAGGACTAGGCCATTGAGCAGCCCCAGAATTGTCAAGATGGTCAGCACAGCGAAGAAATACCTGCAGTGAAAGAAAGAGGTCAGTAACAGCCTTGTACACAATCTGCCTATAAAGGCACCTTCATCAGAATAGTTCAATATTGCTCTTCCTGTTTTATCTCTCCTTCCCAGTAACCGAGGCCCAGTGTAGCATTGTGGTCAGCATGAGAGGAAGCCATATTTATCCTGATGATGGCAGATACAGAATGGCACCCAACTCTCACTCACATTCCCTTCCCCAGTAACAATTTCACACAAATGCACTATGAATATGACTACATACTCATGCAGATTGCATAGTTCTCTCCATCTGCCCACAGTCTAAATACATAATTCATTTCTCGAAAATTTGTTGTCGGGGAGTTGAATGGTGCTTTACTTGCATTTTCCAACTAATGACAGACAAGTGCAGTGTGGCTCTAACTGTTGAGCCTGGAGCTTCTAGAGACTCAGGGAAACTCAGGGAAAACACATGCACCAGTGAGCATTCTTTCTTGGTTTCCAATGTCCACCTCTCAGACTGCCACAAATCAGACAGACGTGACATCTGCCCACAACCCTTGCCATAAAAGCAACTAAATGCAAGAGCTAATCCCAAGTCCCTCTTTAGCCTTGCTCATCCAACTCTGAATACCCTACAACCTACATTGCCATAAACATATGTACCAGATATGAAATAAATGACCCATACCATTATTCCTTTAACCTCCTTCATGCCTGGTACAGCTAGTCAGCTACCAGTCCTAGGGACTATGTACATTACGTGGCAACTGTGGCTTGTGCCATGGCTCCATCCAATGACATCCTGGGGTATGTAGTTTGGTAAGACACTTGGAATTATCTAGTGCTACAGGCAGGGAATTCTGAAAATCTTATGGAACTGTAAATCCCAGGATTCCATAGTTCAACCACTATTCCTTATGTGGAATCCATTATTATAATTGTTCAGTGTGGATCCATTTATTTCAAGCCTGCTGTGCCTCTTACTAAATTTTGCCTTTATTTTCATTCTATAACCATTATCTGATGTGACTATCTACATTTTCAAAAGCCCACGGGGAAGACAGTATTCCATCCTTCTTTTCCTGATATTCTAGGAATTAGCCCACAGGACATTACCTCAGAATGAAATCAAATTCGGATCCAGCCAACATAAGTACACCAAGCAGAGTGGAAACTGCACCATCCATCACAGGGGCAAACATGTGTTCTAGGGCCACAGTGGAGCGCACATTTCGGTTGCCAATGGCTGTGAGAAAACCCTGGGGGAAAAATCAACAGTTTGAATGAAACAAAAAAAAACCTTGTGGATTGTCCAAAAAGACTCTCAAAAGAGAACCAGTAGCTGCATTGCATCTCAGTGACCCTACGTTGGAAAAAACACAACGCGCCAAAGGTCCAAACTGTCCTTGTGATTGGTGCTATTGCTGGAACTAGGGCAGAAATGCAAGCTCTCACTTTGTTTTCTTCAAAAGCAAACACAGTTTGGGGATGGCTTTTCATAGTACACACAGTTGTGTCCTTATATTTATGCTTAATTAATCCAGAATAACCCCGGGCTTTGCATTTAATGCTAAGAAGTAACAAATCCATTTAAATACATATCCAGAATTCACTGTTTCTGCCATCACTATTGATCAACTACTGATAGCTTAATGATAAGGTGGACAATTAAAATATTCTGTGTGGGTGCCGACAAGAGAATCTAAATGAAAAGCCAGCTTGGTATGAATGTTGAACTCCCCCTTTTGCCAACACATCATAATAAGCCTTCATTTCCCATGGTTCCATCTGCCCACCATTCCTTCCAGTTGTTGGCATGTATTCTCTGTATCTTACATACCAAACCATTTATAATTAGCACTTTCACTTCATTGATTTGCCTATGATAGTCTTTTAAAAGAAGAGAAAAAATAATAGAAGAAGGGAAAAGAAGGAGAAGTTAAAAAGAAAGAAAAGAGAGATGGAGAAGATCCATTAGGAGTATGATGTTGATGAAGCAGAGCAGCAGACCTTGCACATTTGAGCATCATGGCCTCCCCCCTTTTTGGTTTGTACAGAGTTTAAAAATGCTGCCAGATATTTGTGGGTTTATCTTTCCTCTCTCTTTTTTATGCAAGCGATTCATTCATGAGCTGCAAGCGCCAAGGGGTCTTTCACTCACCAGGGCCACATGTACAGTGAATTCCACACCAATGCCCACTGATGCAATAAGGATGACCACAGGAATGGCACTCAGTTTTATGCCCATCAGGCCCATAATCCCAAAGAGTTCAACTGTCATCATCGCCAGAACAAATACCTGAATTAGAAAAACAAACAAACAAACACATTGATACCTTTCTGCTAAAGCCATGGTGCTGAGTTGTTTGCAAAGTGAGAAAACAGAATATTCTTTAAAGCATTGTGTAGCAAATATTTAGGATCTGAACACAACCCTAACTCTCTTTATCTCATGTACAGAACCTTTTCTCTTTCTCCACTACTGTGTTTATTTATTTACTTACTACATTTATTGTTCATAACTTCCTGCTGTAGATACACAGAGTAGCAAAGGTACATCTGCTGGGATATACAGTTTAAAACAGAAAAGTATCTTTGGAGCAAAAAGTAAGCATTTTTCTGTTTTCTGTTGCTTCTCTCCATGGTGCTGAAGGGGTTAAGGTTGAATTTAACTTGCGCAGAAACCAATCTGCATTTTTTTGAATTTGTGTTTTAAGCACTCCTTTGCCCCCACAATAATTCAATATAAAATATCCTTTGCTACTTGGTTGCATTTTTTCTTAATTCAGAAACGACACTCATCTGCTTGTAGCACTTGAATGTCTCAGAAAGGCTAGCAATGGGTTAATCATTAATCCGGGTCCAGCTCAATACCTTTAATTTTACTATTCTTAATTTATGATCTTTGCACTATTGTCATAATACATTTTGGCTCTTACTACCATTTATTAATGACAAATGAAAATTATACTTAATAGCGAAAGTAAATGTCAACAATGCAAAATCCAAATTCTGTCTTAAAGATAATCGAGTGGCACAAACTTATATATACTGCATGATTTCTTCTTTCTGTATAAGATCATTTTCTTTTGGTAACTTAGCAGTTGACAGAGGAAAGGAAAATGCAGGGCATTTAGGGGGTTTATATGTGTAAACACATTAATGTATATGTCTATTTCTACTGTATTGCATCAAATTGCTGCCTTATTGTAAGGCTGCTCTAAGTCCCCATTTTGGGATGAGAAGGGTGGGATATCTAAATTCCTCTGGGAATGCACTATATAATCTATACATTGTTATATATCAGTTAATTGTGAATATATATTTCTATGGCCTGCATTTAGCAGACATTCTGCATCCTAAAAAAACTCCTTCATACAAACTAGTCTGCATTCTCATGATTTAATAAGGACAATGGTATTTGATAACCATATGGACTTTTTGTATAATGTCATGCTGTTAACATGATATAAGATGTAAATTGACACCACTACTAATGTTACATGCTCTGTTACTTGTTTAAAAATACTCACAATGATACTAGCGGTCCAAGGGTTGAGTAGCAACAGAGTGCACACCAGGAAAGTGCAAACCAACACAATGCTGATGGCCTGTAAAAGCCAGTGGCGCAGGCCAATATATTGCTCCCAAAAGAGGAAAGGATAGCCACTAGGGTAGCTAAGCACGCCATGCGTCTGGGCCACCTCATCACAGATGGCACGCACACTCTCAATCGCTGCCACAAAGTCCGAAGTCTGCCGCAATCCATTGAGGTAGAAGGGGAACTGAGCAAACTCCAGGGGCTGTGCAACTGGAACTGTCAAAAAGAGAGGATGCCGTCAGGTCCAGTGACCTCCTGCCCCCACTCAAGTCTTTAGGATCCAAAGGATCTATTTAGCTATATTTTCACCCAATCAGGCACATCTTGCAACTATGGCAAAGATGCAGAATTCTGTGGTAGAACCACAGAATGGGAGAATAGGACTGAAATGATGCACTGAAAGGCTGAACAGGAATGGGAATTAAGCTTGCACTCACTTCGAAGGTTCTCGCCGGTGGCATCATACTTGTCATGGATCCATTCTGGGGGCGGCGGATAGAAGTTGGCCTGGGAGGCAGCAAAGCCAAGGGGGTCATTGCTCACCCACACTGTCAAGCAGATGTAGAAGATATCAGGGGGAATGATCCCGTTCTCATCCACCAGGCGGCGAGTGGTCAGCTGTGGGGCAAAAAGGAGGGTGAGAGGTGTTTGGCTAGTGCTCCCACATAGGTGCGAACACCTGGCAGGGAAGCAGCTAAGCCTCCTTTCGAATCTAGACAATGGTTCACCTTTTCCAAAATCAGGAGGATTTCCTGCATCCTTCCCAATCTCTGTTTCCAATGAGACCCCAAATCCCTCACCTCTGTCCTGCAAACCATTTTTAATAAGGGTTTCCTTCCTGTTCCAACTAAGTACATCATGGACTCTCTTTACACATAATTCTCATGACAATGTTCTCCCTCCTCACACCTCTTTGGCTTGGGTCTCCACACTTACTTGATTTAGATTGAAAGGTTCCTTCTTGTTGCCTGTCTGGATGAGGAGCTTGTAAGCCAGAGCACCATCCTCTGACCCATTGCGGTAATTCTCTCTGGTGATGAGTCCAGCTTCCCAGTCCTGGTCAAAGGCTGCCTGAAGACCTGGGGACAGAGTACGTACAGTGTCATTTGTGCCATCTATGCCTTAGAAGCAAGAGTCAATTCTGCCTCCATTCATTAGGAAGAACTTTCTGATGGTAAGAGTGGGGTATGTTGCCTCAAAGTCTGGTAGAGTCTCCTTTGGAGTTTTTTTAAAGAGACTAGATTACCATTGTTGTGTTTTGTATGTTCCTGCATGATGGACTTGGGTTGGATGGCCTTTGCGGTCTCTTCCAATTCTATGGTTCTATGACTCTGTATTCCAGATAACTATGCTAACTTAAAGGTTTCTACCCCAAGGGAAAAGCTATCACTTATATAAGAAAGAAGGAAACCTGAATGCGTATACATGTAGCTCATTGGGAATATCCACCACAGCTATATGCATAAAAACAGCAAACATGATGGCAAGGTATAAAAACTGCCTACATGAAATGAAGTTGCCTAGAACAGGAATGTTCCATAGCAGCCTGGAACACAGAGTGCTTGTTAAACAGAGGTATGGAATTGACTGACTGAACAAGTGTCCCTAAGCTGCCAGCAAGTTCACAAATGAGCATCCTGTCCTGTTGCAAACTTGCTCCCATTCCAATTCTTTACAGAAGGAAAGTGCAGGCCGGGGGACAGAATTGGCAATGAGCCCTTCACTCACCTTGCAGCCAATCCTGGAAGTAGTGCAGCCACATCTTAGGCAACTGGTGCTTCTCATCACGTACAACATACTGGATGGCATCAAAGGCTTGGTGCAGGCCATAGAGGGCCTTCTGGGAGTTGGGGTAATCAAAGCCACCCTTGGTCACCACAAACATGTTGTAAAAAGAGAAGTACTTGAATTGGGCTGAAATGAAGTCATGCTCCTTTGTGCCACGTGGAATAATATCTGTCAGGTAAAGTCCATCATGTACTCTGGTTGTACCGTAGAGGCTCAGACCCAGCAGTGCCAGGAAGAGGACTACTACGATGCCCTGAAAATGAAGGAAACAAGGTGTCAGCATGGCTTCACTCGGACAACACATTGGATTTTAAAAAGTACTGGAACTCCTGGTTCTGGGTGCTTACTTGGAACTATTTTGGAATCCCTTACAAAAATGGAATGTCATTAAAATAAATGGGAATGACTTCTGACTAGATATATACAGCACTGCATAGAGACTTAATCAATGTCAGCATTAATGCATTTATTCATTCTTAGTAAATGTGCATATCTCCTTTAATGTCCAAGCTAAGTTTTCAGGAGTTTTGCCTGTAACCCTGAGGGATCAAATTAGCCAACATACTTTCTATATCTCCACTCACTATTCTCAGTAAAAAAAACCCCCATCCTGACAGGAAACACCCATCCTGGTGGCTAGGAGAACACAAGAGTAGTAGAAGAAAGGGAAAGTATCAGCTCTTTAAGGTCACTGAGATTCGATCAACTTGCAAATGAAAGATGCAGAAACAAAAGCCCTTAATGGCTAAAACCCCTATCTCCTCCAACTGTGCACTGGAAGAGAAAGGAGAGGGAAAAGCAAATCACTTTCTAGGACATGAGGGAGCCCTTGGCTTCATGTCTGAACAAGGCACGAATTAGTACAGAGCAGAGTGGACTAGAACAAAGAGTGGGAAGAAAGGTCTTTGATGCTAAGGTCCAGAAAGCAAAAAGAGAGAGAGAGGGAGCAAGCTCAATTGAACTGGCCCATTTTTTTGCTTTTTCCAGTTTATCAACTGCTGGAAACCAAGCACTATGTAGCCAGCTCCATTCTGAAAAAAAAAAAACCCTGAGAGAATATGAAGGGAAACACAGCCACAATGGGCTAGGAAAGTCAGAAAGCCTTAGATCCCCCTGACTAACCAAGCCCAAATCACAGACTTGCTACTCCAAATATCAACTCCAAATATCACTCTCTTCTTTGTCCTGCGTAGAACTCCATGCTGCCCAAACCCTCCAGAAGGGTTCTTTGCCGCCTACCTTAGTTTGGCTCTGCAGAAGAATGGGTGCATATTTGTCCCGAGCAAAGTTGGAGAAGTTCCACTGACAAAAAGGAAATGGCACACAATCCTGGACACCTTTGCCCTCGTCCATTTGTGCCAGAAGATCACGGGTTGAGCTTGCAGGAGTGAAGATCTGTGAGCCGAGAGGGTTAGCAGGCACGAGAGTGGAAGGTGTGGTGAAGACATGTTGCGTGGGAGGTAAGATGGTGACCACGTGGCACCCAGAAGGGTCACACTGCGTGAAGGCTTGCACTGTAGTGGTGATACGGGTGCTGGTGGCCAATGCTGGATGGCCATGTGGATAAGGAGGTACAGTATGGTTATCATTCGCATCAGCATATTCTTGAGGCTGGATCTGGATGACGCGGGAGGAGCAGAGGCTATGGATACACAAAAGGACACTGAGAAATTGCTGAAGTCAATCCTACCCTAGGTAGCATATTGCAAGAAGTTCATTTTGTTGTTGCTATCAAATAATGTCTTGTCTATTAGTTGCAAGCTCTTCCCCTATATGTCTTCAAAGGACACCTAATCGTTGTTTCCAAGCATGCTGACTCTATTTGTATTTTGATTTGATTTTAGGGATGAAGTTTAGTCCCACTAAAGAAATATTTTCCCGAAAACACTGGGAATACTGCTACTGATGGTGCACCTGTGTTTTGGTGCCTTGAGCATTTTCTCCCCTTGCAGCTTCAATGGAGATCCCCTGTTGTTTTGCCTAATGACTTTCCCAAACCACAGCTGCCATCCGTAACATTGCTGCCCTCTCTCAGGAGATTTGATCGATTGCCCAGCTTTACCCTGGAGAGAGCAGGAATGCTACTACAGAGGGGCTGATATATGTGAGTTTCTCTCTTCAAAAGACAGTACCTGTAGAAGCAGCACAAAATGTCAAGCCTCTTATTTTCGCGTCGGTGAAGGTCCAAGCTCAGGATGGCGGGAAAGATGAATAGCACCATGGCAAAGTTAAAAACAACTACAACAGCAGCCTGCAGTAGAGGAGATAAGAAAAGGGAAAGAGGAATTGAGGCACAACTGAAGAGCTTAAACCATCTTGCCAATGCCCTTTCAGATTCACTGAGCCCCACTCACACTGCAATCTCAAGCAAGTATTTGGTATTTTGGTCCCAACTTTCTGTTTTTGGCCAGCACTATAACACAGCTTCTGAGAATTTTGCTGTAAATAAATTTGGCACTTGGGCTGAAAGAGGTTCCTTGGTTTTGATCTCCAGTAAGGTAAGACTACGGGTGCAAGCATTGTGTTCAGCCACACCTGCCTGGGAGAACTGAAGACAGAATGGCTTACCTGCAGAGAGAAAGCACGGAGAGCTGGAATAGGCACAAGGGCAGCCATGAAGAAGGCGATCATGTTATTGACGGAGGTAAGCGCTACACTGGTGCCACTGCGCCGCAGGCATTCACCAGTCCGCTCCTGTTTTGGACAGGTGCAAAGGAGAAAAAATGAGCACAGAATGAAAGCGGATGTACTGGGAGTACACAAAAACTCAGTGAATTATACAAAATAGGTACATAGTCTCACCTTGATGGGGACATGTTGGCTGGTCTCTGTGAAGGCATGAGCCAGTAAGAACATGTCATCCACACCAATGCCCAGTGCAAGAAAAGGCAAAACCTGTTCAGATATGAAGGGAAATACATAAATATACTGCTTATCTGAGCTAAAAGTGATGGGGTGACATTTAAAAACCTAAAAGGCTTGGTATCTTTATACTTGCAGGTATGCCTCTATCTATACACACTTATCCAAGGATTCGAGTCTGTGGCACCTAGTTGTGGAATACTATCTCCTAAGGAGCATGGTTGGTGATGACACTGTCTTAATTCTGGTGTCAAGTGAAAACTCCACTCCCCCGCTACCTTCCAAAAGTCTTTGACTGAAAACTGGATAAAAATGGCCATGAAACCAGTGGCATGACATCACTTGTAGTGCTCTATAATGTGGCAGCTTGACCTTAATGTGCTTCCCATCTTTCCGACAAAGAGTGAAGTGTGGCAAAGGCTGGGACGAGGGAAGGTAGACCTCACCAAAGTGCAACATACCTGGGTGGTGGCTGCATTGAATGAGATTCCCAGCAAGGAACAGAATCCAAGTCCTGCTGCCACTGAAAGGGCAACTAGAAGAACCCCAGCCAAGCCCACAGCACCCTGTGATTTGGAGCAATCCCAACGCAGCATAGTGACACAGGCATATGCCAGCTGGAAGAAGATGAAAGTGATAATTATTGCCAAGAAGGGTAGAAAAACTTCAGCAGGCAGGAAAGATCAGGGGCAGCAAAGACCATAGAAGAAAACTACTACATACCATCAGCAGGTACCCGCCAGCCACGCGGATAGCACTCACATCTGAGAAGGATTTCATGATATCATTTAGTGTGGTGGTGGAGAAAGCATGTATGGCCTGGGAGGAATTTGAAGGCAGGGATTCCTGGGCCAACTGCAAAGACACAAAATGGTGAAATATTAGGAGACAAAGGCAGCTATCTCAGTGGTTTCATTCATAGCAGGATCCTTCTCACACAGATCCATGCACAGCATTCATTTACATGCCTGCTTTACTCATAACATGGCAAATCTGATTCTTGATGAAGCATGTGTTGTGCAGTGAAGAAATCTACTTTTAACAAGAACTGAATCTATTCTCATACATATGCAGGATTTGAAAGGTCTACAGGATAGGATCTACCTTTGGTCATTCCAAAGCTTTCATCCCATCCGAAATGCCATCAATGTCTGTTTATATCATGACATAAAGCCTACTCAGGTACATCAGATCTTTGTATGGTCGAAGGCTTTCACGGCCAGAATCACTGGATTGTTGTAGGCTTTTTGGGCTGTATGGCCATGTTCTAGAAGCATTCTCTCCTGACATTTCACCTGTATCTATGGCAGGCATCCTCCAAGGTTGCCTGCCATAGAGGCAGGTGAAATGTCAGGAGAGAATGCTTCTAGAGCATGGCCATACAGCCCAAAAAACCTACAACAACCCGTCAGATTTTTAATGAAAATTAACAGATAATAATGTACATTTTAAATGCATACTGGCATGCAGTGCCCATCAGCTTGGATTACATTTGTACAACTCTCTGGACTCTCCCATACTCACAAATTCAGCTTTTTGTAAATGCATTTGTGCCTTTGGCCATACCTACAGGCACTGTGTTTCCTTCAAGTAGTCCCAAACCTTTGCACCAGTGCTACGCCCCTCTCCCCCTCTCACCTCCACAAACTCCCGCTGCCAGGCCTCCAGAACAGCAGTTGCCTTCTCCTCACTCCAGTTAATGTCATGAATCTCATAGTCATCCCGATAGTGCTCAAAGAGCTGCCGTGGGCTCATTAGCAGGAACATGCTTTGAAGGGCTTCAGCTCTACAGAAAGAGAAGCTGGGTCAGGCAAGGAGGCATAAGTCCTTTGGATCTAAGCAAGGGGAGGGATCCTGCGGTCCTTCAGACATTGTTAAATCCCCATCATACCTCACCATTGGTTAGGCTGACTAAAGCTGGCTGGAGCTAAGGTCTAACAAAGTAATGGGTGCTACCTATTCCTCAGTTCTGCTCTAAAGCTTTAGGTCCCACCAACCTATTAATGGCCACTTGAGATAGAAGCCAGCTTTCTTTTCACAGTAAGTCTCAATTTGGACTTGGCTCACATTTTTCCTTTTGTCATTCCTTCAGCCCAAGCAGTTACCCCATTACCACCCCCATATAAAGCATATGTTAATCATGCTCCATGAAAAATAAAACATTGGATGAACCTCCAAACATAGCATCCAGGAAGAGGGGGGCTCTGGTAACATGCCTTTGATTGCTAATGAACATGTGATTTGTGCTTGTGGCAATGAAAACTTGGCTCACTGTCAGCATGAGAAGCTATATCTGTGTGTCCTAAAGAGAAAGCTCTTAAGTTTATACATTCCAAAAATGCATGGAAAGAACTAGAAATTGCTATAAATGCACCTCCTTAAGAGTCAAACATACTTCATACATGCACATGAGGCTTTCAGCATTAAGACTGCAAACATCTCTTCTGCCATTTTCTAGCAGCTTCCCTTGCAAGCTGTTTTTAAAGGAGACTTAGGACATATATGATCATTATTGCCACCATCATTCCCTACACAGTTTGTGTTTCCAGTTATCGCCCCAATTTGTCAACCGTATGTCATGTCACGAGTAGGAGGAAAATATCCATAATCAAATTATCTCTTCAGCAAGCAGAATATGCTAATAGTGCAAATCTGCAGATCAGAAGGCTGTGGATCCATCATGGGACACAGTATTAAGTATAGAGTTTGTGTGCCTGCAACCAGCATCTATGTGTGAAGTAGTTTAGATACATTTGAGCGCCTCTGGACTGTGGATTGGTGCAAGCAGGTGTCTATGCTGCAATACAGTGCCCACATCAGCTGGAAGGGGCTGGGGTCAGCAGAGGCAAGATAGAGGACAGCTGCCAGAGGCTCGAGGATCAACACAAATTCCATGGCTCAGGAATGTCTGCCAGTTGCTACTGGGGTCAAATCATGGATATGGACTCTTACACACACAAGAATCTCCATGCCATCAATTTACAAGCGGGTTTAGGAAGGCAAATCATTGCAATTTGCCACCATGTGAGGAATAGGGTTAAGAGTCCAATCTGCTTCCAACAACCATGCCTTATCTTGCTTTCCCAATTGCCCTCCCAATTGAAATGTAAAACGTTTGACTTTGACTATCATACTTAACCCCACAGACCACCTCACTGACCATCCCATTAACACCACTTGCAAAAAGCAGCTGTCTACGTTCAGTCATTCCTAATCAGAGACCACCTATTGACAACATGGACAGACAGACATGCAAACACATATTTACCTCTGTAGTTTGCCCTGGGAGTCCTTTGCTGTGGCGCCTAGAATCAACTCCTCTTGCCAGTGCATATATTTTTTGGAGAAGCCATGGCAGCCACCGGTGAGCTCTGAAGGGATGTCTGGTTTCTGGTGGGTGCATTAAGTAGGGATTGTCAGGCAGCAGCATTAACTCAGAACATGAGCACAGGCAGTTTAGATTGAACTATAGTCCCATCCCTGTCTTCTGCAAAACTATCTCAATAGATGTATCCCCTGCCTTTTGGCTCTTGTTGTATGTAAATTTACCATAACCATTAACAGAGAATTATTTTACTAAAGAGCTAGAGTAGCCAATGAATAAAACAAAACTTATGGTAGCTACTATTGAAAATGAAACCAAAATGTTGTTTCTTGGTAAATGTCACATGTCAAATAGGGGAGAAAAAGGCAGGAAGTATGAAACACAGTATACTATAGTGGGCTTAAGGTTGAGAAGACTCATTTCCTGACCAGTATGTGAAAATAAATTTGGAAAAAAAGGTCACAGGGACTGCACAGTATTTTGTACAACAAGAGTGTTATTGAATGATCCTTTTGTTCCCAGGTTTTTATCACATCTCCCAACAGTCTTCCAGACATGATTTAAAATGCAGTTCTTAGGTGCTATGAAAGTAGAAGAGGTTTGATCCTTAGGGCCCTTCCACACAGCCCTATATCCCAGCATATCAAGGCAAGAAATCCCACATTATCTGAGTGTGGACTCAGATAACCCAGTTCAAAGCAGATATGGTGAGATTTTCTGCCTTGATATCCTGGGATATAGGGCTCTGTGGAAGGGCAATTAATGGTTAGGTTCATCAGGAGCAGGGCACAGCTTTAGCCCCCAAGTCAAGATTAGCACTGAATGTAGCTCTTTATTCTCAACCTTACAGTAAATGTTCATTCAATTTTAAGTCAATGCTTCAAATAGTTACTAAAGAGCAGTACCAATGTATACACTAGGGCCCTTCCACACAGCCCAATATCTCAGAATATCAAGGCAGAAAATCGCACAATATCTGCTTTGAATTGGGTTATCTGAGCCCACACTGCCATATATTCCAGTTCAAGCAGATAACGTGGGATTTTATTCAGCTGTGAGGAAGGGCGCTCATGTATACATTGCCCTTCAACTATAACCCCTGTGGCCAATATTTTGCTGACAAGTACCCGATAGACATAAAGACACTTCTGCAAACAGTAAAGCTGTCATAATGAGGGATATTCTGCCAGTTAAAAGGCTTGAGATGCTTTCTGGAAAGGCTTTATTCTGCTCTCACGTATTATCCAGTAGCATGACACTGACTCTGGAATAACTCAGTAGTTACAAAAAAGAATACCAAAATAATACACTTTCTTGGAGAACCGTAATGTTTATCAGGATGGGGCAATTTCCCAAGCCATGTTCAGTTCCAAAGTGCTTGTAAAACAGGTAGCAGGCTAGACTGATTAGATAACAACTGACTAGCTCAAATCCTTCCTATAAGCTTGATGGCCGGTGAAGACTTTGAATTTGGGTCTTGCATCAAAATGTGTATTTTAGACACTTCATTGTCTATTTAAATGTACACTGCCCATCTCCCAGCAGCATTTCTCTTATTTTCAGCTAGCCACAATAATATTTTTTCCAAAAGTCTGCTTGGCCACTATGACATGGATGAATTCAGGTCAGCCTGATGGCATTTATGCAACTAAACAGATAAATATAAGATGGAGCACCAGCCAATAATAGTCATCATGTTGGTAACAATTTTGGGTCTCCTAAACTGCAATCCAGTGTCTCTTTCCAGTTGGGCAAAATTTGAATTTGCAGAAGAAACTCCAACTCATATGTGTGCACATAAACACAGGAATGAAGATATGCACTTGCTTCTCAAGCATACAGGGTGTTTCCCTCACATCTAAAAACATCTCCTTCCTGCTCCTGTTGTGGCAGCAAAAGAAACTAGATAGCCATAATGGTAACAGTCTGGCTTTCAAGCCCGGAAATGAGGAATTATGCCTGCAACCCCATCCTCCCACTTTTTGCACTTGCCCTCGGTCATATATGCTGTAGTGTGTGTGCCCTTTGCATTCCCCTCTGCTCTCCAAAAAACTTCTAAGCTGCCATCTGTTCTGGGACACATTCCAGCTATGACCACCTGCTGGCCAGCACTTGCACTCCTGCAGATGCCTTCCTGGCCGAGCGCCACACATTCCACACCTCCATACACCCCTGGATACTGAAGGGCAAAGGTAATGAAGTGCGGGAGGGGGACCCCACAGTTAGCTGAGCCCTTTTGAGGACACACTGCTTGAAAGCAGTCTCAGGCATTTTTAGACATATTACAATTGGAGGAACTCTATAGTATCTCCTAAACCACTCTCCTCTCCTTTCAAAGTCCAGCCAAGAGAAACAGAATCCTAGAAGGCCACAAGGCCACCCAGTCCAGCCCCCTGCCTGCAATCCTGACAGATGGCCATTCAGAATCTGCTTAAAAACTTCCAGAGGAGATAACCACTGCACTCTGTGGTAGCACAGGTAGCTCTCTATTTCCAAAGCTGGAATAACCTGGTTGTGTGTCCAAAGGAAAATAAGTGTAGTGTAGTGGTTTGAGTGTTGGGCTTGGATTCTGGGAAACCTGGGTTCAAATCCCATTTGGTCATGGATTCATGGAAGATGTTGGTCAAGAAACACTCTCCCAGCCTCAGAGGAAGATCTGTTCTGAATCAGCATTACCAAGAAACCCCCACGATAGGACTGCTACCATAAGTTAGATATGACTTGAAGGCACACAACAATACATATGAGCATGTTATTTGAGGAGTATCCTGCCAATGGTGAGCAAGATGAAAATGCTATTCAACTTTTGATTAGCTAGTCTGATTTAAGAGCAGTTAGTTAAACACCTGATTGATTGTTGCCAACTGAAATATGCTGGCCTATCAGTTTCATTTGGACATAATTTCCATTGAAAGTGAATTAGGTTGGATTAAGGATGAGAAGGCAATTCCATGACTCACAAATATGTTTAAAACAATTAAGCCAATCAAATGAAAGATTGTAAAATACAATTGTAAAAACAGTACAAAGAGCAGGGAAACAACACAACATCAGTAAATAAAGTTCCTTCTATCCATCTGAAAGAAGCAAAGCATCACCTACACATTGGAAACTAGATGCAATTTTTATTCTTTCCTTAGTCTACTTCTATTTATCTATTTGTTTCTCCCTCTACTCTCCACATACGCACAGTTTAGAGCAGTGGTTCTCAACCTGTGGATCCCCAGGTGTTTTGGTCTACAACTCCCAGAAATCCCAGCCAGTTTACTATTTGTTAGGATTTCTGGAAGTTGAAGGCCAAAACATCTAGGGACACATGGGTTGAGAACCCCTGGTTTAGAGGAAAGCTCTAGCTCAAACCTACCTGCTTGCTTTGGCTATTGGGGGCACTGGTGGGACATTCAGGGTCTGAGGGATCAAGGCAAGGCCGCTCCATATAGGCCTGACCAACCTCTGCCTTATCCAGCATCTCCTTGAATCCTTCCAATGAGGCAAATTGACCCAGCTCCTCCATCAGCTGAATAGGGTCTAAGTTGGTCCACTGGATATCACGTCGGCCCCTATGGAGAAAGAACATTGTTTTTAATAGGGCATGCAGGGTATCACTCATTGGTATTTTTGACCACACTTGTACCTGGTGCACTGGGACCACATAATGTCATGCATTGCTACTAAGTGGAACATGAAGCTGATTATTTAAAAAAAATCCATCAATAATACAACTCTACATCAGCAACAGACCTGGAACTATGAAAACTCTTCCTATTAATTCCAATTGGATAAAATTACAAAAAAGCATACCCTCATCCATGTTAATGTTTACTAAAACATGTAACTGAGAGGTGATGTTGGTGGTATTTGTGTGTATGTATGCATGAGCATGCATGTGTATGTATGTGTGAGGTATAAATATTTGGCTGAAAAGCCTTTTTCTTGTATGCAATTAAGTGAAATAAGTGCCAAAGACAGTATTTATTTTGACTGTGATGAGTAAGAATCTGGGAAAAGAACCCCAGAATCGAAAGCCTTATATGCAACTGCAGTCTAGGCTTTTCTATGAATTCCTCTGAACTGATATCTTCTCTGCCAAGATCCCAACTTTCCTTTCTTTTTGGTTATTTTCTTTTGGTAATTTCAGAATAGTTGTGAGTTTCATACGTCTCTCCCCCCCCCCCCCAAGGGATGACATTTATAAAAGTATTTTTATAAATCAGTATGCAGGTTACTAGGGGCCAGTATGATACAGTGTTTTGAGCAATGGACTATGACTTTGGAGAGCAGGGTCTGTATTCCCGCTTGGCCATGAATATACACTGGGTGACCTTGGGCAGCTCAAAGTCTCTCAACCTCAGAAAGAAGCAATGGCAAACTCTCCTTAAACAAGTATCACCTAGAAAATCCTCATAGATTTGCTTTTGGATCAGAAAGCACACAACAGCAAATACAGATTACTTTGAGTCTAGGAATTTATCTGAACTTATTTCCAAGGCTAAACCTGACAATATGTCTGTGCAGACCGTAGCTTTGAGGACCCTACAGAGAAATGAAGAGTACAGATGCTGAATGGTGTCCTTCCTAAAAAGATGTAAAAAGATGGACAGTTCCCTGAACCAATCCATTAAAAACCAGATCTGGCTATTGTTATGTACATAATGTTTATAATGTGATATGCTCAGAGCATATGGCTTGTGCATTTTCTGATTCATATGTATGATAGACAAAGGCAAACTACCTCTGCAGTGGAATACTGCAGAGACCTGATTGAACCCAGCACTGCCTCTATCAAGATGTTAGCACGCTGGCGTTAATTGCCCTGACTGGCTGCACAAGATTCATTTAGGGTGGGAGGGGTTTGCACAGTGTGGGGACAGGGCTTCATCCCCTTTGTTCCCATGCATAACAGGATCAGGCATGCTGCTTTCATTTGGCATCTGGTTTGCAGTGCTAACTCCAAAGGGACTGCTGGACAGAGCTTCCTCTTTTGCTAGGACCTGAACTGTATGCATATTTGTGTTTATGTCCTAAGAGGAAGTCATATGTGTGGCAAGAGGATTCATGGAGCATTCCTGAAGGGGAAAAAAGCTGATAACAAGGACTGGGCTATTTGCTACAGACAACACTTTGTCTAGTGAATTTGTAGATAGGCATGCACAAACTGGCATGCCCATCTCCCACGTGGCTGTGGTCAAGATCTTATGTGGTCATACTTGTGGAACTCTGCCACAGCTCCTGTCACCAACCCAAAGACTCACAATGCTATTATAATAGACACTCCGAATGACCATTCTATGGCTAATGGAGAGCTGAGAGGATTAGAGAATAATCTAGCTGTATTTCCTTAGCCAGACACAGATTGAGGACATTTTCTACCAAGGTTCTCTGGCGATCTCGGAAAATGACGCCATTGGTGTTTCTGGCTATGAGAATGGATCCAGGTGCTTCTATGAATGGATTCTGGTGCTTCTCTGATCCTCACTGGTTTCCACCAGTCATGGAATGGCTTAAGGGGTAGCTACTGAAGGAACACAGTAAGTCTTGAAAATATTTTGTGTATTGTGGAGAGAAAAATGGAACACCAGATTACACAGTGAGAAAAAAATATATACATATGTAAGTAGAAGGTTGAATTACACTTCCATATGTCACTAACCAGAAGCTGCCATATGTTTGGTTATGAAGGTGTATATTTGCCCTATTCATTCTGAAAATAATTCCCATGGAAGAAAATCACCTGCTCTAACAAAATGGATAATCTTATCAAGATGCAACTTCCAGTTTCCCTGGATCATATAATTCCATATTGGACCTTAGAGACCAAGTATGGAATTATATGTTCCAATGATGGGCTGTACCATAAAGAGGCCATAATCTCCACAGATATGGGAACAGACCTAGAGTCTCCCTAATAATTACTCACAGAAAAGACTTGTTCCTTTCCTTAAAAGAATGTCAGATTCTGATCATCTACATAGTCCTGATAGTGTTACTGTGAAAAAGCAAATGGCACAAGTGCTAATGACAGCCAGTATGGTGTAGGGTAAGTGAGAGCAAGTATGGTGAGTGCTCAACTATGACACTAGAGATTAGTGTTCAAATCCCTGCTCAGCATGGGAACTCACTGGCTAACCTTGGACAAGTCACACTCTCACAGATTCTGAGAAAAAGCAAACCACCTTTGAATGAATATTACCATAAAAACACAATTATAGGTTCACCTCAGGGTTGGTATAAGTCAGAAATTATTTGAAGACACACAAATGAAGAGTCAGGTTGAATGTTGGATTACAATTCTGGAGGCCAGGGTTTAAGCTCCCACTTGATTATGTGCCCTTCCACACAGCCATATAATCCAGAATATCAAGGCAGATAATCCATAATATCTTCTTTTAACTGGGTTATCTGAGTCCACAGTGCCATATAATCCAGTTCCATGTGGATTTTATACAGCTGTGTGAAAGGGGGCAAGGGAAATCTGCTGGGTGACTTTGGGCATGTCACAGTCCCTAGCTTTAGTTTAGAGGAAGGCAAAGGCCAACACCCTTTGAATAAATCTCGAGAAAAACAGCAACCCTGTGATAGGTTCCTTAAGGCTGTCATACATTGGAAACAACTTGAAGGCATGCAATAACCACCACCATTTCCCCCCCTTAAACCATGCTTGGGATGAAGGCAGATACAGTTGTGTTCATTTAGATTCAGGAGTTAGTTTTTTGAGATACCGTAAATCCAATTGTTAGTACCCACCAATGTGAACCCACTGAACCAGTGGAACTTACATAACGAGTGATTTACCAAGTTCCCAATGATTTGATTGATTTGCTTTAGGGGGAGTGACAACTAGATTTAGAGCTATGTATCTGTGACAGGGAAATTGACAGTTGTGATTTCCCCTTTGTCTCTGCTTTGTAATGGGAAAATCTGCACAGCAGGATGTTGTTAAAGTCACAGGAGTTCACTCGATGTCATATCAGTTGAGGAAACTGGAGACACGCCTCAAATTACTCAATAAATGATGTATTGATAAAATGCTCAACACATTTTTGCTTCTGTCATATCAGTTGGCAACTTCATGCAGATTGATGTCCACAGTACTGCTAAATAATGTGACCCAACTACTGTAAAATGGAGAATATTTTGCTTGTTTCCTGTCCGGGGCCTGGATAAATTCCAGGAAGCCTTGATGAGCAACACTACCTCTCAGATTCTGTTTGGAGTTCTATCTATGACATTAATAAGTATCAGGATTTTCTTTACCCACTTGTTTATTTGCTCATTTAAGAACAAGGATTGAAACAAACAAACAAATGGGATGAAACAGTGAATTGTCTTTCTGTGCAGCAAATTCAGAGTCTACTTGCTGTAATTGTATTTTGTTTTCTTAATACAGGAGGTGGAAGTGAAGAGAGGAGGGAACAAAACTCCAAGATCAGGGAAGAAAGGAAGCAGAGGCAGAGAAAGTCTTGTCATGCTTGGGGCAGAATCACTCTCCAATCATTCATGAAACCCAAGGTCCCAAGAAGGTTCCTTCTTGCTTGATTCCCACATTCCAAACAGCCCAGCTCCTGCTCCCAAAGAGAGCTTCTTTTATCTGCTGTTTCTTGCTTCACTGAGCCAAGTCGGGCCCTTTTGTTTTTCCATAGATTGCTGCCCTTTGTTCTCCCAAGTTTTCGCTCCCTTTGCGTTAAAAGAAGGGGGGGGGGGAGAGACCCTCAGCTGAACTGAAGCGGAAGCTGGATCAGGGAAAAGACTCCCCCATTCCAGCCACTCACAAGCACACTTTGGGATGTGGGAGTGTGAAACTTTTGAGGACCAAAGACTACAATATTGGAGACATTATAAACAAACACAGAACTCAAGAGGCTGGGTGCAGAAAATAAGGGAGCAAAAACATAAAAACATCACTCTTAAGTACCAAAACTTTTTATGAAAGCTTGAAAAGAAAACCCTGTTGCCTTTCTCTGGGATTGTGCAAGAGGTTGAGCAGCTATGCAAATTGTGTTCTTAAAGGTCTATTTTCTCATATGGGGGGTGTTATTTGAGAAAATGGCAAAAGAAGAATCAGAAGTTTCCTTCCCACCCCCACTTAAAAATAAGTATAGCAATGACCGATTTAAACTCCCTCATTCTTTGGGATTCAGAATGACCTTCCTTTTTTTGTTCACATGATAACCACAGAGTTTAACCTGAACGGGGTGAAATAAACTGTCTCCTCACCTTGGTTAGAGGCTACTATTCAGTTTGAAGACAAGCACTGCATCCAGCTCCTTTTTCCTGGCTAATATTATCCTCTCTCCCTCCCTTTAAATTTTTATAAAATTCATTTTCTCTTCCTTCCCTAACTGTCCCCTTTCTCTCAGCAGCAGGCTGAATAAAGCTACTATTCCATTTGTTGGGCAACTTGGAGCTTTCAAAGTGTCATTAGCATGAGAATACGTGGTGTTGCCGTTTGCTGACAAAGCATAAGTCTCCAGGGCCCCTTATGGACAAACACACTTGTAAACAGAAAGAATGCTGGCTATTGTTCCGGGCCCCCTCCAGTGCCTCCAGAGGGGCTGGTCCCCACGTCTTTACTCCCCCTCCCCCTCCATCTCCCATTCTGTACACCTTAATAGAAACATAATTACAAGGCAGCAGGAGTAACACAACAAAGCAATTGGCCCCTAAGAAGAAATCCTGGGCTGGGGTAGAAAACAGGAGAAAGAGGTTTTCCTCCAGTCCAGAAATGGGAAAAGGAGCAAAGGCTGGGGCTATGGATCTAGACCTACATTTTGCTTTGGCAGATTAGAGGATATGGCACAAGGATCCCACTTACCAGGATCTTACCAGGATCTCACTACCACTTCCTAAAGTAATATTTCAAAATAAGGAGGCATTGCAAGCCTATCTCTAGGTCATGCTGGGATGAAAGAGATGCAAAGCAATACAGGTGAATTATCTGGAATTCCAAAATAATCCAGCCTCCAAAATTGTCCATATAGGTGGCTGACATATTTTCTGACTGACTGACTGACTGACTGACTTTATTATTTCTGAGTCGCCCTCCACGTTAGTGCTCCGGGCGACTTACACACAACAAATTCCACAATTAAAATAGAGTATTTAAAACTAGATTAAAATATTCGGTGGTTAAGTGCAGGGGCCAGGCTCAGTATTTGAGTTCCTGGTTCTGCATTAACCATGGGCTTTCCTAAATAGCCAGGTCTTCAGAGCGGTCAGGAACTGGGGCAGGTCGAGGGAGGCTCTCTGGTCCGGTGGCATCGAGTTCCAAAGAACGGGGCCACAACGGAGAACGATCTCCGTCTCGTGGTCTCCAGGTGGGCCTCTTTCAAGCCTGGTACGTGAAGAAGGTTCTTGTTTGCTGGCCGCGGGGTCCTTGAGTAAGCAGGCATCAGCAAGGTATGTTGGGCCCCGGCCCCGTAGGGCTTTGAAAGCCAAGGTCAAGGTCTTGTGTAAGGCTCTATACTCAACGGGCAGCCAGTGCAGGCGCTGCAGAGATGGTGTAATGTGGCATCTCATCGATGTTCCTGTGAGAAGCCTGGCGGCCGCGTTCTACACAATCTGGAGCCTGCGGGTTAGTGACCGGGGTAGACCTACATACAAGCGTTACAGGAATCCATCCTTGATGTAACCGTGGCATGGATTACTGTTGCTAGCGCGTCCGTCGGAAGATAGGGCGCCAATTGTCTCGCTTGGCGCAGGTGGAAGAAGGCCCTTTTGCTCGTGGAGGCAACCTGGGCCTCCATCGACAATTTGGAGTCCAGGATAACACCAAGGCTTTTACTGAAGGGGACGGAATCAGCGGTTCCCCTTCAAAGGGGGTAGCGAGAAAGGTGGTTCTGGGCGGCCCGGCCATAAGATCTCCGTCCTGATGGATTTATTTTAAGTTTGTGGGCGCGAGCCATTTTGTCACTGCTTCTAGGCCTCGAGTGAAGTTTTCGGGCACTGAAGTTGCGCCAGGCTCCAGTTTCAGTAGGAGCTGGGTGTCATCGGCATATTGGTAGCACCCTAGGCCGAAGCTCCGGGCTATACCAGCCAACGGCCGAACATAGATGTTAAACAACGTTGGTGATAATATGGCGCCTTGGGGCACTCCGCACTCGAGGAGAGATTTCCTAGATGTTTGGCCTAGCCATTCAACTCGCTGACTACGTCCGCGCAGGGAAGGAGTTAAGCCAAGCTAAAGCTGTTCCTTGTATCCCTATGGCGGCAAGTTGTCGTATCAGCAGATCATGGTCCACCGTGTCGAATGCGGTGGTAAGGTCCAGCAATACTAGAACTACTGAGCCTCCCTTGTCTAGTTGGCAGCGGATATCGTCCGAGATGGCCACCAGGACGGTCTCGGACCCGTGCCCGGCAGAACCCTGATTGAAAGGGGTCCAAGCCCTCTGATGTCTCAAGGAAGTTTTGTAGCTGGGTTGCTGCCGCGCGTTCAATCAGCTTACTGAGAAACGGGAGGTTTGAGACGGGACGGTAGTTCGCTGGCATCGCTGGGTCCAGATTGGCTTTTTTCAAGAGTGGGCGGACCGAGGCTTCTTTCAAGGCATCCGGGAAAATTCCCTGCTCCAGGGAGTGGTTTATTATCTGCATCAGGGGAATCGAGAGCCCTCTGTGCAGTCCTTGACTAGATGGGATGGGCAAGGGTCCGTGGAGCACGTAGTCGCCCGTGCTGTGGAGATGATTTTATTAACTGCCTCCAGGTCCAGGGCTTTGAAGTGGTCAAATATCTGGTTAGTTGGTGTATGTAGTTCTTCTACCCCTCTCACTCGTATCTTCAGGCACGGATAGCAGGTCTAGCCGAAGAGCGGTGATTTTCTCTATGAAGAATTCCTGGAATTCCTCTGCTGAGATGGCTGGAGTGTCCCTGGATTTTGGCTTTCTTTCGGATGGTAAAACTACACAAAGTTTGTTTCATGCACAAACTGATTAAAAATATTATGTATAAAATTACATTCAGGCTATGTATGCATGGTATATAATTAATTTTGTTTTTAGATATGGGTCCCATCTCCACAATACTCACTATGTTTGTGCATATATACTAGAGTCTCGCTTATCCAACCTCTGCTCATCCAACATTCTGTATTAACCAACAAAGTCTGCTTCCTGCCCGGATCCACAGCTGTTACAATATATTGTGATGTTTTGGTGCTAAATTCATACATACAGTGATTACTGCATAATGTGACCATGTATTGAACTGCTTTTTCTGTCGTTTGTTGTAAAACATGATGTTTTTGTAAAATCATAACCTAATTTGATGTTTAATAGGCTTTTCCTCAATTCCTCCTGATTATCTAACATTTTCACTTATCCAATGTTCTGCCGGCCTGTTTATGTTGGATAAGCGAGACTCTACTGTATTCCAAAATTCGGAGGGGGTGGGGTCAAAATGTGGAACATTTCTACCTTGTACTGATGTAGTCTACTATTCTAGAGGAAACTTTATATAGCTCTCTAGCCTGCGCTGTCTTTTTACTGAAAATCTTCAGTTCATATCTTCCACCAATGACCTGAGACAAGTGTGTGTTTTCTTCCTTATACATCACAAGTGATACTACTGAATGCACATGGAAGGGTGGGCTAATATATTGCAGGTACCCGAAAAGGAAAGGAGCCATTCTCAAAGATCCCAAGAGAGGAACAAAGTCAAAACACCAGATCAAAGTTGCACAGCTACATGCACAGGGAAGCTGCACACAATTTCTCAAAAGAAATTCATTTGTCATCAAAGGGCAGAGACCCATCTCCAATATTACCAGCGAGGCTTTGTGATAAGGTCTGTTCAGGCCAAGCCAGGCCACCTCCAAAGGCACATAGGCTAATCCAACTCTGATTCTGAAGCGAATTCCTGATAAAATGCTTTTTTTCATTATGTGATTTTTCATTATGAGAATCCTTCTCTAACCCTTGTGACCAGCAAACACACAGGTAAACATTCTTGCCACATTTTCCTTGCTAAATGTGAACAAGAAATAGGATGCTGCAGAAATGAAACCTATGAGCTCAACTTGGATTTCAGTACACCCATAAATTCACCAGGAGTCAAGATCTTCATTATATAGAACATAAGAACATAAGAACATAAGAAGAGCCATGCTGAATCGGACCTCAGCCCATCTAGTCCAGCATTCTGTATCACACAGTGGCCCACTAGTTGTACATGGGGATCTCGAGCAGAAGGGAGGGCAAAACCCTAACCTGCTCCCGACCCCCCACAACCAGTACCCAGGGAAATCCTGCCTACCTCAACTACTCCGAGGTGGCACTTGAATGTCCTTTTCAGTAACTACCGATACACTTGGTATCCATGAATCTGTCTAATCCTGCCTTGAAGTTGTTCAGGCTGACAGCTGTCACAACCTCTTCTGGAAGTAAATTCCATAACCCAATGACCCTCTGGGTGAAGAAATATTTCCCTTTATTAGTCCTAATTTTCCTACCTTGGAGCTTCAGGGAGTGCCCTCTAGTCCTAGTGTTTTGTGACAAAGAAAATAATTTTTCTTTATTCACCTTTTCTATCCCATGCATGATTTTATACACTTCGATCAAGTCACCTCTTTAACGCCGTCTTTCAAGGCTGAAAAGACCAAGGCGTTACAACCTGATTTCATAAGGGAGCCGCTCCATCCCTTGGATCATTCTTGTTGCCCTTTTCTGTACCTTTTCCAGTTCCGTTATATCCTTCTTAAGGTGCGGAGACCAGAATTGTACACAGTACTCCAAAGGTGGCCTGACCATAGATTTCTAGAGAGGTAATACAACATTTGCTGACCTATTTTCGATTCCCTTTCTGATCATGCCTAGCATAGTAGTAGTCCCCTTTTAGATCAGATTGATAATGCTGTTTCCCTTTTGTATAATTCTTTGCTTTTCTGCAAGTGAAGTGTTCTGGGTATTTAGGAAAAGTGCTAAACATTGATAATATTTTTGCACCCTGAAAACAGTCTTATCCACCTAAGGGGGCTCAAAGAAAAGGGCTTAGAGTGAGTTGGAAGAGAAGGCTAGTACTTTTTTCTGTTCCCATAGCCCAAACAAATATGTCCTATGGGAAACAAACTAGAGACAGATAATCTATCAGATTTCTCTAGCATTGCTGCACAGGCTCAAGACAGAGAAGGAGTTCAGAGCTTCATTAGTGGGATAGCTCCCAATCTTTGACATTGATGCATATGTTACTACAGAGACCACTCTAAGACACTCATAGTGAGGTAAAAATACATTAAAAGTGTAAAAAACCAAAACAGGCACTCACGGAAGGTAAGCAGAGCCCCCTTGCAGCTTAGCACCGTCCCAGAAGCAATCCAGTGGAGTCACAATAACACAGGGAAAGAGCTTCTCGATCATCTAAGAATGAGAACAGAAAGAGTCAGAGGACATGCACAATCTAATCTTGCAATGTACTGGATTTCCCCATCTCTTTTGACTTGTCCAGTAATCATCTGGTATCACTGCCAAGTGTGACATCTCCACCTAAACATTCTTGCTCCACTGTAAGCAAGGCATACTAAAATACACCTTGCCTCTCCCATTCTCTTTCTGCCCTGTCGTGTTTTGGAACAGATGCATACTTTGGGAACGAGAGAGCCCCACCGCAAATACAAGCCCCCAATCTGAAAGGATTGTCATACTGCATGAAATATATGTCATAGCCAAATGGACTACTGTGGGCCAACCCAGACCTAAAAAGCCTTCCCCATGAAGGGTAACAGCCTGACTAAATGTGGCAGTAAGTTCTTATGTATAACTGCATCCAAGCACTGCAGTCTCTTGCAATCTAAGTAGACAGAATATAAAGCCCTTATCACTAAAAGGTCAGGGCAGCACTGCTGAAAGCAGCTGAAGATAAAATGAGCTTTCCTCTTTCTACTTCCCCAGCACATGACAAGAAGGGAGATAAAGCCTCCTAATTTACTCTTATCACAGATATACAGGAGTGATTGGTACCACGAGAAAGGAACATGCACGATCTATGTCCAGGTCTTTTGAATCCAAAAGGATGGTTTGGGGAGCTGCCCCTTTGTGACAGCATTTTCAAACAAGGATTCCATATAACTCCCATAGCAACCTAGACATCCTTTCCAGAACCCACCTCATTCTCTAGCCAAATAGTTTCTCCACAGGGAATTGTTTATGCTGTTTAACAAAGATTATTTTCCTAGCTGATCAATTTTATTTCTATGGGTACTACTGCAATCTGTTTTCTTTTCTATAGAGACATTTCCTGGGCAACTCACCCGTGCAATCATTCCATTCTCAATTATGGGGACACCAGACTTGTAGCATATTTTGTTGAGATCCCAAGACCTAAGAGAAAAGGGAGGCAAACAGAATGTTAGAGGACTTTCTGGAGACAGATATGGAAGCTAATGCAAACTTTGAATGGTGACATGTAAATTAACTCCTCAAACAGAAGCACTATATCCCTGCATAATGAAGATTGGACATAAACATGAAGGGAAAGTCAAAACCTGGATGCCTTGCTTAAAAGCACAAAATCGAGATTGGGTAGAAAAAGAATGTTGAGCTAGAGAGGGACTAATCTGATAATAACAACTAAATGTTATTAGTAGTACGCTTGCATTTCAGACTCACTTTCCATAGAGTAAGACCTGCACTTTGCTAGCAGCTAGAGCAGCTTCAAGATGCATTTCCAAGGCTTCCAGGGTCAGAATGTTTTCTCCTTCTTGTTTGGGAGTTTGTATCAGCATCTGTGATGTGTAGAGAGATTCTTCTCCTAGTTTTTCCTTGGTGTACTGAAGCTCTTGGCTGACACGGCTGCCCTCTGGAGAGAGAAAGAAAAGATATTGCAGTGAATGACTCTCTCTTATCTCTCCACGTGAGAGAAGAGACACTCGAGCTGAGCATCTGTTCATACCACCCCAGCTTGATGTGCTATCATCCTTTAACACATTTTAATGGTTTTTGTTCTGTTTCCCAAGGATGCATCATCCACACACACTCTGACTACAGATTCTAATGTGTGTGACAGAGCTATTTCAAATGGATCTGGAAAGAAATTGCTCAAATTTGTCAGGGCAGAAAGTATAAGGAAGGTGGCTTTTTAGCCCAGGGGAGCAAGGAATTCAAAATTCACCTGCAATGGCCACATTTGAAGGGGAGGATTAACTTCATAGCCTCCAGGACTGAAATAACTGATAGGCTCCCATTGATACTATCTGAGGAAATGGGAGAGCTTGGGATCCAGCAAATCCAAAGCTGACCTCTCCCTCTGGATGACCTTCTGGCTACCACTGACAGAAGAACCAATACTATAGCTTTTCTGGGGACACTGGGAGTTTATTTTATTTACATCATTTATATTCCACCCTTCTCACCCCGCAGGGTGCTCAGGGCGGATAACAATGTACATATACAGGCAAACATTCAATACCATCGACACATAACATATATAGACAGCAGCGTTTCTGCTATGACAGATTTACTTTAGCAGCATTCTTCCCTACTAGTGCACCAATGCACAGTCCTAATCCTTCTAGGCATTATCCTCGAAAGGCCACTCTCCCCCCCCCCCCAATTTACAGATTCTTACACTACCTGATGTGGAACACCGTCAGTTCCCCCAAGTATGCTCGGGACTTTCCTAGAAGTTCTCTCAGGATTGACAACTGATGGCTGGTAGACCAACAGAGGTCTATAGACCACCTCTTTGAGTAGAGTTGCCTTAGTTAACGATGACACAAAGATACAGAGTTCTCAGTCATATACAGTTTCCCTGACACTTAGCTAATGCAGTCTTCATCTTCATCTTCATCTTCTTATTTTTACAAAACTGCATTTTCAAAGGCTAGGATCTAAACTGGAAGAGCTGTGGAGAGTGGGACTTCTTAACGCTTCCCTGTCTTTTTTGCTTGGAAATAGTTTCCAATCTGTCCCTTCTCTAGTCCCATAAGCAACAAAACAAAATCAGCACTAAAGAGTATGATATACGAATAGGAAATGTTTAGAAAACCACATTTCTTCCACTGTAGCCTCTATGACTGTGCCGGGCAGGAAGGAGTAATACATACAAGGAGTTACAGCCAGCTCAGATCAGGCAGTAAAAGTAGGTAATTACTAATTATAGTTTGTAATCCAAGGCTTCCAAAAGTCATTCGATACTATGACAGTTACATTTTATTTAAAATTATTGTATTATTTCCCCCCTTTGTCAAAAGGTAACTAAAACAGATACTTTTAGATAGTTTTATATACTTTTTATAAAATGTGAATGCTAAAAATCACTGATACTAAAGCCTATGATACAAAACATATTATACTCCTATCCATTTTGACATTGTCTGAGCACACAACACAAGGCAATAAACATGCCAACAGCCAATTGTATCACTTGAACCAGGTGGTATTTCTCAATTTCCACCACTCAATGAGGCCAAATAAAAAGTTGCTGTTACATTGCAAACAGATCATCTGCAAGTAGATACCGTATTTTCTGGCATATAAGACTAATTTTTAACCCAAGAAAATCTTCTCAAAAGTCATGGGTCGTCTTATACGCAGGAGTCGTCTTATACGGCGGGAGTCGTCTTATAGAGTGGGTGCTGAAACTTCCAATCCGGATTATAGAATCTGTGGTTGCCGCATATGGTGGGGAGAGCTCAAAAATGGCAGTGGATGCATCCCTGCCATATGCAGCGACTGTATGAAAGCATTAAGGGTGACGCTGTACAAGTACGGTAGAAGAAAATCAATTCATCAGGATTCATGGACTTACACCTTCCCAGAAGGTGAAGGGTGAAGGATGGAGCAAGCTGCAGGCGTCTGGGGTGCCTGGGGTATGGAAAAAAAGATAGAGTGGCTCTGGGCCCAGAAAAACACACCTCTTTTACCTGTCTGGCCCGCCCTTGTATTCTATTACTGTACCTCCTCCTCTGCCTCTCAGATCTCATTTCTGAAGCGGTGCAGGTGCGCATGTGCGAGATCTCAGAGGCAGAGAAGGAGGTACAGTAATAGGAAAATTACCATATTGAAATCAAATCTGATGCTTTCAAAAATTTTATTTGGTGTGCGTTGGAAGAGGGGTAGTCTTATATGGCGAGTATATCCCAAACTCTATATTTTAACTGGAAAATTTGGGGGTCTTCTTATACGCCCAATAGTCCTATACGCTGGAAAGTATGGTACATCCATCCAGTTACTGGCACCGAACACATCTCCTGACAAAGGCAATTATCAAAGTACATAAAAATCACATGCCAGGAGCCATAATAAGAAATATAATATATTTAATTAATATATAGTCAAAAACGAAACCTGAAGGGAATGGTTTGTTTACATTTATGATTTCTGAGAACAAACAGTGCCAAAGGTAAATGTACCTAATCTCAATTCATGCCTTCTTCCTTCCTCTCAGTCATCACTAATCAACAGATGTTGTAATGCCGAGTTGTCAGACAGATGCTAGGATGTAAGTGGAAACTGTAAGAGGACCTTCCCAACCTTCCACTTGGATTCGAGACATTTCCTGGCTCTCTTCACTAGGCTTCTGGCTTATGTCCAGCAATTATCAAGCTGCCATCTATCTGTGTTTTTAAAGCAAGAGGCGTTCAACCAGGGGAAACTATTTCTACAGTGACTTTGTCTCCAGTCACACAAAAACTGGGGTGTCATTAATTATCAGGGAATAGTGTCGTATTTTTATCCCCTTCCTCAGTCAATTGAACAGACACCCACATGCCAGGTTGAACAGCTGCAATAATGCAGCATTCACAACAGGCCCTCCTCAATGTTAATGCACCTGATTCAGGTGGTAATATGAGCAATGTGGCATCCTTGTTAGTCCCGTGGTGTCCTTCAAGTGATTCACATGTAAAGGGGGATTCCACAAGCTTGGAAATCTACCATATCTGAGGACTCTGAGAGACATTTAAAGAAATGCAGGTTTTTTTCATTTCAAGTCATGCCTATGTCTCTTTTACTTTGTTACCATCCTATGCAAACTGATAATACATCTTATTTTAGGTTCTCCTGGGACGGATTAAGTTCTTGCCTTTACTACTCTACTCAGATAAGAGCTTAGTTCATCCCAGGAGAACCTAAAATAAGCACAATCACCCACTAGTTTTCCTGGTGTGGACTTTGATTATTCCGTTTTCCCTTTATAAGAGTTAAGGTAATGCACTCACATTTAGGTGTAAATAAATCGATCCAAGTTTTTTGGGAATAATTTTTTTGTCAAAAAATTCTAGACTTATACATGAGTATATAGAATACTCACCATTTAAAAAATGCAAACTCTCAAATATTTACAGAATTTGCTTATTTACTCCAAAACTGAAGTTCCTTAGTTTTAAGTGCAAAGCTCTCTCTCTCTGCTAACGTATGTATTTCAAGTCTCTTAGCAGATTTTGCTCTCAGACAATGCCAGGTAAGTGCCTTGTTGGTAACCAAAATATACCAAAACTATGTTTAAATTAGAAATAAAAAATGAGACTATTAAAATAATAATATATTAACATATTAACACATCATTGATATTAACATATTAATATATCAAGAAATATTCCTTTATTAGTAGTATTAATATCATAATTATTATATTATAGTATATATAGACATTATAATATATTGAAATTATAATATAACATTATATTATAAAATAATAATAAACACCACTAAAATAAAATAAAATGAAATTCAAGAAGACAAGCTGCCCCAGAGGATGCGCAGAGCAGCAGACGATTGGATGCTGCAGGCCTCCGCCCGCTCCTGCCCCCAGCCAACAGCCATTCCGTTAGGGCGTTCCCTTGATCGTTCTATGGGTCGCCAGGTGATCAGCCGCTGCAGGTCGCCGACTGCTCATGCTGCAGGCCCAGATCGCCTCCAGGGATGGCAGGCACTCCAAAGCAGCCGCTCCTCCGATTGTTCTCCGGAGTGCTGCGAAATGGCGGCGGCGCTCAGCCCGTGATGGGATGGTGGCAGCAGCAGCCCTTCCTCTTGTGGAAATGCCCCCCCCCCGATGCCCTTCTCCCTGGGCGCCGAAGGTTTCGCGGGCCAGTCAGAATTTGCCGGTGGGCCACATGCGGCCCGCAAGATGCCCAGGTCTAGGTTAAACCCTTGTGTCAGCAGGACTGCTGACCAAAAGGTCAGTGATTTAAATCCAGGGAGTGGGATGAGCTCCTGTATGTAAGCTCCAGCTTCTCATGTAGGGACATGAGAGAAGCCTCTCACAGGATGATAAAACACCTGGGTGTCTCATGGGCAACGTCCTTGCAGACGGCCAATTCTCACACACCAGAAGCAACCTGCAGTCAGGGGCGGCCCCAGCGATTCCGCGACCTACGCGGTCGCGTAGACCATCATCGGCTGGGAGGGGCACCACGGGCTGGAAGGGGCGCCGCCCAGCGCCCGACTCAGCGCCCCCACCGCTGCCGCACTGCCCTGTGCCGCCCGTCGCGCGTGCGCAGAAAATCTACAGGCGCTATAGCGCCTGTAGGTGCTCTGCGCATGCGCGCCGACAGAAAGGTGCGCCGCGGAGGTGGGCCGGAAATGGGCCGGCGGCGGCAGTGGCGGCGTGGGTGCGGCAGCAGCGGTGAGTGACGCGCGGCGGGGGGGGACAAAATTTCTTCGCGTACCCCCCCCCCCAATTAGGTCGGGCCGCCCCTCCCTGCAGTTTTTCAAGTCACTCCTGACATGAAAAAAAAGATAATGTATTTCTAAAGTCTGGTGATCAAGATACCCTACTTCTAATTGTACCTCATTTTGACCTACTATGCTGTGCCTGATTGTCAGCACAGCATAGTTCTAGCTCTAATATTTTGTGGTTGCTGGAAAAAAAGTAAAGAAACAAAGCAGAACACCAAGCTGATTGACAAGCATGTTTTTTTTGTTTCCACTCCATTCTCTCTAAAGGAAAGGCCGGGAAGCCAATGAGGGAGGAGGATATACCAAAGAACATAGGGAGGGGACAGACACTCTTGCGTTAGAGCGAGGAAGATTTGGGAGGGATGTATCAAAGGCAGAATCCAAACCATTCCAGGCTGTTTGGGAGGCAAAGCACCCGAAGTCATGCTGAGCACTGCTGAACTTGACTAGGCCACCCAGGAGAAAAACCACATGTACAACCAGAATGCTGAGGAAGGGTGGGGAACATATTCAGTCCAAATTTTGAAGCCACAAGCCAAGATGGATCCCTAAAATTAGGAAAGACGTTCTTCACCCGGCAGTCTTTTAGTCCAAAACCTCATTAACAAACTCTAGGAAATGGCTTTATGCCATGCGGTAGCCTGAGCAGAAAGTGGAACATGGGAGGTGTGACTTTTCAGGAGAATCTGGGGAACTGTAGTTTAAGGCAGTAACTTTTTCAAGCTTAGGCAGAAACATACATACGAGCAAAAAGAGATTTGCCCAAACACCCACACATGGACATGGAATGCCCCACTGCTTCTGTATATGCCAATTTACTAAATCCCTCAAAATTGCTCCAAGGCAGTAGCTCCTTGTTTCTTCCTGGCCTAGGCTCAGTGACAGTGGGGAGTGGGCACGGGAGGCATTTATTTATTTATTTATTTTAGTTCTGTAGCAGAAATGACTGTACATCTGCAAGCGCTGTGAAGGAGCAGGAAAGAGAGAGGGAGATATTCTTCATAATTAGGGTTAATTTGGAACAGGACAATCTGAAGCTTCAAAGGGGGACGAGGAAGCCTCAAATTCCAACACCCTAATTAACCAGAGAGAAACAGGAAAAGACAAGGCAAAGTGAGTGGGGTTGCCAAGTATGCCTTACATGGGGTGCTCTCTGTCTGATGGGGAGGGGGTTAAACTAGGTTCCATGGCTCAGTGTGGCACACTGTCACTCCCCCCCCCCCCCCCACCCCAGCTGCTCCTGCTCAGCCCACCACATCCCTTCTCTGAGAGAGCAGCATTGTTTGATGCAAAGTTGGGGGAAGGGATTCTGAGATCCAGTGAGGTAGCAACAGTGAGCATGTTAATGAGGAGCCCTATGCAAATTCTTTTTTACTCCAATTAACAAAGGAAGCCCTCTCCTTTTTCATGCAAAAGGCCCCTCTCTCCTCCCGATCAAATCCCCAATTGTGCTGCTGCTTTGGCTTTGAGTATTAGATTGGATTATCCCTTATTCCACCCCACATGCACTGCACACACACACACACACACACAAAAAATAGATACCATATCTCACTCCCACAACCTTCCCAAATGTGTGCAAACATCTCCATAGAAGCAAAGATGCAAGCACCAGGCCACTCCTCTCCAAATATTGGTGCCTTCTGGTATTTTGAGAGCCATAGGTTGCTTACTCCAAATTGCAAGGCCCATTGGACCTAAAGGCCCTTGAGCCTTGTGGCATCCCAAACACCTTCATTTGGCCCAACTTGCTGGAAAAGCCAGGCCTCTTTTTAGCAGGTCCTCTTTGGCCTAGAATATGCTGCACAGCGTGCTCCTAAGCACTGAACCTTCTCTGTCTCCTCCATCCTCCCCTCGGCAGCAATGCAGGACACCAACAAGGGCAAGGGGGGGGGGGGGGGGACAAACTTGATCAGGAGCCAAATGGAAAAATGCCTAGTAACCCAGAGCTGGCTGATCTGAGAACATCCCCACATCACGTCCGGCAGGACTTCTGCCTAACAGGCCTAGCCAATTTACTTGCCTAGTAGAACAGCTTGTTTCTCCCACTGCAAAAAGGTCTTCAGGTGGAGGATTGTGTAGTGAGGTCCTTCTGCAGGAGACCTTGCTTCTTGCCACCCTTTTTCATATTTGGAGAACCACAGCAGACCACCTCAGGAGATTCACCCTTGTGCAAACACTATCAGGTGGCCATACATTGAATCTCGTTCCAGAAGGCTGTTTCATGCAAGGACTACTCAGATATATCCCCATACTTTGGGCATATTACTTCCTCTGGACAATAACTTTCAGAAACCCCCATCCAGCTGGGGGATTTTAGGAGCTGTGGCCCAAAGAAGTATGTTTTCCAAACCAAAATCTGGTCCAGATGCTCCACCCATTTGAGAAACAGTTTTATAACAGCAGAGGAGATGGGGCTATCAATTATCTGGTATTAACAAAGGCAGTGCCTGAGCCCTGGATCGCACATGCTGATGCTATGTCTCTCTCCGTCTCTCCCTTTTCCCTCTCACTGGGTTCAGCAAAGCCACTTCCCAGGCAATGGGGCAGGACTTCAGAATTATCCCCATAATTATAGGCTCTTGGATAAATTGCTAAGCTGGGCACCTCCTCCCTCCCAGCTGGGCCACCCAGATGGGCCCCCCTGCTCTCTTTCCATACCAACCGGGAGGCCCAAGAGAGCCTCAATTAAAAGGGACAGGATAGGTCTCTTCTATTAATGTCCCACCTGGCTTGGACAATAAATGCTCATCTCCTCAACCCCGCAGAACAAACCCACACCCTTCTTACAGCCTAAAATCTCCCCCTCAAGCAATTTCTTTCAACTACAAAGAAGCAATCTGTTGTTAAAACTTCATGGTAATAGTTATGGATATTTATGTCAGATAGGCAAAGATCCAGCTGAAGACAATTTTCAACAGTTAAAAATTTGGAGCTACATCGAGATGAAACTGATACGCTGCAACATTTCACAGATGAAAAGTGGGACACTTGTGGTCAAGCAACACCAGAGTATAGCTGAGATGGCAAACATTATTAATGAGGAGGAACACACAAGCTAGACTGTCGGAGTTTGTGTTTGCCTGCATTTACATAGAAGAGCAACATTCTTATTCTCTCTGTATTGCTGAGGTAATTATATGAAAATTACTTTTGTACCTTGAATTCAGTTTGCAGCACTTAAATAAGCTGAAGACAAAGGAGCAAAGCAAGGAGAAAAATTAGACATTTTAAAAGCAGATGAAAAATGGGATGATGGAAGATTAATTGGGACTGTCCCAGACAAACTGGAACTGTAGCAAAATATGGAAACTTGCCCCACAGAAGAAAAATAGCTGTGGATTCTCCACTTCTATAGTAAGGAATAAAAACAAACATAATTCCTATTAGAGAACTTTATTTATTTATTTATTTGCAGTATTTATATTCCGCCTTTCTCACCCCACAGGGAACTCAGGGCGGATTACAATGGACATATACATGGCAAACATTCAATGCCATAGACACACAACATATATAGACACTCAGAGGCCATTTAACATTCCAGCTTCTAGCCACTAGGGGAGCTGTTTCTTCCTCATTTTTGCATATTTTCTGGAGATTTTTATGGCCTCATAAATCAGTTAAATTAGCCTCCCCACAAAGTGGTACCTAAATTTCCTACTTGACAGATGCAACTGTCTTTCGGGCTGCATAGGTTGACAACAAGCTACACACAATTTTGGTCGGGAGCTCACTCCAACCCGGGCTGGCTTCGAACTCATGACCTTTCAGTCAGTAGTGATCTTAATGCAGCTGACTCCCAGCCAGCTGCGCCACAGTCCCAGTGAACTGAGGACAGATCAAAAAGCAGTGTATTGATGGGAAGACCTCAGTAGATGGCATTCTTGAAGGAATTCCAACTTGGAGCTTTTCCAGAGAAGAAGCCTAGTTTTTATTCATCCTAGTTTTATACTTCCAATCAGCTTGGGCCTATTTGCTGCACGGCAAATGGTTCAAGGGTCCAGACACCACAGCTCTGATGGAATTGACACCTCCACCCTGGTCAATGCTATTTATGAAAGAAAGCAGGTGAAGCTCAGTTATGCGCCTCCAGACTCCTTGGACTACACACTTTCCATTAAAAGAAGGGAGAATTTCCAACTGGTGTAAACAATGATTTGAATAAGTTGAATGTTGACTAGCATATACAAAAGCAATTTCCACACAAACCCAATAGAATATGACAGGGTCTCTCAAAACCCTTCTGAAATAAGTCTCCATTATGCGCTCAGCCACTATAACCAAACAATATATTGCAGTAAAGGAGAGCCAGCCTCATAAGGTATACCTTGCTTGTGTGCTAGAGTTCCAGAGCCAAAGTAGAATGTGGAGTTTTTTGCGTGTTTTTGGTAATGTGTATGGACCTGAAGAGCTTCAACCATCGAAAATTATCCTCTAGACCAGTGGTTCTCAACCTCTGGGTCCCCAGGTGTTTTGGCCTACAACTCCCAGAAATCCCAGCCACTTTACCAGCTGTTGGGATTTCTGGCAGTTGAAGGCCAAAACATCTGGGGACCCACAGGTTGGGAACTGCTGCTCTAGACTTTCCAAAGTGGCCTGACACTTGCTAGTAATAGCATATGTGCTCTGTTCCTGATCTATAGCCTGTTTCTTATGTTATACTACCTTTTCCTACACACATTCACATAAACACAGAGAACCAGCAGGTGTATTATCTGAATGACAGGAGGTAGAGCAAATAAGCACTGTAACAGTCAAGGACAGCAAGATAGATACAATAGGTTATTTGTATCCCCTGGAGTTTAATTCCAGGGACCTCCATGGATACTGAAATCCCTGGATGCTCATTATATACAACGGCATAAAAAATTGTGTCTTTCATATAAAATGGAAAATCAAGGATTGTTTTTTGAATTTTTTAAAAATTAAGCTATGGGTGGTTGAATCCGTGGATACAAAATCTATGGAGAGTCAACTATAAGAGGAAGTGGGAAGTAATGCAGAAGACAGAATTTACAGGTCTCAGAATATATGTAAGAAAATGATTTAAGCTTCTGGTCTCCAGTCTACATGGAAAAGTTGACATTACATCCAAAAAGAGGGAACAGTCTTTACTACAGGGCTTTTATCATAAATTATGATATATATGCAGGGCATGCTGCCATGTTGCTAGAAATACAACTCAGGCAGCCAGGAAATGTAATAGTTTAAACAGAGATAACCAACAATCCTCTTGGATCTTAATCAGACTTGTAATACTACAAAATTGAAAACGGCATGTGTTAAAATGTACAATGGTCTAGTAAATTAAATTTAGAAAGCCTGGAGTGCTCAGATTTAAATCTGTTAAATAAACAAACAAAAAGGCTGGCATTTTATTAGTAATTTATACATTTGCTTAATCCTGTAGGTCATGTTTTAGGTTATGCCATACTTTGCATAGTGGTTATACATTGCAGTTGAACATTCTGTACTTTGTACTCTAGTTGTCGTTGTATATTGTTCATTGCACAATGTGACCCAGTCACTGACACATGTTGTATGCAGTGTTGCTATTCCACATGGAGGTTGTGTAATGCTGTTATGGTATATATCTGAACAAACAACTAATGGGCATGTATACACTATAACCTCAGTGAATCAAGGATATAAAGGCAATTCAATAATGATTATAATAAACATCATAAATGAGTACAATACTATAGTACATTGATAGGTCGAAACACCACAATAATATGCAGTGTCCACACATAATACATATAATTTGGGTGGTATATATCTGCACACAGGTATTTATGCTATGCTAAGGGGATGATTGAGGTCAACGCTACACAGGATTGCTGTGACAGTTTCCTGTTGCCTTGTGCTTCCAGAGGAATACTGCCCATGCTTCCTATACAGTTATAATCTGAAAATACAACTACTCTTATGGGAGTACTGCTGCATTATAACCTGTGCCGGTTGTAAAAATTAATATCAAGGTCTGGGTCAAACAAGAAAGAGAGCACCTGTTTAGTGATTGTGGGTAAAAGAAGAAAAATAAGTCATACACACAGCACTCTCTTCATATATACAACTAGTTTATATTTACTAGCTAATCTAACTATTCACATGCGCAATTGGTGGGGACGAGAGACAGAGCCTTCTCAGTGGTAGCCCCTCAGCTATGGAACTCCCTGCCCAGTGAGAGCAGATCAGCAAATTCTCTCCTGACCTTCAAGAAAAAAACTTAAGACATGGCTTTGGGACCAATGCTTTGACAAGTAATTGTATAAGTGCAATAACTGATTATGAAACAATGTGATTGACAAATGGAATGGCCCTGGATTATGTTTTGGTTGGCACTATTTTAATTGTTGATTTTAATAATTCTAGTTTAATTGTTTGATTTTAATTGTTATGATTTATTTGATATATACATGTGTATGGCATGAAATTGCTGACTGTTTTAAGGCTACCTTGAGCCCCTTCCAGGGTGAGAAAGACGGGATATAATTACGGTAAATAAATAAGTACATTTTCAGTCTAGCCATTGCCACCATAAATGGCAGTGGAAGATAGCGGTTGCCTTTACTTCTGGGGAAACATACGGCAGGCTCCTTTGAAATCCCTCCAAGAGGATATATCAGGGTCAACAAGGGAGAAGGCATATACAATCCAAGAACATGCCAAATAATCATGTAAGCAAACTAAGAGTGGGGAACCTTGCCTCAGGAAGACTGTCAGGGCACACAGGGGTTATCCAAATGATATTCACGCTAGCCATAATCCAGCAGCAGTCGTACAATATCCTGTCAAAACATCATGTGGGCAGGCTTACTGCAGGGGGTCCTGCCCTGCTGTTGTGAATAGTTTGCTGCTTTTAAAAAGAGAGCCAAGTCAAACATGTGCTGGAAAGAGGAATCATGCAGCCTTCAAATGGCATGATTTTTATAAATTACAGAGTTACAATAAACCGAAGAGTGTTTTTCTGCAGGAGAAGAGAGCAGCATCCATTGCATTTGTTGCTTCTTTTAACCACTGTATATACATTTGAACTTTTAGAAATGTTTGTTTTAATGGATTCTTTTTTTAAAAAAGACACAAAATGACTCTGGGAGAAACTGTGCAAGACATTATCAGGGATGTCACGTGTATCATCCAGCAGGTACCCACGACACCTACACACTCAAACTTCAAGATGTAATGACCCGGCTAGTTGAAGAAATTATTTCTCATTGATATTTCGGGGACTCCTCGCCACATTTCTGTAGGAAATGGAAGCAGTTCCTCATAGGAAGATGTCTAAAATTAATAATGTATTCTTCATAAAGTCTCCTAATCCGGCACCTGACATTTTGTTACATAGATCAGTGTTTCCCAACCAGTGTGCCGTGAGCGATCATCAGGTGTGCCGTGGGAAATTGGCACTCTCCCCCGTCCTAGGAGCCCCCTCACAGGTTTCCAAGAAACAAATTGAGCCTCTCCACTTGGAAATGTTTTTTTTACTATTTTACTGGATATTTTTTTTGAGATTTGCCCCCCAAAGGAACTGTTTATAACAGCTTCATGACATCCATAGTTAACTGGAAGCAAGTTTCACTCAGGGTGAAATTTCACAAAGGTCTGGAGAACAAGCTCTATGAGGAGCGGCTTGAAGAGCTGGGCATGTTTAGCCTGAAAAAGAGAAGGCTGAGAGAAGACATGATAGCCATGTATAAATATGTGAGAGGAAGTCATATATATATATATATTGTGTTCATCGAAACAGGCCCAGGTTTCACACTGAGTGTATAAATACATTTAAAAACATATTAACTATATGCATTACTGTGTTAGAGTGTAATTTTGTGTCATTTTGGTTGGTGGTGTGGATTTTGTAAATGTAAAAAATGTGCCGTGGCTCAAAAAAGGTTGAAAAACACTGACGCAGATTATATCAAGTCAGACAAATAAATAAGTATGGAGAGCTACCTGCACAAATTGCAAGAAGGGCAAAAAGAGGACTCAGTATCTGGCAATGTGGCCCAGGTGTTCTTTGGCAACTGGACAAAATACCACAAAGCCTTTTGACATTAGCAATGATCTGCCCCCAGCGATACTTAACCTTCATCTTACTCGCACAAGCATTCCAACAGGAGCATTATTGGCTCTTAAAGTGCAAAGACAGTGAAGTTTGGAAAAGACAAAGGCGGTGATCCTGGAATGAGAGAATCCAACCATTTAAATGGAGGGTGGCTGGAAACAAGTTGAACTGGTTACTTTTATAAATGCCGACATTTGATGGATGAAAACAGGTGTCCTTGTTTTGTGTTAAGTAGAAACTAGGCCAGTTCCAGAGGGTGGCAAGGTCAGGCATCTGCTGAGGTCCCACAGCAAAAGGCCCACCACCTCAGCAATGGGGGGGGGGGAGGGGGAATTAACATCCATTCTATTTACTATTTTTTAGCCATTCTTATTTTACATGCAAAATTCTGGATAAAGTGTAGTAGTCCTTGGAATATGAACCAATACCATATTCTATGGCCATTCTTCTTGCTTCCTGGCTAATTCTATAAGAATGTATTTCTCGTCACAGCCAGGTAACTAAGAACCATCTATTATATAAATGGGTTCACGTCATGTGATGTATACCTCAAACAAAGAAACCTTACAACGCAGAAACACAATATTTGCCAACAGAAATAGGCCTCAAGCAAGGTACGTTTGTAGCAAAGAAACTTCCCCCCCAAAACCTAAAATGCCCCCAAAACAACGAGTAAAAATAAAACTACATTTACCAGCATCCTCCGGGGCAGCCAAAGACTCACCCAGCCTCTACATTCTGAACAACATGATTGGCTGCCAATAAGGGCGGTTTGCATAACTGCTGCACTAGCCAGCCAACATGAAAATTCGAACCATAAAAACTGCCAAAACAGAATAAGGAAAAGGCCTGAGCCAATCCCCAACACAAACACCCAAATCACTTGCAACTGAAAATTTACACCCCAAAAAATCACAGACCACGCCCAAAATTGACAGTAAGGCTTCATTAACTTGATTTCCCTAACTAGCCCTCACTTACTGGGAAGCTGTTTACGCTCTAAATTGACAGTAAGACTTCATTAACTTGATTTCCTAACTAGCCCTCACTTACTGGGAAGCTGTTTACGCTCTGAATTGACAGTAAGACTTCATTAACTTGATTCTCCCGACTAGGCCTCAGCTCATTGCACATTGTGTATGGCCTGAATTGACAGTAAGGCTTCATTAACTTGCTGTTCCTAACTAGGCCTCAGCTCATGGGACATTGTGTATGGCATGAATTTACAGTAACCTACCTGGCACACAGAGCCCCGACCATGCATGATGGGACTTGAAGTACCACCATGGAAAATGGGATTTGTACTACTTCAAAACCCATCATTCCCCACAGACCACTGTGGCCCAGAACCAAGACCAATAAAGACCCAACTTGGCACACCATGCCCCCCATGACCCACACTCCATCCAACTGCAGTTTAGAGGAGGGCACACCGTGGATGATTGGACTTTCTCGCATCTCCTAAAAAGGGCACAGCAACATGTGCCGGGTACAGCTAGTAACCTATAAACACCTAGTACAGAATTGCAAAGGAAAGCTGTCCTGGAGATCTCCAAAGCATCCCACCCCATTTTCAATTCAGTGGTAATTTGACTCCCTGGAATCTTAAGAACATAAGAACATAAGAAGAGCCATGCTGAATCGGACCTCAGCCCATCTAGTCCAGCATTCTGTATCACACAGTGGCCCACCAGTTGTACACGGGGATCTCGAGCAGAAGGGAGGGCAAAACCCTGATCTGCTCCCGACCCCCCACAACCAGTAACCAGGGAAATCCTGCCTACCTCAACCAACTCCGAGGTGGCACTTGAATGTCCTTTTCAGTAACTACTGATACCCTTGGTATCCATGAATCTGTCTAATCCTGCCTTTGAAGTTGTTCCATGACAGCTGTCACAACCTCTTCTGGAAGTAAAGACCATAACCCAATGAGCCTCTGGGTGAAGAAATATTTCCCTTTATTAGTCCTAATTTTCCTACCTTGGAGCTTCAGGGAGTGCCCTCTAGTCCTAGAGTTTTGTGACAAAGAAAATAATTTTTCTTTATTCAACTTTTCTATCCCATGCATGATTTTATACACTTCGATAAAGTCACCTCTTAAACGCCGTCTTTCAAGGCTGAAAAGACCAAGGCGTTGCAACCTGATTTCATAAGGGAGCCGCTCCATCCCTTGGATCATTCTTGTTGCCCTTGTCTGTACCTTTTCCAGTTCCGTTATATCCTTCTTAAGGTGCGGAGACCAGAATTGTACACAGTACTCCAAATGTGGCCTTACCATCGATTTGTAGAGAGGTAATACAACATTTGCTGACCTATTTTCGATTCCCTTTCTGATCATGCCTAGCATAGAATTTGCTTTTTTCACTGCTGCTGCGCACTGGGTTGACATCTTCATTGAGCTGTCCACCAAAACCCCAAGATCCCTTTCCTGGTTTGTCTCGAAAAGCTTTGACCCCATCAATTTGTAGGTGTAGTTGGGGTTCTTTGCCCCGATGTGCATGACTTTACACTTGTTTAGGTTAAAATGCATTTGCCACTTTGTTGCCCATTCACTCAATTTCGAGATCTTTCTGGAGCTCTTTACAATCAGTTTCATTTTTAACTACCCTGAACAATTTAGTGTCGTCTGCAAACTTTGCTACCTCAGAATTCACTCCTACATCCAGATCATTAATGAATAAATTAAAAAGTAACGGACCCAAAACTGAACCTTGGGGTACGCCACTTCTCACCTCTTTCCACCCAGAGAAATGTCCGTTTATTACCACCCTTTGTTTCCTACAGTTTAGCCAGGTTCCAATCCAGGACAAGACCTGTCCTCTGATTCCATGGCTGAAGAGCTTATTTAGGAGCCTTTGGTGAGGGACTTTGTCAAAAGCCTTTTGAAAGTCAAGGTAAACAATTGGGTCCCCTTTATCTATGTGTTTATTTACACCCTCAAAGAATTCTAACAAGTTAGTAAGACATGATTTGCCTTTGCAGAAACCATGTTGATTTTCTTTCAGCAATGCCTGTTCTTCTATGTGCCTAGTAATATTTTCTTTAATAATGGTTTCCATCACTTTGCCTGGAACTGAGGTTAAACTGACTGGTCTATAATTTCCTGGATCACCTCTGGATCCTTTCTTGAAGATCGGTGTTACATTTGCCTCCCTCCAGTCCTCGGGTACAGTGCCTGATCTTAGAGAAAGGTTACATATTTTGGCTAGAAGTTCAGCAATTTCACACTTGAGTTCCTTAAGAACTCTGGGGTGGATGCCGTCTGGACCTGGTGATTTGTTGACATTTAGTTTAGTAAGGCATGTGATAACATCCTCCTTGTTTATCTCTATCTGTTTTAATTCTTTTAATTCCTTCTCTGAAAAAACTGACTCAGCTGCAGGCATATGTTGTCTGTCCTCCTGTGTGAAAACGGAGGCAAAGAAGTCATTTAGCCGCTCAGCAATCTCTTTGTCTTCACTGATTTTCCCTTTCTGACCATTGTCGTCGAGTGGCCCAACTGCTTTTCTAGTTGGGTTCCTGCTTCTGATGTACTTAAAGAAGTTTTTGTTATTTTTAAAATATTCTTTGCTATGTGTGCCTCAAAATCTCTCTTGGCTTTCCTGACTGTCACATCTTTTACTTCATTTGTAAGCCATACTGGTGTCCTTTTGGACTTTCCATGCCTCTTTCTTTTTATTGGAATGCATTTTAGTTCGGCCTGTTTTAAGGTATTTTTAAACAGTTTCCAAGCATTTTGGAGGGATTTGATTTTTTTACTGTTCCTTTTAGTTTGTTCTTTACAATTTTTCTCATTTTGGTGAAATTCCCTTTGTGAAAGTTTAATGTCTCCGTGTTAGTTTTCACTGACAGTTTGCTATCCAAACTTACATTGAAGGTTATTGTGTTATGGTCACTGGTACCTATGGGCTCAGCTACAAGGACAGCTTGAACGAGATCTTGTTGATTAGTTAGCACCAAGTCCAGGATCCCCTTTCCCCTGGTTGGTTCCATGACCATCTGCTCAAGGGTTTCCATCAGCTAGCATGTCGAGGAACCTTGTCTCTCTTTCATGCGTAGAACACGAATTTTGCCAATCTATTTGGGGATAGTTGAAGTCCCCCATTATGACTAATGTGTTTCTTTTTGAGGCCTGTTTAACTTCATTTTCCAGATAGCAGTCTGCCTCTGGAGTTTGGTTGGGAGGGCGATAGCAGATCCCTAGTGCTAGATTAGTTTTTTGTCCTGGGACCTTTATCCACAATGTTTCTGTAGGTGAGTTTGAAATTTCTTGAAGTTCTAATTACTTGAAGTTACTACCCCAACACCAAGCAAAACAAACAAAATATTTGGGAGGGGGGGATTGACCATGCCCTGGCCAAAGTGTTAAGTGTTTAACAGAAGAAGCAATCGGTTATGGAGAAAGGGCATGTCTTCAAGGCTCTGCAAGTTCCCTGTGAGGAAATCGTGCCTCCCTTCCTGTGACCCACAGGTTAAGAATAGCTGTTTTGGCCATTTACTATATGCATTTACAATACTATACCTTTAGGAAGAAACATGGACATGTCAATGTCTGTGTACCTGCTTTCATCTCATTTTGTTACATGCATTTTCATTGCATAACATTCTTTGGCCAACAGAATGTAATGCTTGCACAATGAACCTTTATTTCCATGCATCTCTTTAATAGGCTTTGTAATAGTTAACACAGAGAAACATTACTCTACTTGAACCATATAACTTAGGTATTTATCAATCATCATAATCATTATCATCAACTTCTTTAATACTTTCCATACTGTCTGTTAAGGCATTATACAGACATTTATTAAGTGCTTTCACATGTTCAGATTTTTGTATCGTATCCATAAAGAAATACAAGCTTGTGATACATCTCTACACACACAGCCATCTGTGAACATACCAGCATTCAAAGTAAGATCTCTCCGAGCATAGTTAAATCTTAACAGCATGAATGATAGCCGTAAGTATTCCAAGGAGCATCCATTACACTCATAATTACAGTATCCAGGAACAGAATGAAATTGACAGCTATTGGAGCAGTGTCCAGAAGCTTCAGATAGAGGAGCAGTTTCTGCCTTAGGCCAACTGCTTCTCCTTTCTGCCTATGAGAAGAATGATCTGTGATTTAAGTAAACCAGTGTTTTGGGGTCTTCTCCTGCTGCTGTTCAACATGAAGGGAGAGATGGGGTATCTTAGCAGTCTTTGTCCCCTTCCCCAATCTTTTGGTTTAGGTAACAATTATAGACACTTCACACACATTTAGAATTCATATGGCATGCTATGACAGCTGACAGAAGGGTGCGTCTACATGCTATTATGACTTTATGTTGTACCATGTACTTAGAACATCAGTATCAAATTGTTGGCTTTCTTGGTAATGGTACCCCCATTTGGATGCTTTTAGTGGGGGTATAAATAAACATAAACATAATAAGGTGAATGTAAAGGTTTCCTCTTGACATTAAGTTTAGTTGTGTCTGATTCTGGAGGGGTGGTGCTCATCTCTATGTGTAAGCCAAAGAGCTGGTGTTGTCTGTAGACACTTCCTATGTCATGTGGCCAGCAGGACTGCATGGAGCACCATTACTTTCCCTCTGGAGTGGTACCTATTGATTTATTCACATTTTCTTGTTTTCGAACTGCAAGTAAGCTGGTGCTAACAGCAGGAGCTCACCCTGTTCCCTGGATCTAAACAACCAAACTTATAATAATAATAATAATAAAACGTGAAGATATAGCACACAGGGATCTACATACTATGATCACTATGTTAAATAACCTAGTGCAGCTCAATATTTAGAGAAACATATAACAGCATAGCACTTACAATACAAAGCTTTGCCTTTGGCTTCTGTACTTCCTTCAGCTAGAACATTCATGAAAGCACAAGTTCTGGTAGTTATTAGCCTCCAAAAGTGGGTCACTTTACATATACTCTTATCTAGAATAATTCTTCCATTGGGATGTCCACTCTGAAAATGGTGAGACATGCTGATCAGATTAGATGGGAATACATGGAATCTGATTCTTCACAGGACAAGTAGTCCCATGTAGAACAGTTCAGCGATCATACATGTTGATATTATTTAGCTAACTGGCAACATTTTTTTTAAAAAAATCTGTATGTCAGTACACAAAGTTTCCCCAAATAGATTTCATGTAATTATAGGCAATTTTCCCAGAAGTGAAATGTAACATAGATAGAACATACAAATAGACACACAGAAAACAGGAAAAAACGCACAAAATGTAAGGCCTCAGAGGAGAGACATACAGCGATAATAAATGAAAAAGGATGGAGAAAATAATACACTGGAAAAGGAGAGTGGCAATGATAAGGGCACTGCTGATAAGATGGTTATGAAGAAGAAGAACATCTATGAGCAGGTTTTGAAAGAGGAGGCAAAAGGTTAAGATAAAAACCAAGTGGCAGGAAAGGAAATGAGAAGGAAGGGTTCAAAGGTGGCCGGAATCCTGGCATGTAGCGGGGGGGGGCTAAGGGGCTTCAGCCCCGAAATTCTCAGGGTGGTCCGTGAGAAGGCCTTACTGGTACATTATTTAAACTGTTATGTTTATTCATATCATGATCTGATCACCATGCTCATTATATCCCACATTAATGGGGTTATTGGGATAACAATACAAAAGGTTTGCTAGGGTAGACCCTCTTCCACCCAGTCTCAGCCCCCAACCAAACTCAGCCCCGGAATCAAAATCCTGGCTATGGCCCTGCCTGAATCCATAAAGTTAAGGATCATTTTGTATATAGAGGTGGACTACCCACATTCACTCCTGGATTGAATGACACGATACTCTGGTACTGATACCTCTGCAAACTCTATAACCAGGAAGGGAGGAAATGTGCTGGTGAAGGTCACTTCTTCCTGACATTCAACACAAATCAACTCACCAGCCAATGTAATAATGTAAAGTAAGTACTGGGGACTTTTCCCACTACAAAATTATAGCATTAGGAATCTACTATAACTTCCATGGCTTCATTTTATGGAATTCTAGAGTTTATAACACCCTTAAATTATGTATTGTCAAAGGCTTTCATGGCCAGAATCACCAGATTGTTGTAGGTTTTTCGGGCTATGTGGCCATGTTCTAGAAGCATTATCTCCTGACATTTCACCTGCACCTATAGCAAGCATCCTCAGAGGTTGTGAGGTCTCACAACCTGTGAGGATTCCTGCCATAGAAGCAGGTGAAACATCAGGAGAGAATGCTTCTAGAACATGGCCATATAACCCCAAAAAACCTACAACAACCTTTAAATTATCTTTCCTGTCTCTGGAACAGTATTCCTACATTTTACAATAATGAAAGTTTTCAAGTGCTCTCTAGAAAGTTATGCAAGGCTTATTTGACCTGCTTTTTCAAATTACATGTGCATATTGTTAGTTTTGGATTTTTCTCTGAAACATTCTTTTTCTTGGGGGGGGGGGAGACTGAGCCATGGAAATTAACTGGGTGATACTGAACAAGTCACACACTCTGTCCCAGAAAACCCTATGTTTGCTTCGCTTAAAGGTTGCCATAACAGGAAACAACTTGAACTAATGCAGCAACAACAAAGAAGCCTATCCCTACGCTTTCCATGTTATTTTTTTGCCTCCGATACTAATGTTTCTGTTAAGGAAGTCATGTCTGGGAACACATCTACTTCATTAACGAAAGCAAATCTGTATTTAGCTCTGATTATGTCCTTTCTCAAGATGGCTACCTAATCCATTATGATCGGGATCAAGGAGGATGAATCCTGAAAGAGCACAAAGACTTCTTCAGGAAACCAAATGAGGTTCTATTTATTTCAGTAAAAGAAAGTTCTCTCTCTAAATTATATCTTTGTCATCCAATACTGAGCACCAAGCTACTGATCAGTTGTGGAAGTTCGTTCTGTTGCTACACAGCTGCAGTTGCATAGCAGTGTGTGTATGTGTGTAAGAGAGCTAGTGGTGAACAAGGAGGTACTGGATACCTCCTTCTACATTGTCCGTGAGGAGTATGACTGTGCTTTCAAAATTCCAGGCATAATTAATTCATTTTGCTTTATGGTCATGCACCTAAACAATAAACCATGACCATGACTGGATATAAAACCTTCAGACTGAAGATTGCTTTTCGTTGAGACAAAATGTGTTGCCAAACACAAATCTTTGGAATAATGGCTTAATGTCTGATAGACTGTGAGGCAACAGTCAAATACAATAACTAAGTATACCAATATTATTTTCTCATCACTGGATAGGGCTGAGGAGTTGAAGGTTATCTTTTACTGCCCAAAGCGTAGCTCAAGTCTTGCTACATGTCAGTTAGCTATATCTGCCCATTATAGAACAAGGACATTCCTTTTAAGAACAATTAGAAACTGGTTGAAATGAATCAGGATGCTGGTTTAGATGGCTTTGGCACAGAGCCAGGGCAAGAGGGAGGCCCCGCCATGGACAGTTTATGTTTTGATTTAATCCATCAGCATTTCCATCAGCAACAAAATGAATAATGGGGTTGCAACAGAGAAGCAAAGGGAGAGCTGTATCCCTTCCACATCCATGTGGTGATCCAATTCTTTGCTGGGCCTGAAGCAGCCAAGGAGAAGGATGGCGGAGAGCAGTAGGCACCCATCCTCCCCTCCCTCATGGCCATGGCAGCCGCAGCTGAATCTGATTTCTTGCAGCGTCCTCAACACAGCACTGCACGCACATGCCGTGGGCCACCTTCAAAGTGTTGAGGGGCGGATTAGCTGGATTAGGGAGGCTGTGAAAGGAGCCATGCTGCTCGGGAGGAAGTCTCGCTGGGGGCGTGCTAAAAGAGCCATTTTTACCTGTCCTGGCCGCTCTGAAAGGCCTGCCAGCCGCTAGCCGGTCCATGGCTGTCAAAACACGTCCAACTGGGATCCTAGAAGTGGCTAGTCCCCTTGCAGCAAGCAAGGGAGCCCAGACACCCCATTAAACGGGCACCCTGGGGCGAAACATTGCTGAGGGCTGGGGTAAGGGGGAGATGTGCGCCTGATGCCCCTCGGCGCTTGTTCTCTAACAAACCCAGCCTGACAAAGACAGAGACGCCAGGCTGCTTTCTAAATAAACAAGGCAAGGAGGGTTGGGGTGGTTGGGGGGCTGGCAGGCTGGATGGGAGAGCTGGCTTGAAGGAGAGCCCTGAAAGCCCCATTTGAGGCTTACTCCCCATTCCCCAGGCCTGGCCTGGCCTTTTGTTTATCTCAGACCTAAATTAATGTCTTTATTTACCAGAAACCCGAAGGACTCAGGTTCCCAGTGTGGAGGGGGGCGGGTGGGGAGAGGAGCAGCGAGAAGGAGCCTTGGCCAAAGATGAGGGGAAAGCCCGACCCCCAAAAAAGAAGGCTAAAAGAGATTCAGTTGGGAGCCATTCACTGCTAAGACTCCTGTCAGCATTGACATAAATTTCCACTGGTGTTGGCATTTACGCATTTGGCATTTCCATATGTATAGAGTTGCCTGGACTAATTATGCTAATCATCCCCTCTGTTGGCCGCTGTGAAAAATGCCCACATTAAGCACTCCACTGCCTGCTAATGTGACTTAATGTGCGGTTGAAACATACATTCATCCCCCTCTGAATGGCGAAATTTTTCCACATTGCTGCCTTCATTCAGGGAAGAAATGAATTTTTTGAACTCAGACCACTTTTCCAAGCCAGGGGGGATGGACCAGAGAATAACACTCTCTCCTTCTCCCTCTCTCTCCCTTTTCTGTATTACTGCTCTCAGCCCTTGCCAATAAAATAAAATAAAAATAAAATCTTCAGGCCTGGATCAGGCATCTTTCTCCACGTATCCTTTAAAAAATGAAATCTGCATACATACAACCAATTCACCCCATCTTTATCCAGAGACCCCATCTTTATCCAGAAGCATCCTTCCTCCCACTCCTCCCTTGTCCACCCCCACGGCACAACAAAAGAAGTTTCTTTCCTCCCCCAACCCTTCAATTCTTTGGGAAACTGAAACAGCCTGAGTGGCAACTCTAGCAAGTTTGAGCTAGTCTGAGAAAAGAAAGATCCTTTCAAAGCCGTTCATGGTCACAGTAGAAGATGCCTCTTAGAGCAAATGTCAAAGCACAGGCAGAAAACAAAGCAGATTTAGAGGATAATGGGCAAAGCAGTCTCTCTCCCTCTCTTTCTGTGTTTTGGACTGAGAAGTCGCAAGGATCCCCAAATGCATCATTTCTTTTACAGTATTTAGAGCACTTTTATTCTGTGTTATGATGAGCAATCACCACAAGAATGAAAACAGTAGTGTTCAGATAAGGAACCACAGGAATTAACCAAGTAATAAATCCTAAACTGCATATAAAATGATTCAGTGACTTTTTGTATAAACAATCAAATATAGTTACCAGCGTTAATGCTACTAACAGCAGAAACAGAAAATCATAACTTCACAAAGGAGCAATTCCCCCTCCTTTGATAGTTTTTCTCCTCTAGTCAGTACTTTCTATTTCCAAAAGTAGTACCATTTTCCTGTTGTGAAGAACCAAAATGTTGTTCTCACTGAGGTTCTTAAAAATGGCATCTGTGTAAGTTAAAACCTCACACCTTTCTCACTGTGCCAGGATTGATCTGCTCACGTCTGCCAGCTGTCAACTCAAAGGAGGAGATTAGGCTAAACATGGAATATTGTTCCAAGGTGATTATGGAAGAACTTTGAGAACTGGTTAAGATTGGACTGTTTGTTTCCTAAATCTTCCACAACAGGAGGTTTATGTCGTTTACAATGTGTATGAGGGAATAATCACTTCCACAAAGAGAATGGGTGAACCCGTAGGTTATTAGTTAAATGAAAACTATTCAAAGGCATAGCAGTAGACAGCTCTATCAGATGAAAGAACAAAGTAAGCAGACCCTTTCTTGTAAACAATAAGAAATTGTCCGCACAATTTTGGAAAGTATGCGTGAAAAATGGGAGGGGCACACACTGCCAAAATAATGTAGACAATGTGTTTCCCTGTAGCAGCGTACTGCATTTCCTTATGAAAAAAAATCATTTCTGTTGGAAATACATTTCATAGGGGTTATATCTGCCCAACAGCCAGGATGGTGTAGTGGTTGGAGCATCGTACTATGACTCCAAATCTTCATTCTGCCATGGAAGCCCAATGAGTGCTCTTGGGTAAGTCATACTCTCTTAGCCTCAGAGGAGAGCAAAGGCAAACCCCCTCTGAACTAATTTTGCAAAGAAAACCCCAGTTTCCTAGTTTCTTCTGCAATTGAGGGGTCAACATACTTCATAATAATTTGGCATTATAGGAATCTCCAGTGGCGCAGTGGGTTAAGGAGTGCTGACTGAAAGGCTGGCAGTTTGAATCCGGGGATCAGGGTGAGCTCCCATGTATCAGCTCCAGCTTATCATGCATGAACATGAGAGAAGCCTCTCACAAGATGGTAAAACATTTGGGCGTCCCCTGGGCGATGTTCTTGGAGACGGCCAATTCTCTCACACCAGAAACCACTTGCAGTTTCTCAAGTTGCTCCTCACACACACACACACACACACACACACACACACACAAAATGACATTTGTTTTCCTACTCCATTTTTTGTCCTTAACAGCTTTCGTACAGTCTATATTAACATCAAGTAAGCCTAATTCTGCTTAGTTCTGCTGCACTCTCACTTCGACTCTCTAGGGAATGCAAAATCCCCAAATCATAGCAAAGGTACTACAAGAATGTGTATGTCATTCCTCTTCCTGGTGTTTTTCACCCTTTACAGAGCCTTCCTCTCCCTCTTATCAGCACCAAAGCCACTTCAGAGGCTTCTGAGAGCCATCAGGCCACCCACCTCTGTTGCCCACCCAAGAATATTACTTGCACACATTTGCTGAAGTCCCCTTGGCCTCTGCACTCAGCTGCCTTGGGGGCTTGTTTATTTGCTCTTATGAGTGAGGTATGCAGGCCTGACATCCACAGTTTATTTATCTGTTCAGGAGGAGAGTTCAGGGTAGAAAAGCCTCATTGAACATATGCTGAGCTATCCGGCATTCCACATATGGTCTGCCTCCATGGATTCATCCCCAAACTCAAGCACACAAGAGACGTCTGGCTCAATGCAAAGATAGCGTCACTCTCCCCAAGTGCACAGATATAGGTTAAATGTCTATATGCATTAGTTATCTCTAGAAACTGAAAAATGTTCAGAAAGCTCTACATAAATTGTGTGTGTGTGTGTGTGAAGGGCTAACCTTTCAAATTGGGGTTATCAGATAAAGAGACAGGACATTTTATATAAACCACTAGCAAATAGATCCTGAGATAGAGATGAAACATTAATAGGGTTAGAGACATATTTATGTACCTAGATATGCCCAAATCATAATCCCGATTCTTTGCAAGTGATGCCAAGTTACATACTATCTTCACATTTAAAGTGACTTCTTCCCACCCAAAGTGTGGCTTTTCTTGTTTCTCCCAAGACTGAATTTGAGATCTCTTCCAGGCTCTAATGTATAATGGCTGTTGTATCACTCCACAAGCTATGTAAATAAGTTTGCCCAAATAGGTTAATTAAAACATTCCCTATTTTTTATTATCTCCATTGTACTACCAGTCCAAGGCCAGCTGACACATATGAGGCAGGTCTATATATAAACCCCTTCTAAAATCTCATGACAGTTCCAGGTATCTGTGAGATTTGAGATTTTATACTGTCCTTATATCCCGAGGGGGGAGGGGGGGGGGAGTGATTGTCATGAAAACATGTTGGAAGATAGCTGACTGTCAATTTAGAATAGAAACTGGAATAATCATCAATTTGCTGAACAGCATCTTTCATATCCCTGCACACTACCCACCCACTCCTTCTCATGTGGGCCTTGAGCTGGGGTCCAAGGCTTATCTGTCCATGCCTACATCAATTCCCAAATGAAGATACAAGTATATATGTCTACCTCAGTATGGGCTGGCAAAAATCCTCCACCCCTTTTTCAAAGCCTCCCCACACTCTCAGGAATTCAAAACTATTTCCTTGGAAGGATAACCATCCAGTAGCCTCCACCTTTAAAAAGACCCTGCAGCCACACAGCTCCTCTAAAATGTCCTGGTTAAAGATTAAACTTGCTTTCCTTTGAGGTCACCCTTAGCCTATAAATCAGCTGTGACCTTTTGCCTCCAAAACTATTGGCTTGTTTCCAAGTTCCAGACTTTGGATTTCATTCTCACTGAGCAGTCTATTGTATTCATAGCTATGGCAATAGCAAGTCTCTTTGGTGAGTGCCTACCTCCAAGTGCCTACCTCCAGTTGCCCTTGACCAGGCATCTCTTGGCCAGACAGGCAAAAGGCAACACCACTGTGGGCAAGGACAGCATTTCCTATAATGAAATGACTGGTGTCAAACACTTCTTTAAACTGATATCTGGGGGGCCCTTCCAGACAGGCCCGTCCAAAAATGCAGGACCTGTCACACTTTTACTTGAGGCATCCAAACAACATCTCAGGTAAAAGTGAATTAATTACTGCTTTGTTCTGAATTAATTAAATACCACATTAAATCCGGGCCTTCCTGAAAGACCTGGGTCTAATGGGGCATTGGGCCTGTGGGGATTCACCCCTGAGAAGTCCTAGGACTACCCAGGGGTGAGTCCCCATAATCATCTTGCACCTTTTGGCCTCCCGGAACCCAAAGGTGCAAGATGGTACCTACCATACTCCTCCCCCCCAATACCCCAAAATTACCCACAATTTTTAAAAAATATTTATGGTGGCCATTACGGTGGCCTTTGAGTTCTTCTGGCATATAAAAATTACATGCCAGAAGGCCGAGGAGGGGTGTGGGGGGGGGGCGAGGAGCGTTTCCCCCCGTCTCTTGGTGCTCCAGGAAGGCTCCAGGACCACCATAAGGGCAGTCCAGTAAGGGTAGTTTTGGGGGGGCTTCTGGGTGGCTGGGTACCATCCTGGTACTTACTGGGATGGCATCTAGACACCCTGCCCAGGAAAGCCCAGGTTTTTGGCATGCTGAAACGTTTTTTTAAAAGCCGCTTCAGCATAGATTTTACCCCTGTCTGGAATTGCCGTGTGATACAATCCTTTAAGGCTAAAACAAAATATTACTGTAGGTATGTGGGAGAATATCCTAATAAACTAAGATATTTTAGCTATTAATGCTGGTATGCTACTATTAGCGTTGGTTGAGGAGCAGCTTTCCAGACTTCTATTGAGGGTTAGGATGCATCTACCCTGTAGAATTAATGTAGTTTGACAACACTTAATACTGCTGTGGAGCAATGATATGGACTCGTGGAATTTTAGTTTGGTGAGCCACCAGTTCTCTTTGGCAGAAAAGGTGAAAGACCCTTGAAACTACAACTCCCATGATTCCATAGCATCAAACCACTGCAGTCAAAGTGATGTCAAACTACATTAATTCTACAATCTAAGTGCTCCTTTAGTTCTCACAATCAGATAATTACATCATGGTTAAAAGAATTGCGCCACTTGATAGGGCCAGTTAGGGATCGCATAATCAACCAGGCAGGATGATGTCAGCTCCTACTTGCAATCTGAAGTGATACAAGTCAAACACAGTTTCATCATCTGGTCATCTTCTATTTGTGGGGTAAACACTTTGATTTTCTCATAACCATACCAATTACTGGGAAGTTGAAGGAAACATGCGTGAGACAAAACTGCCTTTTGGTTGTTGTCAGTTTTTTTGGGCTATATGGCCATGTTCTTCTAGAGCACCCCTGCCCACACTTTTTCAGCATGCGAGCTACTTATAATAAAACCAAGTCAGAAAGATCTACCTACCTCCTCAAGGCTGGAGAGGGGGGAGGGGGCGGGGCTTGGCACGGCCTGGCTCCGCCCCCCCCTGGCTTCAGCTCTACCAGCAGCTTCTCCAGGCTTGAGGATGGCAGTGCCAAGCCAGCCTTGTGCTAGCTATGTCACCACTGGCTTGGCATTGCCATTCTCAAGCCTGGAGAAGTTGCTGGGAGCCCAAAGCCAGAGGGGGGGGCTTGGCTTGGCAGCCTGGCTCCACCCCCTCTGGCTTCCACTCACCAGCACCTTCTCCAGGCTTGAGGATGGCAATGCCAAGCCAGTGGTGGCATAGCTAGCACAAGGAAGGAGCCGTAACTTAAAAGGTTCTCACTAGGGTCACAATCTGCAAGTTTAATCCATGCTGGGTACCATGAATGAACCTCCTGCTAAATCTGAGAATCTGGAAGAGACAGTCTTCTGGCTGCTAGATATTTAAGGTGTTTAAGTCAATATTTTGGAAGTAATTTCAGAAGCAAATGAACAGCCAGAGTACATCACAAAGAATTGGTTTAATATTACTTCAGCCTAGTGTGGCGTTCAGTAATTGAGCAGTGGCATTCTGCATCAGGTGAAACCTTAAAAATCCTTTTAAAAAGCAGATACATACGCAACATGCAATTGTCCAGATGCAAGGTTATTAAGCAATAGATCATGATGGCTGAAGAGAGGTGGGATGTAGAATGAATGTGCCAACACTTTAACTGTGTTGGCACAGTGTTATGTAATCCTGGGATGTGTAGTTTAATCAGAAACTAACTGGCAAACAGCCACAGTTAAAAGAAGACCCTTTAAATAATGGCACCAATGTCTAGTGAAAAACGGGGGAAATGACCAATTTGCAAGCTACTCTCCATGTTGGGAAAATTAAGTGTTCCCATTTGTGGTATTTGGAAGAACAAATCACTCTGGGATAACCTCTGAAAACTCTCATATCTATCCATATTAACTAAAGGATTTTTTAAAAAATACTTTTTTTCTTTTTTAGTGTCATACCAATTTTCTCTTCCTAATGTAGCTTAATTCAAGACTTCTGTTGGGCAGACATAGCATAAACTCGTGCTTTTTATTCTAGGGTATTTGCAAACTTCTGCAGTCCTGTTTATCTCATAATTTCCAAGAATAAGATGTCAGCCCTAATAAGGACTGGCTGATGTTTATAGAATATATCTTTCTTAATTACCCATGGTTCCCTGGTGAGTATTGTGAGGGTTTTTTTTGGTGTAACTGAAAGACAACCAGTCTCTTCAAAATGGGCATGTTCAGTAAGAGCTGAACTGATGGAGAGAGGCAGAAGCTGAGCTCCAAACTCTGTAAGAGCCAAGGTGAAACAATACAACAGTCAGTGCCAGGTATTCTAATAGACAACAGCTCTTCTATCTCCTCTCTTCATCCCTTTGATAGTGTGAACTCAGAGTACAGCTTTAGATACACCCCAGATATATTAAGGAGATCTACCAAGGACATCATATAGTCCTTTCACACATAGACAATTATTTACAATACATATAGCAGTTTCTTTGAAAATACATGGTTTGACATCACTTTAGCTCAATATAATATGTGGGAGCCCAGGTGGTGCAGTGGATTAAACCACTAAACTGCTAAACTTGTTGACCCAAAGGTCGCAGGTTCAAATCTGGGGAGCGGCATGAGCTTCCGCTGTCAGCCCCAGCTGCTGCCAACCTAGCAGTTGAGAAACATGCAAATGTGAGTAGATCAATAGGTACCGCTCTGGTGGCAAGGTCATGGCACTCCATGCAGTCATGCTGGCCACATGACCTTGGAGGTGTCTATACACAACGTCGGCTCTTTGGCTTAGAAATGGAGATGTGCACCAACCCCCAGACTCAGACACGAGTGGGCTTAATGTCAGGGGAAAACCTTTACCTACTAATATAATAGAATAATAGGAGTCTTGAGTCTTTTCTGCCAAAGAACACAGGTATCTTACCAAATGACAAATTCCAGGATTTAATAATATTTAGCCATGGCAGTTAAAGTGGTGCCAATCTGCATAAATACTACTGTGTAAATGTACCCTAGATCAAGGAACTTACATTATCCCTACTAGTCTATACGTCTGAATGCCAGCTTTTGGTTGCAAACAATCATAAGTAGACATGAGCACCTTTTCCAGAGATGCTTATCATTTTGATTGTAGTGTATCACATTATGCTGAGAAACTGTCATGGATATGTATTTGCAGAGAGAAGATGTGTACTTCTGAATTGGAAGAAGCCTTTCCCTAGAGGTGGGCTTCATTGTGTTGCCAGTGCATCAGGAAAATCCATATTTGTACCCATTGGCTACCATTCTTTGTTTCCTTCCTATAAATGCCTTCCTATACATTCTTTGTGGACTAATGACTGTGTGTGTGTGTGGCATCCTTCAAGGGAAAAGGGAAGCGAAGGAACTGAGGAGCCCTGTGTAAGCAATCAGTTCAGGCCTCTGGCAAAGGGGAAAGAGGTGAGGAGCCAGAGTAATGGAAGGGCAGGGGTAAGTGATCAATTTAGACCTCTAGTAAGTGTAATCTGTCTCTCTCCTGGGAGCAGGCTGAGTGGGAAGGGGGAGAGCAAAGAGAAAGAGTGCAAGAGAAAGAATGTGTTTAAGGAGATGGCAGAAAGAAGAACAGGGTGGGTCGACCTCCCTTTGGGTCTGGCCCACCCACACTTTTGGCTTCAACCCCACCCACCATAAGCATGTGGCCTTTATATAATTTCCCCCACCCCTGCCCATAAGGCATGCCTATAGAGCTATGCTCAAAAAAACAATCAAAGGTGGTAAAAGGCATGGTTTGAACAAAACCAGGTCTCGAACAACAACCATAATTTTTGCCTGGATACAGAATGCAGCTCAATGTGTAGATAATTCACAGGTAGATTCACCTGGACATAATCAGCTCTTTATTTAATTCAACATAAAGTCAAAAGGAATTAAGTTGAAGCGTTTCTGATAAAGAAAACAACAGTGTGGATGGCAATCAATTTCTGATTCAAGCAACCCACAGGAGTCAAAAGAGATACAAGGCAGATCTGCATACCTGTATAGTGGTGCTCTCAAAGGATCACAGGTTTCAGACAAAAATACAGTACAACATACAACAACCAAGCAATCACAACAGTGTATTGTCAAAGGCTTTCATGGCTGGAATCACTGGGTTGTTATTGGTTTTTCGGGCTATATGGCCATGCTCTAGAAGCATTCTCTCCTGACATTTTGCCCGCATCTATGGCAGGCATCCTCACAACCTCTGAGGAGGCCTGCCACAGATGCAGGCGATACATCAGGAGAGAATGCTTCTAGAGCATGGCCATATAGCCTGAAAAACGTACAACAACCCAATCACAACAGTGTTTTGCGGAACATAAAGCAGAGGGAGACAAGACAATAAAATCTGCAGTTTTTATCTTTTCTTACATCAACTTGAATGCCAGCCTTTCCCCGCCATCTTTCAAGCCACACAACGAGAAACTAACATTAAGGCAGTATTGCAATGCGCCACTTAGCAAAAGCCAACAAGCCAAGGGCTAAGCTATTGAAGGGTTCTGGGGTTTTATATTGTTACTGTGTGGGCATCGAATTGTGCCTTACTGTAAGCCGCTCTGAGTCCCCCCTCGGGGGTTGAGAAGAGCGGGGTAAAATCCTGAAATAAATAAATAAATAAATATTGTCCCAATTCTTTGCATGGTATATCACAATACAACTCTCCACACTATTGCTACAATATATAATTTCTAATACAGGAAAGTAAAAAAAAACTTTGTGACAATGTATTTCAAAATTATTATATGTTGAATATCATTTGTAGCAAAATCTATTGTGAAAAAGAATAGTTCCACAAAGTTGGCTGCCCTCTTCAATGCAGACACATACACTCAAATCCAAGGTCCTGCACTCCTATAGTTTTGTGTACCTAGCAAGCCAGCAACGCAACAGGCAAAGCAGAAGAATCATTTCTGAAGGCTGAGCAAATGTCAGCATCAAAAGCAATAAACAAGTACAAGCCCAACTATGCAGGTTCTCAGGGGATGTTCTTGATTTGGGCTGGGACGTGTTGGTTACAAAGGGGGGATTTCCCTTCTTTAAATGTTTAACAGCTGCAGGTTTTGATGGATCTCCTTTTTGCTACAAGCCTCTGTGAGGCAGAAGCCAGGAGGAGGGGAGGGGAGAAGGCGAAGGTTGAGGCATTTCCCCCCTCTTTCCAATCCCCCTTCAGTGTACGAAACAGGTGGGTAAACTTTACTGGCATTCGTGTGAGTGTGGGTTTTATTTAAAAGGGAGTGGGAGGGTGGAAGAGTAAAGTTGCTTCTATTGTTGAACAAAATCCAAGAGTAGTTTAGGACCACACATGGCGCTGGGGTTGTGCAGGGGGAGGAGGTGTGGAGCGCCAAAGATCGCTGACAATCATCACAGAGAAACATCTGCTCTTGGAAAGCTCCCAGGCTGCTTGCAAAAGAAGTAAAATAAAATAAAATAAAAATCCCAGGGTGTGAAAACTCAGCACAACCCAGTGTCAAAAAAAAGAGAGGAGACGGCCATAGCAGGAGGTGGAAAGCAAGAAGCAGGACCCAGGAGCTGATGGCAGCATGGAGAAGAGGGGAAAGGCGTTGTATACTGAACCTATTAATAACGAAGGCATTGTTTGTTATCAAATAGTTCCAGTAGGAAATTGGGATTTGCTCCTGAGTAACTTTTTTAAAAAACTTTCAGCTGCTTGCTTTCAACCTGATTCCCTTCTCAGCTGGCAGAAGAGTGTGGCCCTAGTCAAACCTCAACTGTCAGCTCATTAGACGGAGACAGTAATTATCCCCTCCTTCAGCACCACCCTCAGAAAGGCAATTTAGGATTTAATATCAATAATGTAATGCACCAAGCAGGGCCCGGTGGCAAGAAAAGCCATCTCCTTTGAGATGGGGGGAAGAATTTAATTATACTTGTCTGTGTGGAGGCATGTATTTGCACTGATAGAGATCTGAATTGCGCGCACTCACAGCAACACCACAGGCGCACACACGCAGAACAGCAGAGAAATAGGGGTTTCTCTCTCCCCCCACGAACACGTACACATGTACACAGTTGGGAAACTAGTTCAACACAGAAACCAACTCTCTCTCTCTCTCTTGAAAGAAAGTCATGCTAACCCTTTGAGGTGTTGGAGAGGCATATACTGGATTTGATACTCTTTTGTTCCCGTTTCTCCATATATCACAGCTTCTCACATATGGAACCAAACATTACAAAACAGGCCCAGGCCAAAAAAAATGTAAAGGAAATTACCGGCTGAGTGACAAAGACAAACTAGAAGATCACCGTGACCTCTTCTAACAAGCATTGGGTCTGAAAGTATGATTGCCAAAACTTAAGAAGTCTGCATATATCAGGCATTGGGCAAACTTGAACCCTCCAGGTATTTTGGAGTCAACTCCCACCATTCCTAACAGCCTCAGGCCTATTCCTTTTCTCCCTCAGCCGCTTAAGCGGCTGAGGGAGAAAAGGAATAGGCCTGAGGCTGTTAGGAATGGTGGGAGTTGACTCCAAAATACCTGGAGGGTTCAAGTTTGCCCATGCCTGATCTATATGGCCCTTGAATGGGAGGCTGCATGGATACCATATGCAAAAACACTTTAGATATCCTAATGGAAGTGCAGAATTCAAGTGCATTGAATAAATAAGTATCAAAATATTTGTTATTGCTTCCCCAAAGTTCTGGAAACTACCTATTGTGAAGATGAGGTACTGAAACCTTCAGAACAGAACTGACTTACTCAGGTAAATCCAAACTATAATCTCAGGCACAGTCAGTCATTAATAGTGCATTTTTCCCATAACAGCTTCAGGAGAAGCCCACATTCTCCAGTTTATATATTCACATCCCACAGGAGGACTGCGTAATACCTTAAGTCAGTGGCTCCCAACCTGTGAGTCCCCAGATGTTTTGGCCTTCAACTCCTAGAAACCCTAACAGCTGGTAATCTGGCAGGGATTTCTGGAAGTTGTAGGCCAGAACACCTGGGGACCCACAGGTTGAGAACCACAGCCATAAAGTATTATCTGCAGGCACAGACTCATCTGCTATATAGTTTTTGATGGGAACTGAAGTCAAAAATTAATTTTTTTCAAAACTCCATAAAACAGTGGTTCTCAACCTGTGGGTCCCCAGATGTTTTGGCCTTCAACTTTCAGAAATCCTAACAGCTGGTAAACTGGCTGGGATTTCTGGGAGTTGTAGGCCAAATCACCTGGGGACCCACAGATTGAGCACCACTGCCTTAAATTATAAATGTTTTTATTCCACCACTTGGCTTTGAGAAGCAATGTTTATTGCACACCACAGAAGGCAAATCATCTCAACCTTCCCTAGATCTATGATTTAGACATTGGAAATACTGAAATGGCTTTAAAGCCGCTTTTGGAAATGTTCCTTCAACTCGATGGGACCTATACAAGGACACCCACACAGTCCCATTCAGCTTTCGTGCACACCAAAGGACTTGGACGGAAGAAGCGCCTGGCATGACTGTTCCCTGTGCAATTATCCTTGTATTTATTTTTTTCTTCCTTTGCCAAGTAGCTCTGTAAACATTACTACACATTTTACAACCATACTTTCAAGTTTTTCACTGCTACAAACTCAGATTTAATTTGGGGGGAGTGAAAATATGGAAACTCGTGATCATACTGCATGTCTTGAAGCCTTAAGTAGCCGTCAAATGGAAATCATGCTGTCAAGAGTACATCTACATCTGAGACTTGCTACCTGTCCTGAAGAGATCAAAACTGAGTCCCAAAACAGAAAAGCTACACACAAAACGTTAGCCGTTCTGAGTCCTTCTGTGGAGGTTGAGATAGGATGAGATATAAAAGCCCGAAATAAATAAATAAATAAATAAAATTCACACACTTGTGTGGGTTAGAAACAAAACCATTTGTCAGCATCTCCTCTTGAAAGGCTGAACTCAAAATCCATGTCTGCCACTGTGTTGGACAATTTTTCCACATGCACCCCAACACGCCCCGCCCCACAAATGTTATGCAGTCCTTTCGGCATTCATATCACCAAGAAAAGGGAAAAAAACCTTACCTTCCACCCAGAGCTGCTCAATATCCGTCTCAATGGAGGCTACTCGCAGCCCTAGAGCCAGCGCCCCAAACACCAGAAGTCCCACAAAAAGTACTTTGCCACAATGACGCTGGATCCAGCATCCCAGTGTAAACAGCAGAGCCTGGAACTGGGCCCGCAACCACAGTGGAGCTTTCTGGCCCACGGCTTTACCCTGCGGAAAGAAACAGAGAGTCAGCCAAGTCCTTTCTGCTGTGGGGCACAGCAACCCCTTCCTTCCCTGGGGCCTTGGAAGCGAAGGCATGCCTAGTGTCTCTGGAGAAGGCACTCCGGGAAGGTCCTGTGCCTAGATGTGTGCCTGTGTGGGACCTCCCCTTTACTAGAAACTTCCACTACTCTTTTTGCAACCTCTCCCAGTTTGGAGAGGAAAAGATGGGAGCAACACCTCTAGATATGGCCACAGGGTGAGAGAGAAAGGCCCATCCTGCCACATCACAGGAGGAAGGTCTCTTTCCAGCTCCAGTTCTGCCCTAACTCGGCTCCTCTGCTTGAACAGGGTTTGGTGAGATGCTGGATCTCTCTGGCTGTGTATACATACATATATACAGAGTATGAAGATGATGACTATTGCAAGCCCAACTGGATGTACTGAGTGGACTAACCAGCCATAGCTTTTCAGAAGGGAGCCGGAGGCAGATCCAGTTGTCACTCTCTGCCTCTGCAGGGCCCTACTCCTTCACCCAGGGCGAGTCTATACTGCTGAAAATATGCTGCCTGGCACCACTTTAACTGCTAGGGCGCAATGCTACAGAGCAGGCATGGGCAAACTTCGGCCCTCCTCGAGGTGTTTTGGACTTCAACTCCCACCATTCCTAACAGCCTACCGGCTGTTAGGAATGGTGGGAGTTGAAGTCCAAAACACCTCGAGGAGGGCCGAAGTTTGCCCATGCCTGCTAGAGTGTTGGGAGCTGTAGTTTGCTGTGGCTCCAGGAGCAGAGAAGGCGAAAGAGCTGCTAAAGCCACCTACTCCCGGGGCGTCCCCGCCGTGTCAGGCGGCAGCCCGCCTCTTCTGCCCTGCGCCGCCCTTTCGCCTTGCCCTGCCCTCGCCCCGGAGGCCAGTCCCCCGCTCCTTCCTTCCTTCCGTCCTTCTCCCCCGCCGACGCTCCCCTTCCTGGGGGAGACCCTTCTCCGGAGCCCCCTCCTCCTCCTCTCCCTGCCCCTGCTTCCTTCCTTCCTTCCCGCCGCGCCTCCCGGACGGCGCCCCTTCCCGTAAACAGGCGCCGAGGAGGACCGCCGTGAGGCTGCCTGTGGGAAGGGCGGGAGCCTGCCCCTCTCTTCCCCCCTTCCTTCCTTCCTTTTCGCTTTCCCCCCCTTCCCTTCGCTGCTTCCGCCTTCCCTTCCTCCCTACTCCCGCTCTTCCTCCCGCCCTCGCCCATCCATGGGGCTTCTGGGACCTTTGGAGGGAGCTTTTCCTTCCTTTCCCTTCTTCCTTTTCCTCCCTGCCACCTTTCCCTTCCTTCTCCCCTCTTTTTGCTTCCTTTCCCTTCTTGTCCTTTCCCTTCATCCCTTCTCCTCGCTGCCTGCTTCCCTTCCCTTTTCTCTTATTTCCCCTCGTTGCTTCCCTTCATCCTTTCTCCTTCACTGACTCCCTTTCCCTTCTTCCCTGCTGCTTCTCTTCCTCCCTTCCTCTCCATCCCTGGGGGCCTTTGGAGGGGCCCTTCCCTTCCTTCCTTCCTTCCTTTTCCTTCCCTCCATCCCCTTCCTTTCCTGCTCCCTCTCTGCCTCCCTTCCCTTCCTTCTCCTCTCTTTTCGCTTCCTTCCCTTTCCTCCCTTCTCCTTGCTGCCTCCTTCCCTTCCTTAAGGACCCTTCCCTTTCTTCCCTTCTTTCACTTCCTTTTCCTTCCTCCTTGCTCACTCCCTGCCTCTCTCCCTTCTCCCCTCTTTTCGCTTCCTTTCCCTTCTCGTCCCTTCCTTCCTCGCTGCCTCCTCCTTTCCTTTCCCTTCCCTGGCTGCTTCCCTTCATCCTTTCTCCTTCACTAACTTCCTTCCTTACCCATCTCCTTCCCTTCCTCCCGGCTCCCTCTCTTCCTCTCCCATCCCAGGGGCTCCTGGGGGCCTTGGGAGGGGCCCTTCCTCCCTCTTTGCCTCCCTTTCCCTCTTCGCTGCCTCCTTTCCCTTCCTTTCATTTCCCCTCGTTGCTTCCCTTCCTCCTTCCTCCATCACCGACTCCCTTCCCTTTCTCCCTGCTCCCTCTCTCATCCCTGGGGTTCCTGGGGGCCTTTGGAAGGACCCTTCCCCTTCCTTCCTTCCTTCCTCCCTTCCTTTCCCTCCTCCCTTCCTTTCCCTCCTCGCTGCCTCCTTTCCCTTCCTTTCCCCCCGCCTCTGGCTGCTTCCCTTCCTCCTTCACGGAATCCCTTTCCCTTCCTCCCTGCTCCCCCTCTTCCTCCCTTCCTCTCCCATCCCTGGGGCTCCCGGGGGCCTTTGGAGGGGCCCTCCCCCGCCTGCCTCCCTTCCGGCTCCCCTCCGTGGGAAGCGCGCGCCTGGCTCCTCACCTTGGAGATCTGCTTGAGGGCGAAGGCGGCGTGGCAGTAGCTGGGGCGGCGGAGCAGATCCGAAGCTGCGGCGGAGGAGGAGGCTGCTGCTGCTGCCTTGGGGCCGGCCTTGTGGTCGCCGTCGGGGCGCTGGGCCTTGCCTGCCGGGGCCCCGGGGCCCGTCCGCCCCGGGGAGCCGTCCGCTGGGCAGCCATGCTCCGGGGTGAGCCGGGGGCGAGCGCCGTGATCCGTGGGGCAGGCGGGCTTCAGCGCGGCGGCGTCGGCGGCGTCTGTTCCTGCGGGGCTGGCCCGTGGACATTATGGGGGCGAGTCGGGGGCCATGCGCGCGCGCCCCATGCGCCCTCGACGCGCGCCTCAGGCAGGCAGCAGCAGACGCAGACCCGGCTCGGCGTTGGCGGCGTGGGCAAGAAGAGCGGGCTCCTTCTCCTCGGCGGGGCTGTGCCTCCGGTGCCGTCCCACCAACATTTGGAAGCGAGAGCCCTCTCCGAGATCCTGAAAAGAGGAGCCGAGCAGGGAGGGAGGGAGGGAGGGAGGGAGGGCGGGGGGAGGAAAGGAGGAAGGTTTGGTTTGATGGGAAAGTGCCCCGGTTCCCATTGGCCGAGGAAGAGGCAAATTACTCCGCAAACATCTCCTATTATTAGCTGCTAAGCAACAGCTCACCAAAGTGGAGAGAGGGGAGACCACCCAGGCAGCGCCTCCGCCTCCCCCGCCTCCCCGCCTCCAATCAATGAGGGCAGGAGCAGAAAGGGAGGCAGGCAGGCAGGGAGGGAGGGGAGGAGAGCTTGGCCTTCCTTCCTTCCTTCCCCACACAGGAATTCTGCTCCACAGATTTTCACAGGCAGCCCCGACCAGCAGCGCCTTTTGTTTATGGTCGCCAGCGGACGGAGGAGACCAGGCTTTGGGACAGCTGCGAGAAGGAAGGAAAGGATTGGGGAAGGGGGTGTGTGCAAAAGTTTGAGGGGAAAAAGGGGGTAAAAGAGTAAACCTGGGTAGGAAAGAACCCCAACGGGTACAAAAAAAAGGCAGGCCAACCCAAATGCCCCACCATCCCCAACACATAGCCAACACATAGTTCAAAGAAGACAAACACCAACCATATCCACACACAGCAGAACTCTTTTCCTACATCCAAAGTTATACATCATTTCTAACAGAAGTTAAACCCTTGTGCCAGCGGGACTGAAGACCGACAGGATGAGCTCCCTCTGTCAGCTTCAGCTCCAGCATGAGAGAAGCCTCCCACAAGGATGGCAAAATGTCAAAACATCTGGGCGTCCTCTGGGCAGCGTCCTTGGGGACAGCCAATTCTCTCACACCAGAAGCGACTTGCAGTTTCTAAAGTCACTCCTGATTTTTTGGGAGGGGGGCAACCTTCTAACAGAAGCACATGTACTAAGTGTATGGGGTTTCTTCCTCAAGAAAAGTCAACGGATGGAGAGGAAGAAGGAGGGCGACTAAAACGGTCAAGGGTTTGGAGAACAAGCCCTATGAGGAGTGGCTGAAAGAGCTGGGCATGTTTAGTCCAAAGAAGAAAAGGCTGAGGGACGACATGACGAAGGCCATGGTTAAATATGTGAGGGGAAATCATAGAGATGAGGGAGCAATCTTGTTTTCTGCTGTCCTGGAGACTAGGACCTGGAACAATGGGTTCAAGCTACAGGAAATGAGATTCCACCTGAACATGAGGAAGAACTTCCTAACTGTGAGAGCTGTTCAGCAGTAGAACTCTCTGCCTCGGAGTGTGGTGGAGACTCCTTTGGAGACTTTTAAACAGTCTGGATGGCCATCTGTCAGGGTACTTTGAATGCGATGTTGCTGCTTCTTGGCAGGGGGTTGGACTGGATGGCCCATGAGGTCTCTTCCAACTCTATGATTTTAGGATTCTATAAGAATGGATTCCACGGAAATATGCTGTGGGTATGAAACATGTTTGGATCCCTGCACCCGCCCTTTAGAAAGGAAGCCATTAACCACATGACAAAGAGTATTGTTTTCATCATGACAAGTTTTTTGGGAAAGGGTGGGGCACATAATGCATCCATTCTTCCAGACAAGACCATACAACCCTCCCAGTGTTTGGGACTCTAGTTCCCAGAATCCCTAACCAACCTGTCCAATGGCCTGAATTCTGGGAGCTGAAGTCCAAAAGACCAGCAGGGTCACAGGTCATGCAGTCCTGCTCCAGAGCAGAGCAGATCCATTTCTATAGAGTGGGCATGGGAAAACTTGGGCCCTCCAGGCATTTTGGGCTTCAACTCCCACAATTCCTAATAGTCTCAGGCCCTCTCATCCTCGGCCGCTTAAGCCAATGGTTCTCAACCTTCGTAATGCTGTGACCCCTTAATACACTTCATCATGTTGTGGTGACCCCCAACCATAAATTTTCGTTGCTACTTCATAACTACAAGGGCGGGTCAATAAGTCCATGACTTTTTGAATTTCCCACCTCTTAACTGAAAGGGCAACACTGCTGCTGTCAACAGGCACCTGTCAGTTGACTCCTGTCAAAAAGCTGCGTCATTTAGTTTGTGTTTGACAGCCATTGATAGCAGACTACCGCGTGATTTGAGGAGAAAATGGAAAAAAGGGAATTTTGTGTGCTATTAAGCTTTTTTTTGCGGGAAAAAAACCATCACTCAAATCAAGGCTAAGCTTGATAAACACAATGGGGACTCTGCACCATCAATTTCAATGGTAAAAAAGTGGTTTACTGAATTTCGTTGTGGCCGTACAAGCACGGAAGATCCCAAACATTCTGGACGCCCAGTTGAGGTCTCTACACCCGAAACAATTGGAAAAAAATCCACAATATGGTGTTGGCCAATCGGAGATTGAAAGTGCGAAAGATTGTGGAAGCTACAGGCATCTCACATGGCTCAGTGGTTTCAATTTTAAATGATCACTTGGGTAGGAGAAAGCTTTCCGCAAGATGGGTGCCGCATTTGCTCACAATCGACCACAAATGCAATCGTGTGACAATTTCGCAGGAGTGTTTGGCGTTGTTCAACCGCAATATGGACTGGTTTTTGCATTGTTTCGTAACTGTGGACGAAACGTGGATCCACCACAACACATCAGAGACCAAACAGCAGTCAAAACTGTGGGTTTCTTGGGGTGGATTTGCGCCAAAGAAGGCCAAGGTGGGTTTGTCAACCAATAAAGTCATGGCAACCGTTTTTTGGATGCACACGGTATAATCCACATTGACTACCTTCAAAAGGGTAAAACAATCAATGGCTAATATTATGCCAACTTATTGGGTTGATTTAATGAGGATTTGGAAAAAAAACCCGACTGCATTTGGCCAAGAAAAAAGTTCTTTTGCACCAGGACAATGCAAGGGTGCTCACATGTGCAGTTTCCATGACAACAGTCCATGAATTGGGAATCTGCCCTATTCTCCAGATTTAGCCCCGAGTGACTATTCCTTGTTTCCAAACCTGAAGAAATGGCTCGGCGGAAAGAGATTTGACTCATACAATGAAATCATCTCACAAACAAATACCTGTTTTGATGACCTCGACAAGTCTTATTTTTTGGAAGGGATAAAAAAATTGGAGAAACGTTGGACAAAGTGTATAGAGCTCAAAGGAGACTATGTTGAAAAATAAAATGATTTTTTATCCCAAAACCTGTGTTTCATTCAAAAAGTCACAGACTTATTGAACTACCCTCGGAATTTCGCTACTGTTATGGATCATAATGTAAATATCTGATATGCAGGATGCATTTTCAGTCACTGGACAAAATTTGGCATAAATACCCAATACAGCCAAATTTAAATACTGGTGGGCTGGGGGGAGGGGGTTAATTTTGTCATTTGGGAATTGTAGTTGCTGGGATTTATAGTTCACCTACAATCAAAGAGCATTCTGAACTCCACCAATGATGGAATTGAACCAAACTTGGCACACACAACTCCCACGACCAACAGAAAATACTGGAAGGGTTTCGTGCACATTGACCTTGAGTTTTAGAGTTGCAGTTCACCTACATCCAGAGAGCACTGTGGACTCAAACAATGATGGATCTGGACCAAAGTTGGCACAAATACCCGATATGCCCAAATATTAACTCTGGTGCAGTTTGAGGAAAATAGACCTTCACATTTGGGGGTTGTAGTTGCTGGGATTTATAGTTCACCTACAATCAAAGCGCATTCTGAACCCCACCAATTAATTGGGCCAAACTTCCCACACAGAATTCCCATGACCAACAGAAAATACGGTGTTTTCTGATGGTCTTTGGCAACCCTTCTGACACCCCCTTGTGACCACCCTTGGGGTCCCGACCCCTAGGATAAGGAACAGCGACTTAAGCAGGAAAGGAAAAGGAAGGGACAGAAGCTGTTAGGAATTGTGGGAGTTGAAGTCCAAAACACATGGAGGGCCAAAGTTTGACCGTGCCTGCTATAGAGTAAGACCAACTTGTTTTGGTCTCCTTCAGGGGCCACTAGAACAGTGAAACACCTCAAAACCAAGCTACATCTTTCTAGTACAGCCAGAACTCAGAATTCTATATTATTTTTGGGAAGGGGTTAAGGATAGGACATATAACAGTAAAGTAAAACAATAGGCAATTAAATACTGTGTGTGTGTGTGTGTGTGTGTGTGTGTGTGTGTGTCAGGAGCAAGTTGAGAAACTGCAAGTCACTTCTGGTGTGAGAGAATTGGCCGCCTGTAAGAACATTGCCCAGGGGATGCCCAGATGTTTGCTGTTTTACCATCCTTCCTGTGGGAGGCTTCTCTCATGTCCCCACATGGGGAGCTGAAGCTGATAGACGACAGCTCACCCTGCTCCCCGGATTCAAGCCACCTACCCCTTGGTCAGCAAGTTCAGCCGGCACAGGGGTTTAACTCATTGTGCTAAGGGGGGCTCCACTGAAATACTGAAACATCTCAAAATCAATCAGTGCCTTTCTGTTAAAGTAGAAATCACTCCACAAAAGGAGTATAATATATTATTTCAGCTGTATTGATAAATGAGATAGTCTCCACTGCGTCTGGTTCCACTGAAAGTTAGAATTCTAAAATATTTTGGGAGAAGGGTTAATGACGGGATGCATAACAGATCTCTTTTCCAAACGAAGACAAGAAATGTGGCAAACTCTTTGGTCTTCTGCTGGCCATTGAAACAGCTAAACATGTCCAAACCAAACTGCGCCTTTCTATAAAATTAGAAATTGCTCCATCAAAGGAGAATAATACATGCTTTCAGCCATGTGGACAAAGACGATGGTCCCCATTGAAATATGTCCTCCAGAACTTAAAATTATAAATTAGTTCCAGTCTGTTCAATGAGTAACCCCAGGAATGGGAAGGAATGACTTCTAATAACGCTATGTAACACAAGTTTTGTTCCTGGGTTATAAAAGCCATTTCCTATCTGGTTCTATCACAAAAACATGGAAAAGGTTTATGAAACCGCCAAAACTTTGTTTTTGCGAGACATCTTACAGGACATTTTGCTATTGTTTTTCAATGTGTATGTCATGAGTTTCAACCAATTCAACATAGTTTGGGGCAGCCACAAAAATGAAGTTTCTGGAGTGTAACAACTACTTTCAAAATAAGTATAAATACATAATAACACTTTATTTATACCCTGCCACCATCTCTTGGAGGGACTTGGGGCAGCTCACAAGCACTCAAGGTACAAGTACCACACCGTTAAGCAGGAAATAATACTTTCAAACCAGGGTTAAAAAATCAAATTTTGTTACATGGTATAATTTTGGAAGGATCCAGGGCAGCACAGTTGTCAAAGTGTTGAACTAAGATTCAAGGAGACTAGAGTTTAAACCCCACTTGGCGAGCTTGGACAAGGCACATTCTCTCAGCCTCAAATGACGACCATGACAATAATTCCCTGAGCAAATCTTGCCAAGAAACCCCTGTGATAGATTGGCCATAAATCAGAGTTGACTTGCAACATGCTTCTTGCCATTCAGGGCCTTTTTGTACTACACAATGATAGGGGTATTTTAACCACTGTGGACTCCTGGGTTTTGTACTTTGGTGAGGTGCTGGAGCTCTGTGGCTAAATATTTTCCTCTCAAAATTATCAACCCCAGGGTTCCCTAGAAAAGAATTGTGGCAGTCAAAATGGGATCATCATGCTTTAAATGTAATACGAGAAGTCCCTTGCTCTCTCAGCCAACTTTCTCATGTTAAGGATTAGGCCAAAAGTGGGGATGCGGTGACTTTCCAGATATATACTACTACCTACTACAGAATACTACTATGTTGGGCCCTTGGTATCCACCTTGGCTTGGTTCCAGGATGGACACACACACCATGGATACCAAAATCTGTGTACACTCAAGTCTTATTATGTACAATGACATAGTAGAATCCTCTCCTGATATAAAATGGCAAAACCAAGTTATGCTTTTTGCATATATTTTTTTGCAGGGTGATATTTTCAAGTCATGGGCAGCTGAATCCATGAATCCATGGGTACAATCACCCTGGACATTCCACAGATATATAAACCCCACTTGCCTTGTTTCCAACAAACTTCACAACTTCTGAGGATGCCTGCCATAGATGTGGGCAAAACATCAGGAGAAAATGCTTCTGGAACATGGGCATATAGTCCGGAAAACTCACAGCAACCCAGCAATCTCTTATTGTTTGCTTGCTGGATGGGTGCCGATTGCAGTAAGAGTACAACAAATCCTGAAGAGCAATAGGGTTCCCACCCCCAGATTAGGAATAATATATTCCAGGCTTGGGGAGAAGGAGGAGGAAGTATGGTATCCAGGTAGGTAGCAATTTCGTTTTAGAAATTAAATCAAAAACTTTCCTCCACAAGCTCGTAAAAAGGCAACACCAAAACCGCTGCAACACTAGTCTCATCTTTCATACCACTGAAGTAACACAGTCAAGCTGATTGTCCACAAAACACATCACAACCAAGCTGGCTGAACACTCTTTACTTCGCAAAAGCCCCATCTACACTGGCCACTGAATGCAGTTTCAAACTGGTACTGAAGAAAGTACAGATGACTACATAGGAAATCCTGGAAACAGTTTATGGCCCGGGTGGTATTTACACAAACCACAGAACGCTGGTGCATATCAAGAGCTTTCTTTTGCATGCCTTTGTGCAAGGTTAATGTTTGGCCTCTGCAGTCTGAGATTAGCTTTGAACTGCATTAAATGGTCAGTGTAGATGGGGCCAGAGTTAGAACCTTACACCTTTCCTCTCCTACAATATATTCCTACATAAATGTGACATTGCAAATCTCCTCTCTCACCTCGTTCTTAAAGGGGAAAGACTAATGAAGGGGAATATAGGCATCCTTTTAGTTTAGAAAAGCATCTCAATATCTTTTGTTGGCACAGGGAATCTCGAACTGCTCACAGCCACAGCACAAGAAACAGGGTTAAAAATGTAGTAGGGAAACTGTTCAGTTCCTACTGAGGCTGTGGGTGAATGGAGCCTCAAATGGGCCACATGACGGTTCAGGATGCCTCTTTTGTGTTTAGACTGCAGCCAGGCAACATCCCTCGGCAGTGTGTTCCAATTAGCAGGTGGTGGACTCTTGGTGGGCCTGTTTTCTCTCAGCCCCACAAGACAGCTCTTCTGTTTACCTTTCCTAGGGAAGGAGAGGGAGGACTTAGGCAAGAAAGCCACCAATGAGCAGCCAGGATTCCAGCTGCAAGGCATGGGCAGGAAAAAGAAAACTAGACCTACTCTGTGGCAGGGACTAATCTGGTTATGTTCCAAAGCGATATGAAGCAGCTGGAGTAATCACACAATTTACTCTGAGCTGACATTCGCTTTGGAGAACCCCAAACAAATAACCATTGTGTTTAATTGCATTTCTGCCCCCTCCTTTGATCTGCCCTTCGCCCCTTTGTGGTGGATCCACCCCATCCCCATATTAGGAAAGAAAGTGATGCTTCTTTGGTGAATATTAGGGAATGTGAATGTGTCCGGAGAACCTGGGTGGTAAGGAGAAAGAAGCACATATGCGTAATGTTTATTTGCTCTTTATGTTAGAGTTCATACATGTGTATTTGTGTATATGCTGAAGGAAATTGTGAGTGAGTTGCTTTTTGGAAATGTATATTTAGGGCTTGACATTGCTGAATTTGCAGCTGTGGAACATTTTATGTCTTCTGGAGTGATTATGTGGGAGGTTGGAAGCTAGTGAAGATTTCAAAGCAAATAGACAGAAATTTGTAAAATCCACTTGGAGGTTTCAGTGGGTGGTTCGCCAGACTTGAAACAACATTCGCCATCCGTACATTTCTAACCAACTAAATAATTTTCCTCCTAATATTCTGCTCTCCTTGCCTTCTCTCCTTCCAACATCTGGGTGGTGGTGGAGTGGGATTATTCACACCCTCTGCCTTAATTATGTAATTGATATTTCATTTTTCTGTAGTTTTTAATGTATCCCAGAATCATTGTTTCCCTTCATCAGCCCTTAGAAATTTCATTTGTTTCAGTAAATTGCACAACACATTAAAGGGCTCAGTAGAAAGGCACAAGTAAGACAACCTGATTTTCAAGGTGAAAGGGCGTTTACATAATTTCAGGTATTATTGTCTGAGAACCTTCCTCCGAGGCAATGGGTTGCTGTTGACATATTTAAGGCCATCAGAGTAATGAGAACAAGTCCTCCTTTTAACATCCCACACATTCCATCTCTGACTTCCTGCATGTAATACAACTTCTAACAGTTATTCTTCCTCCATCCTCATAACTTCCTCATAACTAGCAACTTCGTCTAATCCTAGACCACCAGCAGAAATTAAATCCTTGGACATTTCCACCACCACATCCAGGGATAATTCTATTATGCATACTTGCCTGCTTTGTATGCCTGTTTGACACTAAGCTTTGGGGCATCATTCATGATCAATTAAATAGGAAATATATAGTTCTTTCCACTTTAGGAATATAGAGGTGACAGGACTTGGTGCTGATGTTCTTAGTCAAAACAGCTACTGCCAATTTTAGTTTCTCCTACAATCCAGCCAGACATTATTGGGTCTATGTACAGGTTAAGTATGACATGGTTTAGGGTAAACATTGCAAAGTGTGGCCCATGAATATCTAGTGGTTCACAAGGCCATTTTAGAGGCTACCGTGGGTTCCCCAATTTTTCTGAAATTGTTTTGGTTCAACATGCTTGGATTATATGATTTTAATGTTTTTATTAGGTGTTCTAATTGTTGTATTTCATGTTTTAAATGTATTTTTCTTATCGTAAATTGTCCTATTTATTTCATGCTTAGTATATGGTGCTGATTTGTGAATTGGTTTACGTATGTAAGGCATTGAATTTCATCATTGGTTCTGTGTAAACCACTTCGAGTCCCCCCAGGGGTGAGAAAAGCGGTATATAAATACTGCAAATAAATAAATAAATAAATAAATAAATAATAAACATGTCCCAGACTCAGATATTTTTGCTAGTTTTTGAGGTATCCCGATACTTTTAGACCTCAGAGACCTTTTTTCATGATGAGGAAATAAATCACAAGTCAATGTTAATTTTTCCACTTTATTTATTTATTTATTTACAGTATTTCTATCACACCTTTCTCAGCCCGAAGGCGCCTTCCCAAATTGAAGCATCTAAAATTAATATGATTGTGAAGCACAATGTAGCTTTTTATTGTGGCAGATGCCTACTCAGATGCCTACTCATGATTTTGTGGGTATAAAATATGAGGTATCTCTAAATAATAAAGCATTATCACTATGCATGCATACATGCATACGTGCATGCATATGCACATATACACAGTTGCTCGGGTCTCTTAAGCATGACACAGCTGAGGACCTGGATGTCAATAAATCTATACCTGCATCCAGTGCTAAGTTCCACTGTATTTGTGACAGTTCTTGATTTTCAAAGAGAACGTGCCAGATTTTATGCAAAGTACTTATGGGAGAGTTTGCTCATAGAAACTCCTCATTACTAAAACATCAAAGCAGTACTTCTTCTGAGTAGGTTTTTACTTTTTCCCTACATTTCAGATATGTATTGGTTAATTTTTATTCCTAGGTTTAGACTATTTTTTTCCCTTGAATGTGGCCACATTTTGCAAGGCTTTGTCTCTCTTCTGGCTCTCTTTTCCAAAAAGACATCTTTGCCTTAATTCTCTTCAGTAACAAAGATCTAGTTTGGGAGGAGCTTTTCTTTTAACCTCCGTATCATTGGCAAGTAGACGTTAGAATGGAATTTAATGGCGAATATTTGTGTGATTTGCAGACTATTTGACCAGACCACTCATTTTCAGTTCCAAAAACCTTCCTGAATCAAGTTGCTGACATTTTAAGCCTTTAGGGCAGAAGACAGGTAGAATAGTTGATGTATGATAGGACTGTGAAATGATGAGGTTCTAAACACAAATTCCCATGCTAAGCATATGCTCAGAGGCACTCTTTTTTAAAAGACCTATGTTGATACTCTCCCAAAACATCATATTCTATCAGGTTCTGGTCAATTGATTTCTAGGCTATGGTAAAAACAAAATAGACATTTGTTCATGAGTTAAATGGCTTTCTCTTTGTTTTAATTTATATTCATAAGACATGCTTATGACACTATGATCTACTGAGGACTGTGTTAGCTCATGGATATTATGAATGACCACGTCATATAGAATAGTTAATGCTACCATTTTTATATATGAAAACTGCAATATTATAGCCCCAGAGACTAGAGGCCTATAACTACTGTAAAAACTCAATTGCTCCACTAACTCAACTGGTCAATCAGAAAGATTGAAGCTTTAGAGAAAGAAGGAACGAGAACCCCCCTAGTGGATGATGGTGGAAAAGCTGTGCCAGGATGTTTGGTGTCCACTTGTAATGCTATCAATTCATTCCTCATTGTAGTGAAGGCTACATTCATTCCTAAGTTATCACTTGTGGTTGAGTATAATTGTCTTCCAAAGGTATAATTGTCTTTCAAATGTAGAGTCTTGGTAAAACAGGCAAACTTCAGTCCTCCAGGCATTTTGGACTTCAACTCCCTGTCGGCTGTCGGAATTGTGGGAGTTGAAGTCCAAAACACCTGGAGGGCCGAAGTTTGCCCATGCCTGTGGTAGAGGGTCCATAACTGACTGTCAAGACCTATTCTAGATCCACATGGTCTTTCACATTGAGGACATAGATTTCCAGGTATAAACACCAAGAACCGACACTCCAGCATTGTAACTAGAAGTCAGCTGTTACCAACAATGCTATGGATTTTGAAGAGGCACAGATACAGACTGCACTACACAGCCACTGAAAGCAGGCAGAGAATGGTCCAATGATTTTGACATTTATGGGGAACATTGCGTTCCTAAATTATTTGGGGTTTTTTTTTACTTTGATATCACTTCATGTGATTCTAAGGCAAATGAAACTGAAGCTACTGTGAAGGCAGTGAGCTGCAAAGAGCTGCCCATCCTGCCATAACTGGTTGGCCACTGTGTGTTTAGCGTGGCAAGCTGACAGGCATTTGGGGAAATGAGGGCATTACCCCTCTCTCAATAAGAATTCTGCCCACCCAATGGAAGTATCATGCAATCTCCAATTTCTAACATTGCAAGGTGTGAGAAATTGAAAATTGTTCATTATTAAAATTAATCTATTTGCTATGTTCACAATCTTTTCATAATGTTGCCTGCCACTTTTCTTTGGACATCTAAATCATATTTGGAAATGCTCAAATGAAATTTTAGATTATTGAGATGTCAGAAATTTGGGCATTGAAGGGAAATTTTAAGCAGGAGGGATTCTAATGGAAGAGCCACTCTGGCGTGGTTTAAGTTATGTCTTAATTTTGTTGCTGTTGCTGCTAATAACTGCCCTCAACCTGCCTTTGACTTATGACAATCCTATAAATGAAAGACTTCCAAGAGGTGCTGGTCATCAGCTGCTTCCTCAGGTCTTGGAAAATCTGGGTTGTGGATTCCTCGACTTGAATCCATACATTTGTATGTGCTCTTCCTTTTTAACTATTACCTATTAACTACTGTCTTTACTACTGAGAAATATCTTTCCATGATATGTCCAAACTATGACAGTCTCAATTAAGTCATCTTGGCTTCTAGGCTGATTTCTTCTAGAACCCATTTATTTGACTTTTTAGTAGTTCTTCAGTACCACATTTCAAATTAATTGATTTTCCTCATATAAGTTTTTTTACTGTTCAGTGTTCACAAACATATATAGCAGTGTTTTCCCAAACTGTGGTCAGTGGACCACCAGTGGTACCCAAGAACGAAAATATGGTCCGCAGCCTCACCATTACTACACCGTTGCCTCAAAACCATGCAGCAACGAGAGCAACTGGTCTCAACAAACCCTCTTATAGTGCTGAGGCAATAGGATATGGGAGGGAAGAGGCTGACTACCCATGAAAGATTACTACTACCTCATCAGCTCTAGATTATTAAATATGGTTTTATGTGGGTGAGCTGATGGCAACTACTGATGGCATATGTTTTGTGTCAGACACTAGAGCTGATGTGGTCTATCCAATGCAATTTTCTGAACCAGCACCCCAAATAACCAAATCAATCTAAAGTTGACCAAAAACTGATTTATAACCCATTTGGTACTAATGTTGGAGAGTGGTCCCTGGTCAAGTGGTCCCTGGTCAAAAAAAAGTTGGGAACCACTGATCTATAGAAATGGGAGATATGATGGCATGGATAATCCTAATGTTAGCATTCAATTATATATCTAATTCCTTTGTCGCTTCTCTTCCAAGTCCCAGTCTTCTGATTTCCTCAGTGTGGTCTCCATTCTGATTAAGGGCTTGAGCCAAAATATGGAGATTTTGAACTATTTTAATATCTTTATAATATATTTTAAAGTTATATAAATGATTTATTTTTATTTTTAAAGACTAACACTGTAAACCTGCCTTTGCACTTTCTTCCTTGATATTCTTTAGTCTTCACTATTTTCTGCTAGTAGTAAGATATCATCTGCATATATGAGATATTAAATTGTTGACGCCCCTTCCTACAATTTTCACAGCTCTCTCCTCTGAATCTAATCCTCCTTTATGTATGATATGTTCAATGTACAAGTTATATAGTTAGTTATAGTGATGAAATGCAGACTTGAATAGAAAACCATTTGATTTCTCCATATTCCGTCCTAACAATAGTCTCTTGTCCTGAGTACAGTTTATGCATCAAAACAATCAAATGTTGTGGCACGTTTTTTTTCAGAGTGACACATAATTTTTAATGACATATACAATCAAAAGCTTTGCTGTATTCTATAAAGTACAGGCTGATTTCCTTTTCCTTGGTATGCTCCATTATACAATATACGTTTGCAATATGTTCTCTAGAGCCTCCTCCATTCTTGAATCCAGGTTTGATATTTGGCATTTTCTTACTCCATGTGTAGCAAAAGTCTTTGTTGTGCAATTTTGGACATCACTTTGCTTGCATGGGAGATAAATGCAAAGGTTTGTTCGTTACTGCAATTCCTTATGTCCTCTTCCTTAGGGATTGCAATGTTTATTGCGTATTTCCAATCTATTGGCCATTGTTTTCTTTTCCGTATTTGTTTACAGTTTTTAGTTAGAAATAGATTTTTTTTCTGTAGCTAGAAGCAGCTCTATTTTTATGCAGTATTTCTCAAGCAATGCTACAACTTTACCAGACTACCACCTCACTTTTTTAAATTGTAGGTTCATCCTTAGTCCTTCTTTGAATACATCTATCATCCTTTCATCTCTTTTATATAGTTCTTGAGTGTATTGTTTCCATTTGCTTTTTGTTTTTACTTGGTCACGTAATGTGTTTGTATAGCACCCCCACTCTTGGTGTAAACTTCGCAGATCTTGTAGAAGAGGTTTCTTGTTCTCCCTTTTTTGTTGTTAACTTATATTTCTCTGCATTATTATACTAATTATGCTAATCAATTGTTATAGTACAGACATGGGCAAACTTCGGCCTTCTGGGCGTTTTGGACTTCAACATCACCAGCTATTAGGAATTGTAGAAGTTGGAGTCCAAAACACCTGGAGGGCCAAAGTTTGTCTATGCTTGTTATAGTAATTTTCTTAGTCCATGTGCATTAGTCACTGAACAGTTGCATTCAGGGCTCTGACCCTATTTCTGTCACCTTTTACTTCTTCTCTGTCCTTACCTGCTTGAAGAATTTCACATCCATAGAGATTTCTCTTTGTTTTTAGTTGCAGAAAGTGGTAGGTGTTTTGTTTTGTTTTTTTGCATTCATCTTTGGCAATGTCTCTGGCTTCTGTTTAGATTTCTTTTGGGCCTGGTCAATTAGGCTTAGTATTACAATTCTGTTTTATGTTATCTATCAATTCTGTAGGGATGTCCTTCAGGTTGTTCTCATATTTTAGCACAATTGATGATTTAATGTTCTTCTTTCACTTCAATTTAATTTTTATACCAGCAATCCATGGCCTGTTCCTGGTCTTGTTGCAGAAGAGAGAATGGAGCTCTTTCATCTTCTCTTTCCAATTATGTAGTATATTTGATTTCTATATTGGCCAATGTGTGACGTCCACATATATACAGTTAACTTATGAGTTGCTTGAAGAATGTATTTGTGATGAACAAGCTGTTTGCCTCACAAAATCTAGTCAGTTGCTTTCCTGCTTTTCTTGATTCTAGGCCAAATTTTTCTATACTCTTTGATTCTGTTCTGTTTCTACCTTTACATTTCAATAGCCTATGATTAACAATACATTCTGTTTTTATATCTAACCAATTTCTAGCATGGAATCTGTCGGTTTCTTTTTCTGTTTCTCTAGTTGGAGTGTAAACTTGGTGTATAGTAATATTGTCATCGTCCCCGTCCCATCGCCAGCCAAAGTCTTTTTGATACTATGGGTCAGATTTGCCCCATCTCTCCTCACTATTGATTGCATGCCGTTTCTTCTTAGATTTTCAGTTCCTAAGTAAAACAATGTGTAATTATTTGTTTCAAAATGTGTCATTCCTGTCCACTTTACCTCACTCATTCCAAGTATTGCGGTATTTACAGTATATATTTCATTTCTTGTTTTACTGTTTAGCTTCCCTTAGTTTGTGCTTATCATACTCTATGTCCCTATAATATATGTAGCTTCAGACTTTGCTTTCACCTCTGAACATGTCCTTGCAACTTGAGTCCAGTTGCTGTCATTAGCCTCAGTGTTGCTTGTAATTCCCCCCTCTTTCTCAGTAGTTCATTGACTAGTAGTTCACAGCTGTGCCATCCTGCTTATGGAATACACCTCCCTAAAAGGCCCAATTGGCAGCAACCTGGGTTTTTTTTAATAGGTGCCAACTATCTTTATGCAGTGGTGGTATTGTGTGCTCCTGTGAGACAAAAAGCTATGCTGATGGCAAAAGAGCTGCTAATAGGGTCTCCCATGTTAGACAGTGAGACATGAGCTAGTATCAGAAGATGACATTTCTGGAATTGCACTCTATGAAGAGGGAGAAACATGGGTCGTACTTTGCCTACTCCTACCTTACAAGTTTGGCATATGAATGAGGTACAAGACACCATGGTCTTATCTCCCCATCCTATCCCTGCTTGAGATTTTTGTACATAGCTTATCTAATATTGTAATAATATTAATCCCTTCCAACATAGTAAACATATAGAACTAGACCCCGTGGGGTACTCTCTGTGTTTTATATATAGCTATCAGGTTCTGGAGCCCCCGGTGGCTCAGTGGGTTAAACTGCTGAGCTGCTGAACTTGCTGACCCAAAGGTCTCAGGTTCAAATCTGGGGAGCAGCATGAGCTCCTGCTGTTAGTCCCAGCTTCTGTCAATCTAGCAGTTTGCAAACATGGAAATGTGAGTAGATCAATAGGTACCGCTCCAGTGGGAAGGTAACAGTGCTCCATGCAGTCATGCCGGCCACATTACCTTAGAGATGTCTACAGACAATGCCGGCTCTTCAGCTTAGAAATGGAGATGAGCACCAACTTCCAGAGTCGGACACGACTGGACTTAATGTCAAGGGGAAAATCTTTCCCTTTGCCTACCAGATTCTGGCAAGGTTAGTACAGTAAGTGAGACACTGCAGCATAAATGTCCTAAGGTAGAGCTGGGGAGCCTATGCATGCTGCCCACAGTGTTCACTAATGGTTGATGGTTCAATGGGGTGTTGAATCCACTCTGGATGTTAGTTTAAAAGAGCTATCCAAAGTACTGAGGTTATTTGGTGTACAGAGCTCAGCATGTTGCATATCTCCATTAAAGAACAAAGTAAAAAAGATTTACTATCCCATTAACAGGGAAGCTGCCACTGCCAGTGTTGTTGCATCCTAATTCTTTACAGCAGGGGTGCTCATTAGGTAGCTCGGAAGCTACTAGTAGATCTTCGGCCCTCATCCAGGTGATCTTTGGGCCTCACCAGCCGGATGGGGCGCTCCTGCCATGTGTGCGCTCACCTTGCGTGCCTGCTTCCGCTCTCGCAGTGCTTCGTTCGCCTGTGGAGCAATGCAGGAAGAAGGAAGCATGAGACTTCCTTCTTCCTCTGGAGGGAGCGCCCTGCCTTTTTCTCGTCCAGAAGCAGCTGTGCAGCCTTCGTTGCCGGCAAGACAGGCAGGGCGGAGTGCTCCCTCTGGATGCCCCGCCTTATGCTTTCTCCTTCCTGCAATGCCCCGCAGGCAGAAGAAGCGCTGCGTGGGCGGAAAACAGCAGCAGGAGCACATGCGGTGGCAAGAGCGTGCAGTGGCAGGAGTGCGCTGGAGCGCGCGATGGCGGGGGGAGGTAGATCTTTTGGACGTGGTTGCTTTAAGAGTAGATTGCATGCTGAAAAAGTGTGAGCACCCCTGCTTTACAGCCTCAACCAATGGGCACTTTCAATGATCAGCAATTGAGAGAATAATCATGCAACATCTAGAGGGCCACAAGTTCTCCATTCTTATCTGGTGGATTCCTATAAGCAATAGACACAGCTATTATGGAAAATTAAGTGGGCTGTATAGATGTTGAAAATCAAATGATCACATTTACACACATATTTTCCATAAATGAAACTCTTGAAAAATGTGGCAATTATGAACATGATAACTAACAACTTGGCGGGGAATGCTACCCGATTTTACTTTTGTTGAGCAATTTACCAAAACCATCCAATGAAGGACAAATAGCCAGCATCCCACCCCACAACATGTTAACACAATCACATATGATTAACACTGTAAATATATTCACATCTGCAGGTGCTGGAAATGCAGCAAAGGTCACACAGTTGCTGCCTGTCCATGCACGTGAGGGACACCGTCCAGGCAAACCCAGCTTCCCCTCATTTCGCAAATCAGGTTTGACATGGTAAGTAGTAAGTATGAGTGTGTGTCTGTTAGGGGAGGCAATGACTTGGAAAGGAACCAGCACATATCACTGGAGGGAAAGCCACAAAGGAGGGGTGGCCCAGCAGAGAGAAGACAACCCTGCAGTCCTCCTGGGTTTGTTTCACACCCTGCCTGCCTCTGTGCGGTGTACGTCAAGGGCCGGTCTCAATGACACAACCGCCATTGCCACCTTGGGAGACAGAGGGCCTAGCCACCCACCGCCAGCCACAGGATTAATTATGATAATGTATTTCTTTCCCCTTTTGTCGCCCTAATGAATGGGCCCCTTTAAGATTTTAAGGCCTTTTGTTTGTGCAGTTTTTAAGGCGGTATTGTAGGGTAGGGGATAGCAGGTGGCATGGCCAAAACAGGCTCTTTTGTTTTCTTTCGGGTCTTTTCTTTTCCTGTGGTGGAGGGTCCCCCCACCCTTTTTGATGGAGGGGGCGGGGAGGCCGGTTCAGGATGCAGGGAGGCAGAGCAAGCAAGGAGGTGCTTCATTCTGTTTCGTTGCATTGACAGTGGCAAGAGGGAGAAATCTCATTTGGGGAAGAGATTTCAGGCAGAACTATCTCTCTCACCTCACATAGTTTTTCCTACCACATATACACTGATATTTCATTACCTGTCTTTTGTTGCCCTTTGTCCCTATGGACCAGGAGGGGAGCAGTTTCTTCCTGCATTGAGATCCCTTAATTCAGTGGTTCTCAAGCTGTGGGTCCCCAAACGTTTGGGCCTACAACTCCCAGAAATCCAAGCCAGTTTACCATCTGTTAGGATTTCTGGGAGTTCAAGGCCAAAACATCTGGGGACCTCCAGGTTGAGAACAACTGCCTTAATTTCATTTGCACTGACAACAGAGGAACATCTGGGGCAGAGTAACATCTGTGACTCTAATACCATCAACTTTCCTCCCCTCTTATATGATTTTTGGCATCTTTGTCTGATGAAGAAGCTACAGATGCTTTCTAGTCTGATTTTAAATATCTGTTTACTGGGGAGTTGTCCTTCTCCTCTTAGGGCGCTTGTGCCCGCTTTGTGCTGGTCTGTGACCATAATAAAGTTTTGATTGATTGATTGGACTCTAATTGGACTCTTTCCTCCCCTCTTATATGATTTTTGGCATCTTTGTCTGATGAAGAAGCTACAGATGCTTCAAAAAGTATTCTATGTTGGTATTTTTTCTTTATGGCATTGCTGCTTTATGGATTTGGGATTTTTTTGTATCGTGCTGCAGGGCCAACATGGCCACCCTGAATATGTTTTCTATTCAATACTGGCTCTTTCTTGGATTCAGATTGTGGGCAAGCTGGACTCCCTGATTAAGTATTAGAGAGAATTGGATCAATATGATTTCAGATTTCAGGGATGTCCATGATTGTCAACAAAACTATGATACTCTGTCCTTTGAATTATGGCTTACAATACTTTTTAAATGTACACTAGAACTTAATTATAACATGGATTCGGTTGAATTCAGGCACGAATAGAGTCATCAACAGCTGTGATTTTCCAGAATGAAACTGAACAAATGATGGCTTTGAAATATATCAAAATCCTTTAGAATTATTTTGCCCAATATTTTTCCCCCCGATTTGTATACCGTCCTTTCCAATTTGTCTCAGGATGGTTTACAGCATATCGACCTATAACATTAAAACAGTAAAACAATAAGGTATCAGAACATTTAAAACAGTATTAATCCACAATATCATAGTGGGATGCCAAAAAAATAAAAAGAAAGGATGCCAACCTCATTGCCTCTGATAAACTACTAGCTAGAATCTGCTAAACAGGGGTGAGCAATCTAGATATTGTTGGACTACAATTCCCAAGACTTTTAACCAGCATTGCTAGTGTGAGAAATGCTCTGAGTTGCTCAAAAACTGCAACAAAAACAGCTCTGAGTACAGTGCCCAAAATATAAGGGGGCACAGAAAATGATTTATTTATTTATTTAAAACTTTTGTATCCCGAACTTCTCACCTCCGTAGAGGGACTCAGACTGGCTTACAGCAAGGATTCAATGCTACAATACCAATTAAAGACATCATACAACAATTCAAGATTAGAATACATATAGATAAAATACATAAAAGCCAAATCGCCGACTAAAACAAGTTCAACTCAGTCTAAAATGTGGTCATTCACTTTGGTCTATAACCAGTCTCAGCCTATTCTGGGAATGCTTAGTTCCATAGCCAGGTTTTCACTTGCCTCCTAAAGGACAAGAGGGAGGGGGCAGATCTAACCTCGCTTGGGGGAGAGTTCCACAGCCGAGGGGCCACCACGGAGAAGGCCCTGACTTTCGTCCCCACCAGGCACACTTGCGAAGGTGCCGGGACCGAGAGCAGGGCAACATGTAGCAATTTATATATGATAGACAACATGTAGCAATTTATATGTTCAACTGCAACCATAATAAGACCTCAGCAGAATAAGCATTGAGAAGGACTATGGGAAGGATATTTGAAGGATCACATGTCCTCATCCCTCAATGGGAAAATTCAAGTCTGTACTCTACCTAGAAGTCAACATGACTGAGCTGAGGCTGTTGTACTTTGGACATATGATGAGAAGACAAGACTCGTAAGAAGAGACAATGATGGTTGATAAGATGGAGGGCAGTAGGAAAGGATGGATAAAATCTGTCACGTAAGCGATAGGCCTGAGCCTGTAAGATCTGAGCAGAGATGTTGATGATAAGGTGAGTTGGAAGTTGCTCATTCATGGGTTTGTCATAAGACAAGTGAACTTGACATCAGCTAACAGCAACCAATACTTTGCTCATTCCTTTTCTATTAGAACTACATTACATGCTCTATAGACCACCAGAAAAGGAAACAAACTTGTTTCCAAAAGTTACCAAATCTATCTGAACAAATTTTACAAGAACTGAAAAAAGTTATGATGCTATGCATTCTATTGCTATAAAACACAATTTTCCAAGTCATGAAAAAAAGTGATTTGAGACTTTTTGATCTGTACATAATATTCCACTAGCCAACAATGTGCTGCCGCCTATAACTCTTTTTTTCTTTTTTCTTTTGGATTTGGTACCTTTTGGAAACAAGTTTATTTCCTTTTCTGGTAGCCTATGGAGCATGTAAAGTGTTTCTAGTAGACCAGGAACGTGTCTACCTCTATGAACCAGTTCGTAGATTAAGATCTTCAGGGAGGTCATGCTTTCGGATCCATTGGCTTCACAGGTGCAGCTGGTGGGGATGAGGGACAGGGCCTTCTTTGTGGTGACCCCACGGCTGTGGAGCTCCCTCCCGAGTGAGATCAGGTCAACCGCCTCCTTCCTTTAGGAGACAGCTAAAGACCTGGCTGTGGAACCAAGCGCTCGGCCATCATAGGAATATTTAAAGTTAAAGTTGAAAGTTCAATGACCCAGGACTGTTTACGACAACGACTATGTCTTTGTGTGATATGTGATGTTATTTGATGTGATGTATTTAATAATGTTTAATGTTTTATTATAGGAGGGTAAATTTTAATGTTTTATACTGTTTTTATCAAACAGTTGCCAACACTGTGAACCATCCTGAGTCCCCTTTGGGGTTGAGAAGGGCGGTATACAAATACAAATAATAAATAAATAAATAAAATAAACTCCACAAACGGTCCTAGAGCAAATTAAATCTGTGTTTTAACTATTTGTACTTGTATTCAACTGGTTTTTAATCTGATTTTAATGTATTATTTATGACGTAATTGTTGTTTTGTTGATTGTACATGTGGCATCGAATCATTGCCTTTTGTTAGCCGCCCTGAGTCCCCCTTCGGGGGTAGAGAAGGGCGGGTTAGAAATAATTGAAATAGATAAATAAAAAATAATAAATCTGAACTCTCACTAAGGCAATGATACTTTAGATATCTTATGAGAAGAAGAAGAAGAAAAGTGATACACCTCAGAATAGGTAAATATACTCAGTCAAGGAAGCCATGGTTTGAGCAGTTCTCTTACTAACAGGACCTCTTGCGGGTATCTCATTCTTAAGTAAGCAAGTACTTAAGTAAGAACGCCTCTTTGATCGGTGTTGATGTTGACAAGCTGGAATGTGTCCAGAGGAGGGCAACTAAAATGATCAATGGTCTGGAGAACAAGCCCTATGAGGAGCAGCTTAAAGAGCTGGGCATGTTTAGCCTGAAAAAGAGAAGGCTGAGAAGATACATGATAGCCATGTATAAGTATGTGAGAGGAAGTCATAGGGAGGAGGGAGCAAGCTTGTTTTCTGCTGCCCTGGAGACTAGGACGCGGAACAATGGCTTCAAACTACAAGAAAGGAGATTCCATCTGAACATTAGGAAGAACTTGCTGACTGTGAGAGCTGTTCAGCAGTGGAACTCTCTGACCAAAGTGTGGTGGAGGCTCCTTTTTGGAAGCTTTTAAACAGAGGTTGGATGGCCATCTGTCGGGGGTGTGCTTTGAATGCAATTTTTCTGCTTTTTGGCAGGGGGTTGGGCTGGATGGCCCATGAGGTCTCTATCAACTCTATGATTCTATGGTTCTATATTACCAGCACCTCAGCCATTAGTTTGAACCTTGCCTTCTCTGGGACAACACAATTCTGACAAGACACAAAATTCCACAGATCGGAATGGTCGTATTAATGCTGTGCTCAAGATGGAAGATGTTCTGGCAAAGGAGAAAGAACAGGATTGTTTATGAACTCCGAGGTTAAAAGAGCCCCAGATTTCCTCTATAATTCAGAGGCTTAACACATCTTGTTTTCTAGTTTTTTCTTTAGTGTCTTATCAACCAACAAACAAATAACTCCAAAAAGGAGGGAATGGGATGTAGCCAAGCAGTCCTTTTCATGCTAAGGCTGGTTTATGGGAGAGGAAATTGCTCGTGGTCCAGAAACACAGGAGAAAACATAAGAAAGCCCCCTGTGAAGACACAGAGGTCAGCCACCCAGGCCAGCTCCTTTAAACTTGGGTGGGCTCTGCCTCTGACTGATCCTGCAAGAGCAAAGCTTTTATCTTGTCCCTGCTCTTCCCTTCTCACCCCTCCTCTCCTCACACCCAAAAAATCTGCATGAGAGAAACAATGGGGGTGCAGTCCTTTTGCGGAAGGGCGGGGGGGGGGGGGGAGAAGGTAGGCAGGGAGAGCACAAACACCAGCAGTGAACTCACCCACTTAGATTCCTAGCAAAGGCATGGACACACAAAGGAAACCAGCCCCATCTATTTTGTGTGCATAAGCACACCTCCTCCACTGTTGATGACACCTAGCTGCATGCATACATCAGAAGGAAGCTGGAAATAGTTAGGATCTTTGGTTTTCTCGCCTATCAGTTAAAATTATTGAGGCATGACCGGTATAGCGTTTACTCAGAGAGACACAATGTACTAAGAGCAATGAAATAACAACAACAACAACTTTGGCAGTACCATGAAAGAAAATAATTGTATCCTCTCATCACACAGAGGTGAAGAGCCAAATGTCCCAGGGCCGTGAATTCCACAGTATGGGCCTTGCTGATGAGGAGGCCTGATCGCACATTCCTGCTCATTTATTAACCGCAGCAGGAGAAAGGAGCTGCAATATGTAATTGCTCCGCACAGTTGATAAGAAAACTTGTAATTATCTGTAGGGCAACATTTTGCAATAATCTGGAGTAACATAAAGATATGGGATATGTTGATGCACAGATTTATTGAATTTTTACAGAGACCCATCATGTTTCGCTTGATGAAGTATAATGTATGGGTGATACGACAAAATAGGTCATTAATTATAATCGAGTCCACCAGCAGAAGCCATCTTTTGGGATTTTTTTCAAGTTACAGATAAATCTATTCATATAGGTGGACAGAATCGCTTGCATTGTTATAGGTAGGCATAATAGTTGCCAAGATGCAATGTGATGAAGTAGTTTGAGTGTTAGATTATGGCTCTAGATACCAGGGTTCAACTCTCTGCTTAGCTATGGAAACCCATTGGGTGGTCTAGGAAATGTCACATACTCTTAGCTCAAAAAAAAGCCCATAATAAGTTTGTCTTCGGGTCACCATGAACTGGAATGACTTGGAGACACATGAGGACAAATAAGACATAATAGTAAACATAACAACCAGAAAAGGGCAGGCTCATCTCACAGCATAACATGTCAACTGAATTTATATCATTTTACTAATAATAGTTATGATTATTTCCAAGGGTTTGTGGATTTGAGGCTTGGTCAGTAGTATCTGAAATAATTTCAGAAAGATTGAAAGATACATGTCCAGGTAAGCCGTGAACACAATGCCACAACCCTGCACCTGGCAATAGCCATTTTGATAAGGCTGCTTTACAAGGTTGTATCTGCATGAAAACCTGAATGTATTTACACAACTGACTGATACTGTGAGTATATGTCTAGTCTCTGGATAGCAGAGGATCATCATTGCACTTCAATCGCTGCCTTGATCTCTCATGACATCGGGCTTTGATCTCTCATGACGTCTGGACTTGTAAGGAGTGTGCCCCCTCAGCTGCCAACATAGAAACAAAGGTGCCATCTACTCTGTTATATAATACCATTTGGAACTGCATTACATGCTGCATTATATGAGTCTACACCAGTGGTTCTCAACCTGTGAGTCCCCAAATGTTTTGGCCTTCAAGATCCAGAACAGCTGGTAAACTGGCTGGGATTTCATGGAGCTGTAGGCCAAAACACCTGGGGACCCACAGGTTGAGAAGCACTGGTCTATAAGGATCATATAATATAGCTTTCAAACTGCATTATATGGAAGTGTAGATGGCACCAAAGAAGTCATGTTCATAAAGTGATGCTGGTGGTTTCAAGTACATTTAAGCAACTGGGAGATGAAAATCATATCCTCACCAGTTGGTTATTGTTTTGTACTTTCAAGTATTTTCTGACTTATGGCAACCTTAAGACGAATCAATGGGATTCCAGGCCAAGTAGGGATCTTAACTCAGGATTCCCAGTGTCTAGGTCCAATATTCCAACCACTACACTACACCATTCTGGCTTTCCAGTTAATCCCCTATAATAAGGTGTCAGCCTTAGAAGTTTGACAAGGATTCCAGATGAATGGGATTTTCCTGCTTTTTGGTAGGGGGTTGGACTGGATGGCCCGCAAGGTCTCTTCCAGCTCTATGACTATGATTTTCTGCATTTCAGCTTGTGTGTGAGCTACCTTTTATTTTGCTTGATTTAGCTCCTCAAAACAATTATGCCTAATTACTGTAACTATTGGTGTTTGTTTGCATTCATTATTCTTGGGATATAAACCCTTTTACAATGAAACAGCTGTTGAAGGCCTTGACAACAGCTGAGAGAAAAGAAGCAGGAATGACCCATGTACAGAGCAAACTTGCAAAGGAAGGAGTTTTCCATATATTTTTCTTGAGAGCAAGCCAAGTCCTGTCTCCTGAAAAGCAACATGTTCCTAATTTTCTGTAGTTTTAACTCAAAATTAATTTGTAAGTGATCTGGGTGCCTTGTTCTTGAAAGACACTGAATAGTGCAAGGGGAGTGCCTGCCAATTGAAACTGTGCAATGGGCAAGAGGAAAGGGGGCCAGGAAAAGCCCTGGAAGCATGTCTCCCCCACTGCGAGTGTTTAATAAGGTGTCAGCCTGAGAAGTTTGTAGGTTGGACTAAGTGGCTGTGACACCACAGTCCAGGTGAGGAAGGGAACAGAAATGGGGGAAACCACATCACAGAAGGGCCTAGTTAGACTAGGCAGCCTAACTCAACTCTGCTCAGGAATGGCCCCGAGTGAAAAACATGCTAAGGTCAATGCTTCCTTGGAGAAGAGGCTAAATGAAACCTATTTGTTTCTGTATGCACATATCATGGAACACATTAGAATGAACACATCCAATGCTAAATATTGTGTCAGTCCTTTCCTTCTCATGAAAGAAATTCTAATATTTGGGACAGAGTACTGAATGTATTCTAACCCATTCATAGACATCCGTTATTACATCTTATCTCATTTCCCCCTCTCCTCCTATGTCTACTGGGTCTCATCAGGACCAAAGTTATATAATAAAGAAACAAAGTGTCCCATAAGTTAACCTACATCTACCTATTAAGGGCCCTTCCACACAGCCCTATATCCCAGAATATAAAGACAGGCAGTCTCACATTATCTGAGGCTCCTTCCACAAGGGTGAATAAAATCCCACATTTTCTACTTTGAACTGGAATATATGGCAGTGTGAACACAGATAACCCAGTTCAAAGCTGATCATGTGGTATTTTCAGCCTTGATATTCTGGGATATAGGGCTGTGTGGAAGGGCCCTGAGTGTGGACTCATATAACCCAGTTCAAAGCAGATATTGTGGGATTTTCTGCCTTGATATTCTGGGATATAGGGCTGTGTCGAAGGTCCCAATGTTTCCCAGGTGGAGTGCTTGTGTAGAAAAGGGGATTTGAGCAACACCTGCTGAAATTTCCTTTTCTACGCAACCATTGAAGGGGCAAGAGCCCAGTCTCTTATTTCCTCTGTGCACCTGGACCCCAGTTATCAACATAATATACATCGAGTTAACTTTTATAAAGATGTATTATTGTGCATCAGTTGATAAAAGTGTCACCAACTGTAAGGAGGAGCAAAGAAGATCTATCTCATGCATGAATGTCACAGGGACCAAACATGCAGCACAGTGCAATGATATAAGTGGCAAAGATGTCTTTGTATGTACAATCATGTGCTTTCTAACACATGTGTGAACAGTGCACAACAATTGTGGATCTAAGGTAGTAACAGAACAGGTAAAAACCACTGACCAGGAGAAATGCAATATTAACGTCTCCTTCTTCAAATGATAGCAATGGATATGTATGTTCTATAGCTGCTCTTGAAACATGGGATAAATCACTTTCTTGCTTCCTCTCTCCTTTTGTAGGCAGGTTGGAGATTTTAAATGTCTAAGGAGCCCCTGCATATGAGAGCTCACTGACATTCCTGCTTTGGAGAGGCTGTTAGCAATCATCAGATACACCCTGGAACTCATTTAGCCCATAGCGATAAACAAGCTGGGGCGAACTGTGTTCATATAATATGCAAATAGAGGAATATTATACAAATAGATAATCTGAACATTTGCCCTGCCTTGTCATAGTATGTGGGATTTATTACAAGGATTCTGATGTAGCTAGGGATGATAATCACTAGAATGGCTGAAAAGCTAAACTCAGAGATGGCTGATTAATTCTTTGCTGAGGGTTACTTGAAACTAGTTATGCATGTTGTGTTGCTCAAAAATTCTAGTTATTAGACAACAGGATGGATATTGTTGTCAGTGATCTTCAGAATTTTGTGGCTCATGAAACCCAACAAAGTACCAGCATGTGTTCCTCTAGTCAGTTTTTCTCAATCTGTGGGTCCCAGGTGTTTTGTCCTATAACTCCCAGAAATCCCAGCCAGTTTGCAAGCTGTTAGGATTTCTGGGAGTTGGAGGCCAAAACATCTGGGGACCCACAGGTTGAGAACCACTCGATGCTTGGACATGGCCTCAGATATTGGGGGGGAAATTATCTCTCAGTGTATGCAGGAAAAAGCATGCCCGCTAACTGTCCTGATCTGGCAGGATCAATCCTGATTGAACATCTGTTATTTAATTTTTCAGCTGCTTTTAAAAAGTCCTAGTTTCTTTCTCTTCTTCTCTTCCCCCAATCCGCCCCCGTCACCATCATCCTCAGCTTTATTTAGTCTTTGCAAACTGAGTTCAACATTCAAAAGTAGTTTGCACTCAACCCTGCAGAAAGAAAGCAAGAGAAGCTTGCCCTTCCTTGTAGGTGCAGGCAAAAGCAAACTGTTACAGCCCCTCCTAGCATATGGGTTCCTCTGCATTAATAACTTTTGCCATCTTGACCCCACTCTGATGTTTGGCCACAAATTCCCTGATTTTGATCTATGAACACTTGCAGGATATGAAAAAGGTTTGCACCAAACAGAAAGATGTTGAGAAGAAAATGATAATTACTTTGCTGTAAATACATGATTTGGGAGTCACTTTTGCCTTAGGGTGGAAGAGATAAAAACCAAGAACTGGAAGGATCATGAGGCTTGGCATGAAGCTATTTCCAAGAATAAGAAATAATGCTTGGCTTAGGAGTACAGTAGAGTCTCGCTTATCCAACATAAACAGACTGACAGAATGTTGGATAAGCAAAAAAAAAAGGATAATAAAGAGGGATTAAGGAAAAGCCTATTAAACGACAAATTACGTTATGATTTTACAAATTAAGCATCAAAACATAAACCCTTGTGGTGGCAGGACTGAAGACCAACAGGTCGCAGGTTCGAATCTGAGGAGAGCGCAGATGAGCTCCCTCTGTAAGCTCCAGCTCCCCATGCGGGGACATGAGAGTGCCTCCCACAAGGATGGCAAAACATCAAAACATCCAGGCATCCCCTGGGCAACGTTTTTGCAGACGGCCAATTCTCTCACACCAGAAACGACTTGCAGTTTCTCAAGTCGCTCCTCACACGCACACACACACACACACACACACACACAGAATGTTTTATAACAAATTGACAGAAAAAGGGTTCAATACATCGTAACATTATGTAATAATTACTGTATTCAAGAAATTAGCACCAAAACAGACAAGGCTTCTTTCTTTCTCCCACCCTGGACATTATTCTGGGTTTGAGGCAGACTGTGTTGGATAATACAGAACGTTGGATGAGCAAAGGTTGGATAAGCGAGACTCTACTGTAGTTTCAGAAACCTTTTCTAAGTAAAACAAAGTGGTGAATGTGGTTACCCCTATCTTTGGAGAGAAAGCAAGAAGAAATGTGGAAAAACATAGCTCAAATGTATTATAGTATGAGCCTTTGTGGGTTCAGCCCATTTATCTCTGATGGACCAATGGGCTGCCTCTTGCAAAATATTTTATACTGTGTCCCTATGTTATGTGACATAAGAGATATATTCTGTGGAAGGTAGCCCTGTAATTAGGGTGTATACATGTGTTTTGTTTTTGAAATGACTGCTGTAGCAGGAGAGATTCTAGATAGCGAATGTTACATCTCTCATAAGCACACTGTCCCTGATGCCCTCTCGGGAAAGAAGCAAGCCTTATGCTTACAAACAGAAGAAGGGAGCTCAGAGGTTATTTAATTGGCCTGGGCCCCTGCACCGTGGGAAGCGTGGAAGGTTTGAGTTGGCTGGCAAGGCGTTTAACCTTGGCATGTGGACAGAAACCCTTTTGTTCCAAGACTTACTGCAGCTGGCCGAGTTCTCCAAGGGCTGCCCAGGACTCACCTCAGGCCTCTTGAGCCATGGTGAGGAGCGCAGGCCAAACCCACAGCGGTTGACCAGCATCCCAGGGCTCCTGATTCTTAATAGGCCACCGCTAGAAACAAGGAAGTCTCCAGGTCCCACTACGAGTTAATTAACAGGAAAGAAAGAGTTTTAAAGTTAGAGAAGTCTTTAATGTCAGTCCAGGTTCCAGTACACCAATGGAGCCCAGGTACATAACTTGCAGGCACACATAGAGAAGGGGGCACTTGCTCACTACATGCTCTGTGAATAAACAACTTGCTCGGAAAGGATAATGGCTGTGACTGTGAGAGCTGTTCAGCAGTGGAACTCTCTGCCCAAAGTGTGGTGGAGGCTCCTTCTTTGGAGGCTTTTAAACAGAGGCTGGATGTCCATCTGTCGGGGGTGCTTTGAATGCAATTTTTCTGCTTCTTGGCAAGGGGTTGGACTGGATGGCCCATGAGGTCTCTTCTAACTCTATGATTCTATGAATCTTGAATCTGAGTTATTTGCCTATTTGGTTAAGTGGCAAGTACAAGAATTGCTCCAAAACCTGGGGAGACTAACCAGAATTCAAAGCATGGAAATGCTCAAAGTGAATTGAGGAAAGGTACGGAATCAGAGGATAGCAGGGCATCATGCTGTGGATCCTGTAATCAGGATCAGTCCCATAGTTCAGCGCACCAGATCACTGGAAAACATACTTGCATGCATACAGTTTTAAGTAGTTTACCTTACAATCCTATAATGATATCCTGGAATAACAGAATTGGAAATGACCACAGTGGTAATGTAGTTCAAAGGAGGTGCACCATGTTAATTTTTGTTTGGCATTTGCACTTTTGAAACCTTGGTTTTGTTGTGCAACATTACTATTCAACACAAATTGATGATTAATGCCTAATTCATCAAAGATTTGTGCTATGTATGCAGTCCTGGGTTAAGATTTCAGTTTTAAAGTTCAGACTAAATCCCAGAGCTCATTGACGTAGAAGTCATCAGCCATCGTTCCGGAACTCTCCTTTTGTTCGCCTGTCCTGGTGCTGTCCAGCGCTTATGTGAGAATGTCTACTCATATTACAGAGTTGTGTATTTACACAAATCAAGTGCTCTAATTAAGTGCATGTATTGTGTTAGGAAGAAAATGATATTTGTCCCCAGCTCTCTTCCCCAGTGCAAATGTGGTCCTTGGATAGAACTAGACATCTCACGTTGTTCTACTTCACATTGAAATCTTTATGTCTGCTTTCCCTCTCCTCATCCCTATTATGAAATCATGTAGTTTACTTGTCAGTTAGTTAGTTTAATTTTTATCTTCCATTTCTCTCTCTATGGGATCCACAATGGCACTGTTTTGCTCCACAATGCTCTTCTCAGGTGAAAGAGATGGGGAGCAAGGGGAAAGCATATTATCTCATTTCCCGTTTAGGTACATACATGGTGCTCTTAAATCTGTTATCAGTACACCGATCTGCCAATCCCTAGCACCACCCACACATCCCATACCCCATCCTAACCAGATCGTGCTTCGACTTCTCTGAATTCGAAGAACACTATGTTACTAAATATCCATTAGTCTTCTCTCCTGAGTCCAGATTTACTATGAGTAGAAAATATGACCATCATGAATTAAAGTATCTGGCTACTACTGCCTCCACAAAGTCCTATGCTGCCACTTCATTGTGGCAAGAGTTTACCATGAGCTTGCAAGAGCTATGCCAGGAGAACATGATGAACTCTGCCAAGTTCCCTTAAGGTGGAATGGCTGAATATGACCAGAGCAGTGGACCCTGAGGACAAGCCTAAATCTAGAAAAGTTCTGAATCATAATGTAAATATCCGATATGCAGGATGTATTTTCATTCACTGGACAACATTTGGCACAAATACCCAATATGCAAAATTTGAATACTGATGGGGTTGGAGGGGGATTGATTTAGTCATTTGGGCGTTGCAGTTACTGGAATTTATAGTTCACCTACAATCAAAGAGCATTCCGAACTTCACCAATGATGGAACTGAACAAATCTTGACACACGAAACTCCCATGACCAACAGAAAACACTGGAAGGGTTTGATGGGCATTGACCTTAAGTTTCGGAATTGTAGTTTATCTACATCCAGAGAGCACTGTGGTTTCAAACAATGATGGATCTGGACAAAACTTGGCACAAATACTCAATATGCCGAAATGTGAACACAGGTGGAGTTTGGGGAAAGTAGACCTTGACCTTTAGTAGTTGTAGTTCACGTACAATCAAAGAGCATTCTGAACCCCACCAACGTTAGAATTGGGCCAAAGAACTAAGAGAACCCAAGAACTAAAATATGGTCTACGGCCTCACCGTTACTGCACTGTTGCAATGAGAGTGACTGGTCTCATGAAACCCTCTTACAGTGTTGAGGCTTATTAAAGATGGTTTTCTGTGGCCAGGCAGATGGTGACTACTGGATGGCATATGTTCTGTATCAGAAACTAGAGCTGATGTGGTCTTTCCAATGCAATTTTCTGAATCAGCACCCCAAATAACAAAAACAAATCTAAAGTTTTTTTGTTTTGTTTTTTAAAATATTCTTTATTTGATTTTGCAATTAAAATTTGACATAAAAAGACATTAGACATAACATGTATTGACAAAGACTAGCCCAGCCCCTCCCCCGGAGCACCCCCAAAAACATGGACAATACATTGGCCCCCTGGTCCCGAGCGGCGGACCCCGTTCTCCTCCCCTAGGATGAGTTGCCTCATCCGTTTTGTTTAGTCCACCACCGTGACGGTTTTTAAGCACCCGACCGGGAAACCCAGAGAGAATATAGTAGCCTCAGGTGGCTCTGGTTGGACCTTACGCCATGGTCCTTTCTTTTTTGCAGTCTTTCAAATAGTCTGTGATCATGGACCAATCGGTCCTCTTAATCTTATTTTCAAGATCCATAGCCTGCGTTAAGCAGTCCATTTCCATTATCTCATGTATTTTTGCTTTCCAGTCTTCCAGCGATGGTAGTTCCTCACACTTCCATCGTTTTGCCAGGCAGAGTCTTGCCGCTGTGGAACAGTACACAAACAACTTTTCTTTATTATTGTTCATATCTGCCTCCCGCCCTACCATCCCCAGTAGATAGGCTTCGGGTCTACATCTTAGTTTCAGCTTCAGGGCCCCCTGGAGTTCCTTATGCACCAACTTCCAGAAACTACCTACTTTCTCACATCCCCACCATAGATGGTAAAAATTTCCTTCCTCAGCCTTACATTTCCAACATTTGTTGGAGTAGTTTTTATTGTAACTGGCTATTTTCCTCGGTGTTAAATACCATCTGTGTACCATTTTTATTATGTTCTCCTTAAGTTCATACGCGTACGTGTATTTAAAATGGACATTCCAGATTCTTTCCCAGTTTTTCAGGGGAACCTGTTGTCCTATGTTTTGCGCCCACTTCAACATACATTCTTTTATTTGTTCTTCTTGTGTTTGCCACTCTAGAATTCTTCTATATAACATACTATTTTTTTTTCCTGTTTTTTCACCATCACCTGATCCCAGAAATTTGGTTTTGTCTCAAAATCCCTCTCTTTGTCCTTAAGGAAGATACTCTTAATTTGGGCATAAAATAACAAAAACACCCCAAATAACAAAAACAAATCTAAAGTTGACCAAAAACTGATTCGGAACCCCTTTTGGTCATAATGTTGGAGAGTGGTCCCTGGTCAAGTGGTCCCTGGTAAAAAAAAAAAAAAGGTTGGGAACCACTGCCTTATCCAGAAGTCTGAAATAAACCAATATTGTTCACATGGATGACTGAGAAAGTGCCACCTTTATTTATTGATGGTGCACAAACTTAAGACCCACCTTCACTACATTTCGGATGTTTCTGCACATAGCTATTCCAAAACCTGGAAAAAAATTCAAAATTCAAAACATTCTTGTTCTCAACCATTTTGGATAATGGATACTTAAGCTGCATTATGAAAGCACTCTGCATTTACTACCATATTTTTGTATTTAAAAAGTGACACAGCCAGCACATGGTGGCCAAAGATGCAAAGTGTCTTCAGCCAGTTAGTGAGCAGAAGCAAGGATGTGGCCAAGAGAAATAAGATTAGGATTGTCTACTGGGTTAGTGATGAATATGCAAGTATAAAACCCAAATCATATCCTCTTAGGCCATTCGAACACTCCCAACCTAAACCAGGCTTCCTTTGAAAAATTATGCTTGAAAAGGAAAGCATGGACTGTACTTTATTGGCCTCTGGCAACCTAAACGTAGCAGCGGTTGGGGTAAAAAGCGCTTGACAGAGGAAGATTAAAAACAATCCGAGGAATTTGTTGCAAACTTCCTGGATGGCTCCCCACACGCAGTGGCGTTTTCTTGGCTGCCTGGCTTATAATCAGCAGAGTGGAATGTTGTAAATTAAATATTTTTAAACAACTTTGCTCTCTCCCTGGTTAAACATTGCAAAGATTGCTCTTTCTTGTCTGTTTCATGCTGGGTGGTCTCCCCCCCCCCCTTTGCCTGTACGTCTTCCTCAAACACAATTAACCATTTAGATGTTGCACAAAGGATTAGCTTATGCATACAAGACCAGACGCTAGTCCTATTCGTTGGGGGGCAGAAAGGGGGTGGGGGTGGGGGCAAGGAACTGGGGGCAGATCTTTTACTTTCCGTTAAAAAACAAAAGCCAAGAAAATCCGCTAAACCCTCCGGTTTTCCTTGAATGATAAAGGCCCAACTCCAGGCTCCTCGGTTGTCCTCAAGTTTAGGACTCACAGGCGCATTGCTTTCTTATCTTTATGACTGAAACTAAACATGCCAGTTTGTGCGACATCCAGAAATTCCGGTACCTTTTAAACCTGATGTCTGCCTTAGCACGCTATCTGTTTACAAGACTCCAAGGAACTGTATCTCACAGATCCACTGCTTGGCTGTGACTATGGCTATTTGCAAACACTTGTTTTCCCACCCACTGACACCCAATAGCACCATTCAGCTATTGTATTATTTTGCCATATCTGGGGCTAGCCCTTGTTTCAAATGCAACTACCTTTTGGGAGTAGTTGAGACATTAGAGACAGTGACAGAAAGGAGGATAGCTGTCCTGTTGGGTTGCCAGGTCTCCGTGCTGTGACTAAAGTCACAGGGAACGACTGTGCCTCTTCAGGTTAGCAGGCTGGGAGGCTAATGTCATGGCGAGCCGCTATGGAAGGGCAGAAGATTGGAGTTTCGTATTTTAGATCATTTTGAACCATGGGCACGCTTCTTCATCTCTTCTCAGTCAACATTAGAGCTCTCTGACTTAGCATAAGTGTGCTGAACGGATACAGCATGATTATAAACCTCCCCTCCTCAAAGAAATAAGGGGGAGGGGTGGTTGGGGCATACACTTGGTCTTGGCATGCCATTTGGAGATAGCTTAACAACCCCTTCTTCTTATATGCCAGTGTTTCTCAACCTTTCCGAACTGCTAGGTTGGCAGAAGCTGGGGTTAACATCGGGAGCTCATCCCATTCTGTGGATTCGAACTGCCGACTTTCCCATCAGCAATTTCTGTATCTTAGCGGTTTAACCCGCTGCGCCAGCACAGCCCCAGTTAAAGTGGAACCATAGTGCTATAACTGTGTAGTGTGAATGGGCTCTGTTTGTCAAATAATTAAAATATATTCACATATGTTATCTACTCAGAAGTGACCTGTTAAGCAAAGAGAAGCAGGTATTCAAATGGCAGATGTTTGCAGTGGCAGCAACAGGTTGAAAAAGAGAGTAATGTGCCAGAGAGCCAGTGTTGCAGCCACAGACCTGCTGCTTTCTGCTATTGTGGAGGATGTTAATTTTTTTGCTACTGTTTAATAAAGATTTAAATGCTTATCCAGTTGACTTCATTGCATTGATCTGGTTGGGGCAATGCCTTGTTCTTCACATCGAGCAACAAAATGTGCTGGACTAGTCCCATGTGTGCTGATACATACAATATTTTTACTTTATAGAGATCACAGGCCAAGACTCGGCGTTCAGGTCAAAAAATGCCCCTATACTTCAGGATTAGACATATTCTTGCATTTCCAGCCCTGCGAGGGATGAGAGCTTTCATACAGTGTATACAGGTGCTTCCTCTCCTGAGATCCTGACAATAGCTGAAGAAGCCTCTGTTTGAACTTTGGTTTGGCAGCTGAGTTGTAGTCTCTAAGTGAGAGCAAGAGTACAAGAATTGTGCTTGCACATGTACACATACTGGACTAATTTTCCCAGGCGGCATTCTTCTGCTTCTGGTCAGGGAGCCAAAAAGGAATTAGGCCTATGGAAATCAAATGCCCAAGAGATCCCCAAAGACACGGAGTACACATATATTGGATCTGTCCTCCCTCTAGGCTTAGTATAGGGAACCGAGCAGGTCTTGTGGCTCTTATAGCCTAAATCCAATTGCTAAACCCCAACTAGAATAGACACATTTAATCAACTGTTGTGTGCCTTCTTGGCATTTCCAACATATAGTAAACCGCAGGTGATGGTATCACAGGATTTTCTCATTCATGGGGTTTCCCCATTGTCTTCCTCTGTGGCTGAGAGATTATAACTAGCCCAAGGCCACCTAGGTGGTTTCCATAGCTCAGCAGTAATTTGGACCCTGGTGTCACAGGTTTCTAGTCTGGACTAGTAAATGGCTTTACACCTTAGTTGAATGCATTAGTATAACTGAAACCTGTTGACCACTTCTGCTACCTTGGCAACCATTTATCCATAAAAGTCGACACTGAAGTCGAAATACAACACTGCCTGAGCTTTGTGAGTGCAGCAGCATTTTTTTTGAAAGAAGCATAGTGTTTGAGGATCAGGGTATTTGTACGCATACCGAAATGCTTGTTTATAAAGCTATTGTCCTTCCAACTCTGTTGCATGCTGGAGAAACATGGACCATCTATAAATATCACTCTCGACTTCAGGAAAGTTACTTTTACTTACTTAAGCAATCCCTCATAGCTCGAGGATGATTGTCTTCCAGGTGTGGTGTCTTGGCTGTGGGTCCATAGGTGGCTGTGGAGCCCTATTCTTGATCTGCATCTTCTCCCACAGTGAGCACATTGGTTTCCAGGTAGAAAATGGTCCTGGTCAGGGTTGGCTTGATGTGCCTTCCTCTTGGCACGTTTCTCTCTTTCACCCTCCATTCGTGCTTCTTCAAATTCCGCAGCACTGCTGGTCACAGCTGACCTCCAATTAGAGTGCTCAAGGGCCACAGTTTTTAAGGTTGGCTTTAAGCCCATCTTTAAATCTCTTTTCCTGTCCACCAACATTCCATTTCCCATCCTTGAGTTCGGAGTAGAGTACCTGCCTTGGGAGACGGTGATCCGGCATTGGGACAACGTGGCCAGTCCAGTGGAATGGTCTTTGTTGGTGGCCTTTGCTTCTTTCAGCACACTGACATGTGTCCGGCTGTCTTCCCAAGAGATTTGCAGGATTTTTCAGAGGCAGCGCTGATGAAATCGTTCCAGGAGTCACGTATGATGTCTGTAGACAGTCCATGTTTCGCAGGCATATAGATTCCATCAACATTCAGCAGTCCTTTGAAAAATCCTGCAAATCTCTACGGAAGGCAAGCAGGCAAACATCAGTGTTCTTGAAGAAGCAAAAACCTCCAGCATTGAAATGATGTTTCTCCTCTATCACGTTGTCAGAAGGTCCGATCACTATATTTTCAAAGACTTTCATGGTCGGAATCACTGGGTTGTTGTAGGTTTTTTTGGGCTATATGGCCGTACAGCCATATAGAAAAATCTACAACAACATAGTCTGATCACTGACTCCCAAAACAGTTACTTTACTCTCAACTCAAGAACAGAAATCGGAATGCCAATTGACAAAAAAGAAAAGAAAAAAATATTTAAAATGTGGTATAAACACCAAGAACTGGGAAGCCCTGCAACTCAAGCATTGTAAGTGGAGGTCAGCGGTTTCCAAGAGTGCTATGGATTTTGAAGAGGCACAAATACAGGGTGAAATGGGAAAAAAGTGAGGAGAAATGACTGCTTTTCATCTGGAAATCTATGTCCTCAATGTGAAAGACCTTGCGGACCCAGAATAGGTCTTCACAGTAACTTATGACCCACAGTTAAGACTCTGTGCCTGATAGACAATTATACTTGGTTGGCCTCCACACTTAAAATTATGCAAATAATCCTCTCTCCTACACTCAAGGCCAAACAAATGTGGTGGGAACAGAGGCTTCCTGAATTTTAAGTGTAGCACTCAGTGGAATTTAGTCCATGTGAGGAAGTGGCAGAAGTGATCATCTATGACAGGGCTGCCCAGGAAGTCGATCGCGATCAACCAGTCGATTATGGGACCGAAGGAGGTCGATCGCAGCTGGATGGGGTGCTTCTCAGAGGGGGGCGGAGCCAGGCCACGCCAAACCCCACCGCCTCCCCGGCTTCGCCACTCACAGCAGCTGCTCCAGCCTTGAGGAGGGCAGGGCCAAGCCAGCCTTGTGCTAGCTATGCACCACTGGCTTGGCCCTGCCCTCCTCAAGGCTGGAGCAGCTGCTGCTAGAGCTGAAGCCAGAGGGGGGCGGAGCCAGGCCGTATCAAGCCCCGCCCCCTCCCCCTGCTCTGCCCTGCTTCTCTCTCGTCCGGAAGCAAATGTGGATGGTGCGCAGCGCGGGAGGCGCGCACGCGGAAGGTAGATCTTTCTGACTTGGTTTTATTATAAGTAGCTCACAGGCTGAAAAAGTGTGGGCACCCCTAATCTATGATGATGATGATGATGATGATAGTTGAAACATAACTCATATGTGCAAGTTTCTGGCACTGGCCATAGGAAGTAGGACACTAGTGAATATGCTGTTTCAAAGAGCACATATGTGCAATGCAATTTTTCCCCAATCAAAAGGTAGTGGCTAACACTCCAGGTTACTAGCTTGGTTAGAATTGGTATGTATGTATATACATATGTGTGTGTATATCAATATCGTGAGAACTGTCAATGAAGTGATCTTGGACTGGAACTCTGGACTATGATTTGGATTTGTGGACTCAGACTTGATTTTAAGGGCCAATATTTTAAAATATTTTAAGGTATTTTTTTACTGTTATTGACCTGTTTATGTTAATTGCTGTGCTTTAACTGTTTCTTTGACAGCATCTAATGATTGCCAATTGTAAGCCGCCCTGAGTCCCCCTTCGGGGGTTGAGAAGGACGGGATACAAATGCTCTAAATAAATAATAAAATCTGCACATGGCCTCTGCACTCTGATCAAAATGTGAATTTTATAATGAATACAGAAAATTTGTTGTTAGGTGCTTCATGTCATTTCTGACTTAAGGCAACTCTATCGCAGGATTTCCCTTACAAGATTTGTTCAGAGGGAGTTTGCTATTGCCCTTCTGTGAGGTAGAGAGAATGTGACTTGTTACCTAGTGGGCTTCCATGGTGGAGCGCAAATTTTAACTCTGGTCTCCAGAATTATCGCCCAATGCTCAAACTACTACACCATGCTGGCTCTCATAGCAATTTTACGCAGATACAACAACATTCTCAGGAGATTCTCTGCTAGATACCTGGATTCCTTCAGGTATAATTGAAACTATGCAGATTTCTAGACCTACAGCTATAACTTAAGAGTAATTAAAATGAAAAAAATCACTTATTCTCAGCTATTAGTGTGTTTATGAAAGTCCTCTTTAATCATGGCACAATTACAAAAATTAATTGGTGCTGACGTTGCCTTTTGCCAGACACCCAGGGTGGCTGAAAACATAATGGTAATCATTGCTGTAATCATCAACTAAATGTGCATTTAAAATTTGGTGTTGTGTTCAAACATGATTTTCAAAATTATCAGGTAGTTTTCCAAGCTGGAAAATGGGCACCTCCAAAGCCCTATAGATAAAAGCACAAACGTCACTCCTCACAGCACAGAAATAACTAAACTGACCAGAACAGTGCTGCGTAATGAATACCTCATTGTCAAGCTGCCCTTCTAGAAGGCAGCCCAGTATCTGCTGAAACATATTGCCAACAGAATAATATTTTGTATTTTCTAATTCTAAAAACATGGGAATATCTGAGGCCTAACCACCTTGGGTAGGCAATTCTGCTGTGTTGACTTGTAAACCAAAAACAAATTAAATTACAAAATGGCCTTTAGGAGATGGGTATCTCCTAACAATACTTTTTTCATCATGAGAGAGGAATGGGGCAGGCACATTTGAACTTTAGGCTGGATAACTGTCTTTCATGACATGTTTTAAGAAACAAGAAAACTGAGAGTACTGTGCAAATGATCAATAAATTTAAAGCTGCTTTCCCCAGCCTACTATCCCTCCAGTTTTGTTGACATACACATCAAATAATCCTATTGGCAAGCCTATGGTAGGATGGTGGGAATTACAATCCAATATATCTAGAGAGAGCCAGGTTGGGAAAGGACATGTATTGCCACATATACATTGCTAGCAATAACAGTGCAGACGAGATCAAGAGATCGAAAACAAGATTCACATTACTGAAAATATGATACAGAAAATAGATGGTTTTGTCTTTGGGGACCTAAGTTAGAAAAACTATATAGCAGATGAGTCTGTGCCTGCAGATAATACTTTATGGCTGGGTTCTCAAGCGTGGGTCCCAGGTGTTTTGGTCTACAACTCCCAGAAATCTCAGCCAGTTTACCACCTGTTAGGATTTCTGGGAGTTGAAGGCCAAAACATCTGGGGACCCACAGGTTGAGAACCACGGGAGTTTTAAAATTTTTAATTTATGGATTACAGTTCTCATCATATATCTCAGGGAAGCACGGTCACTGACAATATTACATGAGAGATTCTGGGAGCTATAGGTCAAAATAGTTGTTGAGGTCTGAAACTAAACTAGATGGATAAGTAGTCTGATTTGAGTCCTATAAGGAGCGACTTAAAGAGCTGGGCATGTTTAGCCTGCAGAAGAGAAGGCTGAGAGGAGACATGATAGCCATAGATAACTATGTGAGGGGAAGTCATAGGGAAGAGGGAGCAAGCTTTTTTCTGCTGCTCTGGAGACACAGAACAATGGCTTCAAACTACAGGAAAGGAGATCCCACCTGAGCATTAGGAAGAATTTTCCGAGAGAGCTGTTCAGCAGTGGAACCCTCTGTCCTGGAGTGTGGTCGAGGCTCCATCTTTGGAGGCTTTTAAACAGAGGCTAGATGGCCATCTGTCGGGGGTGCTTTGAATGAGATTTTCCTGCTTTTTGGAAGGGGGTCGGACTGTTAAATTAAGATATGGCTGTTAACCATAGCCTCTGGTTGTCCTATTTTAGCAAGGACAGTCCTGATTAATCCTCTGTCATCTTACTTTTTCTGCTGCTTTTAAAAAGGCTGTGTCTTTCACCACCATTTTTTCTTAGCTTATTTCAATGGCTGCAAATTGAGTTTAAAATAAGTAGTTTGTACTCAATTTACTCAGTATGCAGAAAAGGAAAGGAGAGGGCAGAACCTGACAAAAGCAAACTCTCCTGATGTGTATGTTCTTCCTCGTCAATAAAGTTTCCATCTTGATCATTCTGCAATGTTGCTTGGACACATGTTCCGACTTTCATTTGTGAAATGTTGGGAGAGTACGGGAAGTATGTGTGGCCGTTTGGACTCAGTTATTTCTAGTATAAGGTCCTGAGGATAATGCCTGAAGGCTTTTTCCTACAAAGATGAAAGGATCTTATTAGCACTTTTGACTCAAAGCCCTCAATCCATCTCCTTTAAGAGTATATTGGGTTTAATATAGCCATTTTGGGATTAATACAGCCCGGAAACTACACAACAGCCCTAATATAGCCATATTTTCTTCCTTTGGCCAATAAAAGCTGATGATTCCGAGTGTTTTGATGGGATAAGTAGAAAGAATAAAATGTCTGTGCTGTTCACTTGCTTTTGAACCCCACATTTGCACTTTAAAGAGAATATTGTGCTACCATCGTGTAGTGCCAACACAGTGCAACTCCACTCCCAAAAGACAAATGGGATCTGTCCTGTGCTATGTCATTTCTTGTTTAGTTTGACCTTTAGCTCACACTCCAATTCCCTTGACTTCAGAAGGTTTGGGATATGTGACAAATACCCACAGCAGGCATGACCTTCATTGGAAAGGAAAGGAGCAAGGATTATGGATTCCTGCTTGAAAGCCAACTGCCAGTTTTTCCAAAGGAGAGATTGGTCCAACGGGCGGCGGCCAAATTACTAACTGGAGTGTCTTACAGGGAGCGGTAAACCCCCTTGTTTAAGGAGCTCCATTGGCTATCATTCATCCATTCTTGAATCGTCCAATTCAAGGTGCAGGTTCTTACCTACAAAGCCCTGAACGGTTTGGGACCCGCCTACCTGCATGACCGCATTTCTGCCTATGAACCCAGGCGATCTCTTTGGTCATCTGGAGAGACCCTGCTCCCGCTCCTGCCCCCGTCGCAGGCACGATTGGTGGGTACGAGGGAGAGGGCCTTCTCTGTGGTGGCCCCCCGACTCTGGAACTCTCTTCCCAAGGATATCAGACAAGCCCCCACATTGGCAGTCTTTAGAAGGAGCCTGAAAACGTGGCTATTCCAATGTGTCTTCCCTGAAAAAAAACAAAACTCCCTGCTCTGCCCGATTACCTGCAAAATGTCATTAGAAACACTTTAACTACCTGTTGGGTTGATCTCCCCATATTATCCTTCAAAACCCTCCGGCTAGATACATCTTACCTCTGTTCATGTCCAGTGTTTACTTATTTTAAAATTTTAATATATTACATCTGACCCAGCCATTATGGTTTTAAACTTTTATGCTACTGTTTATATGTGAGTTTATTGATTGTACTGTTTTATTATTTGCTGCTGTGTTGTTTTTACTGATGTGTCATTGGGCTTGGCCTCATGTAAGCTGCCTCAAGTCCCTTTGGGGAGATGGTGGCGGGGTATAAATAAAGTATTATTATTATTATTATTATTATATAGCTGCTTGCACATAATGCTTTCTCAAGTACATGGCTTATTAAGCACAAAAAATAACTGGCTATAGACTGAATGACTGTCCTGCAAACTAACTATAACTCTGATCAGTTGACTCTGAAGTTCTTATGTGGATCCCAGAAGCTTATAGTCTACCTAGTACCTACTCATAGAATCATAGCGTTGGAGGAGACCTCATGGGCTATCCAGTCCAACCCCCTGCCAAGAAGTAGGAAAACCGCATTCAAATCACCCCTGACAGATGGCCATCCAGCCTCTGTTTAAAAGTCTCCAAAAAAGGAACCTCCACCACTCCTTTCCTTAGAAGAGTGAACGACATATGCACATATGTAGAAGCAGCACCACTGTCATCAAAGGATATCTTCCTTAAACCAGAATCCTAAATCTCATACTCAGACTATTAGAGGGTTAAATTTCCAGCAATAATTTTGAGATTTTAGGAGGAACCATTATTTGGAATTATTTTTCATAATTACAGTGCAACCACACACGATGACTACATCAAGAGAAAATCCTTGCTTTGATAATCTACTTTTATCTCGCCCCAAACACCTGCAGGTCATAAAAGGCAAAAAGGAAAAGTCTGTTTCCCCCATAGTAACAATTTCAAGGAGCAGAGAATGCAGATTACAAACTTCAGATCTAATTTGTACACCAATGCTTCCTCCCTTCACCGGTGTACCAGGGTGGGAATCTGCGGCTATCCATATGGCTTTCAATAGCTCTTTCTATCACAACTCTAGTTATCACAGCCAATTGTGTGGGATTATGATTTATAATCTAACAACATATTGGCAAGGCACAGTCACGCCACTGGACTAGCCAGAAACACCTCATTCACCATATTAGGAGGGCTGGAAAACCCTCTGGAGCCAGTTTTGATGCAATTCTGAAACCTGCTGGGGGGAGGGGAAGAAAGGATTCCAATCGCACTCACACTTTACAGCCAGCACTATATTGGACTAAGCCCCCTTTTCATACTTAATGCAATATGAAATTGGACATATTGGGAAGAGGTTTTTTCGTGTCAGGAGCGACTTGAGAAACTGCAAGTCGCTTCTGGTGTGAGAGAATTGGCTGTCTGCAAGGACGTTGCCCAGGGGATACCCGGATGTTTTGATGTTTTATCATCCTTGTGGGAGGCTTCTCTCATGTCCCCACATGAGGAGCTGAAGCTGATAGAGGGAGCTCATCCGCGCTCTCCCCAGATTCGAACCTGCAACCTGTCGGTCTTCAGTCCTGCTGGCACAGGGTTTTAACCCACTGTGCCAATGGGGGCTCCTTGAGAAGAGTTAAATATGGGACACATAAGAGTACCCAAAGAGTGGCAAAAAGATGCAGCTACGGAATTAAGAGTTTATCTAATGGAGCTGCTATTTCAACATTTTTCCATTCTGGGCCAATTCTTTAATGTGGTTATTTTTCATTTATGAAGGATTGAACAGGGCTGGATTATAATTGTGATTCTCCTATATAAAACTAAGTGGAAAAAATGCTGCATCCTTCAGTGAAGAATAGATTGGGAACATCTTTTCTAATGAAAATGGATCAATATCCCTCTAGCCAGTTATTTTGGACGTCACCTCCTGGAAATCCCAACCAGTTTAGCAGCTATTAGAAATTGTGGGAGCTGAAGTCCAAAACACCTGGAGGACCACTGCTCCAGGCCAATAGCTGGAAGCATGTGTGGACTCTAAACAGCCACCCTCAGACATGTATATGAAATTCCCGTTTAACAAATTCCTGCAATTCAGGAGTTTCAGGAAAGGGCAAAACTCTGATTCACAATATTTCGAGAATTTGTATTTCATACGATGATCTGAGGATAAGTGAAAGACTCCTAGTCTGCTGTCAAAAGGAATTCCATACCATCATTAGTTTAGCTTCTGTTTTAATGTACAACTATTAATATAATTAAGGTAAGGTCAGTGCAACATTTATAAGCGCACTCAGCAGTTATCAACATACTGACCGGGATTTTTAATGCATATATTTTGCAACGTTTTCCTTCTTTTTCAAGTGTTACAATACACTGTGCTGATAATTTTAGGAGTGTGGGCACAGGTGCTGTGATGGTTTTCTTGAGCTGGAATATCTCATTCAGAATTAAAGTAGATTTAGCTCAGAATAATTTTCACTTACTGCACGTTCTTCCCACTTACTGCTTCCCCTCCCACTCTTATTTAATTGTTTTGTAACATTGAGTAGTCAGCGTTAAGACTAAATCATCCTGTACTATCTTGCTTTTCTAGGTACCGGAGCTCAGAAAGCTGGCACTTTCGTCAGGGTGAGATCAGCTAAGCTGTTCTTTTGACGGAACGCAATCTGTGTGGTCCCTGCTTTTAGCTCGGTTGGCAACACAGCGCATTCACTGGATTTACAGGAACCAATATCACCCTCTGCAAGACAGCATGCATGTTAATGAGGGGAGGAGTGGAGAAGAGCCAAACAGAGGAGACAAACAGACAGATGTCACTGTAAATATTCCTTTATTAAGGTGTAAATTGAAAGCCGACACAGGGGTGGGTACCGGTGATGACAAGAGTAAGCTCAGGAAACCGATTCTGCAGGTTCAGGCAGCCAGAGAACCATCCTTGCGTTCTGCCAAACTCAGATTTCCATCAGCTGATCAGTACCCATTATAACTTCATTAATATGTTTAGCTGTAAGACAGAAAGAAAACAACGTTGTACTAGGGATAGGAAAAGAGTTTAAAATCTTTGCCTTGTCAAGGAGAAACTTAGGAGAGCAAACAGTAAACAACAACAGATGCCTATTGTGCTTAAATGATGATTTTGTTTTAGTCCAAGAAAGAAAACTGGCCAAGCTCCAGAAGGTGATGCTAATGAGACAGTTTGCAAATATGTATTATTGTCACCAAGCAAGAAATGTGGAGAGGAGCCAGGAGCTGGACTGACAGATGAATATCGGCATATTAACTTGTAAATACACCCGCCTAGGAGAAGGGAATGCAGTAGAAATTGAAGCACATCTCAGTCTCATCCATGCAAACCTCCCACTGGCAAAGAGCTGAACCCTCTTCTATCCGCTCTATACAGAAGTGGACCTCAAATTAATAATAGGAAGAAAAGGGCTATATAGGAGTTTTTACTCCCAGGTCGAGAGGCAGTTCTTTTCAACTGGTTTCACCCTATTCTCAAACCCAGATAGGCGTTTACATATTCTCCACCTCCTCAGAAATTTCTTACCAGGCTGTCTTTTATTTGCCATTGGCAGGGCTACAGCTGCATTCAAGCCACAAAGAAAAGAAGGGGATTAAAGAAGGTACTTTTCAAAAGGGCCCCAGAATTCAGACTCCGCTTGGCACAGATTGTTTCAGACTGAGAGTATCTGTGCCAAGAAGATCCAGAGCAACCTCAAAATGTCTGATTAGCACTTGGTGAGGGAGCACTGCCTGGCCCATTTGTTCTGGGTGCTCCAACCTGAATGGCCTGAAGAATGAGTCACATGTCACACAGGAATCTCTGCTGGGAACAGAAGGACATTGCCACAAGCAAACCCCTTGGGAAAGGCAAGCTGAGAATGCCTTGCAGAAAAGTTGGGGTCTAGAAGGCTGTTCAGCCTCGATAGCAAAGAGACTGCAATCTGAATTAATATGGAAGAGGACTCAGTCCCACTGTCTGTCCACCATAGTACTAGGCAGTAACAGCAGTTATTTCTTCTACTGGACAGCTGATTTCCTGGCAGCATCTCTCCTAAAGAGCCCTGCCTTCATAGGGAATATGAAAGCATCTCCTTGTTTGCTCAATTAGAGCCAGATAGATTGCTGCTGGTGGTGGCAAAGCTAAGCTGTGGGGGGGGGGGGGAGATGGGGTTAGGGCCAAAACCCAGGACCACCACGAAGTTCCATCCCTCAAGGGCTCCAGAAAACATTCGGTTTACTCACTCAATTACAGACACTGTTTTGTAAATCCTTTAAAATGAAATAGAAAACAGTTCCTGGCATGGAAATCCAGCTCTATTATGCACCAATGCTGCATGTGAGTACTCCTTTAACAACAATAAGGACTACTATATTTAAGAAAAGGAAGAGGAGGAAAGAGGGTGGGAATGAAATGACAGAAAGGTTGTGCGCACGCACACACTGGGTGACTGAAGGCAGTGTAAAGAGCACCTCTTCCCTCCTGATTCATCTAGTGGAGATTAGGTGACACGGAGGGGATACACACAAGGGCTCCAGGCCTCAGAGAGCAGCTGCAAGCAGGTCAGGAGGCAGAGCAGCTCTGGAAAGTCCATGTGGTGAGAGAGATCCGAGACAGGTGGTGGGTCTGGTATGTTTGGGTTGGTAGGGCAAGTGGGAGTGTCAGGAAAATGCTTGTTCCCTTCCTTTCAGAGTTTATTTAGACAATTCAGGGGTGGCCCCATGGAAGGCCTAGGGCTCTAATGTGGCTAATGGCTTTGTACATCTATTTCTCAAGAGCTAATGCAGCTTCTAGAATTCAATGCTTCTTTTTCTGTGTCAGTAGCAACTTGGGAAACTGCAATGCCGTTAGATATAATGCTAACATAGATATAAGACTTTATTAGTGGACAAATTGCAAAAGAGAGTGTGTGTGAGTTGGCTGATTAAATCTGAAGCATCCTAGGTGTGATTCATGGGGAAAGAAGTACTGCATAAATCTCTTCAGTTCAGGCACACTGTTCTAACTCACCAGTCTGGTAAACAGCCCTGCAACAGCAACATGTGTTAATGTCTTAATACTCTTAATACAAAATCTCTGAACATCTGACTCAAACAACTTGTTGTAGACAAGTATCAGAAGGATATTCCTATTCAGAAGAGAGATTTGCTGAGTCAGGATTAAATTGTAACCTGTCACTAGATTTGTATTCATGCTTTTTTTTTTGCATAAATGTTGGGGAATTTTGGTAGAAAGGAAAATGGCTTGCAAAGAATTATGGAAAATCCAACGAGGCAGAACAGGAATGAGTTTCCATAGATAGCCACGGGAATGAAATATTTGTGAATCAAACAGTAACCGAAACCACTAGCTCACTAATTCTGCCCTAAGAACTTGAACTTAGCATATTTCTATGTCTCTGAAGAAGTAGCCGAATGCTAAGGTGACTAGGCCAGAAAGGAAAATTACAACAGTCCTGAGTGGGATCCATGAGCTGAGCAACCTTCTTGGCCCAACCTAGTCAGGCCTGTCTTAAGTGCTACTCTTATGCTCTCAGACTACTGGATGAGAAGGACATCTGGGAAACATACAGTGAAAGAAAGGCTTTCCTTTTTGAGAAGAAAGAAAGTTCAGCAGATGTTGGGACAAAGTAGGAGCTGCAAGCCAGGATAGATGGAAGGAATTATTATTTGAGCGAGAGAGGCTAGCCAGTTACTACGAGTATTTGCAAACAAGTTCCAAAATTAAGTCAAGGCATGCTTGTAAAGTACAGCTTAGCAATCACCAGCAGCATAAAAGTGAGTGCTTTTTGAAAACACAAATGTATTAGTATTTTCAAATGCATATGTTACAGATGCATGAAGAGCAGAACAGCCGACTTCTGTGAAGCGAAAAGGACGGATGACAATGGAAACTCTCAAAGTGATTGTATTATTGTAGAACTATCTGTATGCAGATGCCACTGCAGGATGCATGTACACAGCCAGTTCCCTAGAGTTAAAATTTCAAGGTCTTCCAGATGTATAGTTGTTTTTATACAAATGTCATGAAGGGAGCTGGACAGCTAACAGCAAGGTCTCTGAGTCACACAGTCTGTTTACAGAGAGCCTCAGGCCACACTGAGCAGTTTCCTGATGTGGTGTATTCTTGTTTATGATAGACCTCCACGTTGAAAGTCTCTTTCTTTCAGCCTCTCTGCATTCTTAGAGAAGAATAGTGGCACAGTTTAAACCTCTAAGTGACAAGCTCCCTCCTAATGTATTGTTCTTCCTAGCCAAAATTATTTACAATGACAAAACAATAACAAACATGGGCAACAGGAAATTATATTCTTGGCTGTTATTGAAAAGCCCAAGTTTCTCAAATTTAATACTATTTCTAAATAAAATGTATGTTCAAATTCAAGGAACTTAGCACTGCTGTTTCACACACAAAAAAATCTGAATATGGAAGTGAATATTTTTAATATGAAAGTCATAAAATGTCAGGCTGAACTGAATTTAATGAAGCAATGTGCACAAGACATGGAAACAACATAGTGCAACCAGGAACTAGCCAGACTAGAGAAGTAGCACTTTGTCTAGTTTTGACCATCCATTTTAAGACCGTAAACAAATATAAACTCATTTGAGTCCTTAAACAAAAGTAACCTTCTTGCACACATGACAAGTGAAGAATGGTACAGGAACTTCAGGTATCCTACAGAGAAGACATTATCAGAAGGTACCATCTTAGTTTTCACAAAATCCACTGGAAAATCACTCAATATTCTTCAAATGTAAAATGAACTGAAGAAACTGCTGGCAATTTCCAACAGTTTCATGTCTCTTTGGCAATAAACTTAGTACATAATATACTTTCAGGCAGATGTTAGAGTAAAACTGTCTGTGCTTGTACCCTAGTGGTTGTCCAGCTGATTTTCGGCACTAAGAATCAACAGCAAGGGTTTGAGATTCTTATTGTGGACCGCATTTGGAGATATCTAGGGAGTAGTAGTCGGGAAAGAGGCTGGGTCTCCCATATCAAGTGTTGCCAGACCAAGGAAAAAGAGGAAGGAGAGCAAGAACTTGTCAAATATGGAACTGGCAAGGAAAAATGAAAATAGAGAACAACTGTCTGTTGTTATAACTGGGATATGCAAAGACAAACCAAAGCCATAGGCAGCAGTTGCCAGGCTAGTAAGCAGCTGCTGCACAAGCACCTTGGAATTGAAATGAACATAATGAACCTTATTGGGTACAAGTAATTCTAATCAACAAAAAAATTGTTTACTGACTGAAAAACTCCTCATCATACTCTACCTTTTGGGAGAATCAGTGAAATAACAGTGAATAGGACTCACAAGGGTGTAAACCACCAGAATTCCTTGTCATTTGAGCTCAGCATGTTCCTAAGAGACTCTGTGTCTAAGATAACCATGAAAAGTACCTAAAAGAATCCCATACCTTGTGAGACTGTGGAGCAGGACAGACCACTCTGCATCTGTATGCTTGTCCACTGTGCCCTGCCTCATGTATAGAGGAGGAATTGTTGGAGATTACAGACAATACCATTGCTGTTGTCCGTTTCTGGTCAAAAGATATTTAGCCGCCTGCGCTCCTTCTATTTTTATCAGTTCTATACTAATTTATGCAATGCTTTTGATATGAAATAAATAAATAAACTCCCAAAGTAAGGAAGACAACCAATAAACTCTTCACCCAGCCTGCCTTTGGGCAAATGATTGGGATGTGGTAAATGGCACCTACCCAGGTGAGAGCTGCTTCATTTCTCTCATTATAGGGCATCTTGAGCTGGGCAGCTCCCTGAAAGACTCCATCCCCAACACTGCGTAAGAGTATCCCCAAAGCACAGAAGAGGGGCACAAGCTTGTTAGGGTTTCTGGGAGTTGAAGGCCCAAACAGCTGGAGGGCCGCAGTTTGAGGATGCCTGGTGTAGGCGCTGCACTTGACCTCAGAGGGCTGTATCCCAACACAAAATATTCAAGATTTTTGTCCCAAATGCCCACAAACCCCCTCTGGGATCATGGGGGCATTTTACGATATGGGGGAAGGTCGCTCTGGCCTCCAATTTACAGAGCTTACCAGATGTACAGCTACTATTACACAATTGTCATGATTGAATTGGACAGCTAACAACATCTCTGATTCACATGGGCTATTTACAGAGAAGCTCAGGTCACACTGAGCAGTTTCCTATTGTGATGCATGCTAGTTTAGGATAGTCTTCTATGTTAAACATTTCTTCTTTTTCTACCTTTTTGCATATTATAGGAATTATGGGAAATTTTGAGTCCCTGGACATTTTAGGCCAGAGAGAGGCTTTTTGGAGGCAAACAGATGTAACTTGTGGTCACTTTCTAACTTTTTTAAAACTTGGGTAGTCTTGGGGCTTACAAAACCAGTTCACCCTTGTTACACAGCCCTGGTATTTGTAGGTTCATAGGATATATAGAATTCCCCAACATAAATCTATACTGCCTCATCAAATTACAAACTGCAGGGTTTTGTAGGATGCAGCTATAGCAGTTGAAGGGGTACTGAAGTACAGTAATTTTGCAATGTGAAAGAGATGGAAGTCTGAACCTGAACCATATGCAGATCGGAAAGAACAGGATAAGGGCCTTTTAATGAGAAATTAATTTCTTATTGTTTTAAAGTGTTATCTGCACCAAATTCTTGTGGCTAAGGCAGTTTAAACATCTAAACAAAATGATAGTTATCATAAACTCCGCATGATGTCTGTGCACACCCATGAGAACTGAGTGCATCTGTATACACATCAAATGACAAAAAACAGTGTAAACACTTTTGCAACTGAGTTTATAAACACTGTATATACAAACCAAGCCAACCTTTCCATTACAGACAGTTAAGACCTAAAAATCACACAGCTTGGGAAGATGAAAAAGGCAGGCCATCCATTTCCACCACAAATGAACCACTTAATGGAATGCTTTCGTCACAGCCCCACACCCAAAGCCAAAAACCTGCCAAATCTCCCTGATTCATTTTAAAGCATTGCAGAGATAGTTTAGACAATCTGTCCTTCAGCGGGATTGAGTTCACCCATCCAGATGGAACAGTTACTGAAACTGTAATGAACAGTTTCTAAAGGCTGATGAGAACATTTTTTCTTTCATATAATTAATATTATAGTTTTAGAATGGTGCCTTGAACATTTTAGATCTCAAAAGCAAACACACACGAGATGAATTTCTAGATATGCAGTTGACCACCACTCTCCAAACCTCAGCCTAATCTATAGTAAGCTCCTCCCCTCAATTTTGTTGTTTCTGATTCATCTTTCCACTAAATCTTAACTGTTTTAGAACAGATTTAGAAGAGACAAAACATTTGACAGAAAGGAGATGGCTAAAAACTGTTTTTGCTATCTACTATTTTATGTGTGATAAAAGAATTGTCATTCTTTTAAGTATAATTTTGATCTACCAATGGAAATTTTGCTACTGTATTCATTTGGAGCAGGCACCTTATATCAAGCAATCACGGCAACAAACATCATGTTTAATTTAGTCCACTGATTTAAAAAATAATCTATTTGTATACTTGCATTTCCCCCACTTTAGGAAAAGATTAATCCTGGAAGTGATGGCATTACTGGTTAAATTACACAAAATTCTTCGACTTACATTTGGATTCCAGGTGTTGACTGTTTCCGATCAAACAGTCCTTGATGTCAGCTCCTTTTTCTATGACTGCATTATGGCATACAACACAATTCTGTAGGTTGCACCTAGAAGACAAACAGAAGTGTAGTTTAAAAATATAATTAGAAATTAAATCAACAATAACAACAACTTATATTGATTTGCCCTTTGGCTATATCACAACACCAAACCAAACAAGGCTTGATAAGACTTGATTACACTCTACGTAGTAAGTTAAAATAAGACACTTATAACAATACAGTAAATAAATATGATAAAACTGAATATATACATTGTATTTCCTTATCATCCTTACAATTTAATCAAGAATAATAGTGATAGGCCACCACTTAGGGAAGGACATTCAGAAATAATGGGGCAGGAGGAGACATAGCTCAATTGTAGACCACATAAATTGTATAGAGAAAGTCTGATCTCTCTTTTAAAAAGCAGCTGATTTGGAAAAGTTTGTGCTGGAGAGCTGCTGTTAGATAATACTGGACTAGATGGACAAATAGTCTGACCTAGTGTAAGGCAGTTTTCTTTGAGTAGACCTAGGAAATATAACCTGCTTTTCTGAAAATCCCAGCCAAAGTTGCGCTTAGTTGCTATGGCAGAGCTCTACTGCCAGATGTCACAAAGGAGGCACACAAAAGGACAAAGACAAGACATTGCCACCTTTCACATCCAGGATGCTTTTCTATTTGCAGTTTCTACTGCTTTACAGAGCTCCCCCACCCTTTTGTATTAGGGTAAATATTGCCACTGACTTTGTATTCATGCACACACAAATACCCTGCTATGTTAAACCAACAAAAGCCCAGGAAATAAAGCCTGGAATGCTCTCTGGTTCAGGGATTCCCAATTGGCGCAACCTCGCATACAGTTTACTAAAATAACAAGGATATAGCCCAAACAGTGAAAGGTAATTTTTTCTAGTTATAGCTTTAGCAAAAGGATGGTTTTCAAAGTAATGGTTTACAAAGTCCAAGAAGACAAAGAAATAAAGCCAATGTACCTCATGCTACTTTGTCCTATGCATAAACAGCATAGTTTCTTTGCCTGTCTTGTGAAAATCCACCATCAAACCAAACAAGGATTAAGAGAATCAGTGTATTACATTACAAATATTCACTCGAATTAAAGTTGGCATCCTTCTTACATATCAAATACACCATCAGGCAGGCTTTTTGCTTGAGAATAAACCAGTAGACTAAAAGAAAAACCTCAGGCATCCCTACAGTTTGCAGACAGGATGCCATCATGTCATGTCATATGAAAAATTGAGTTTCTAGTCCTCATGGAAATGCAGAATAAACAATTTCCCTGAAAATTCAGAAAACACTGACTGTGCACAGCAATTCAAAAACCATAAATCATTTAAGGATAACTGAAATTGTTTCAATTTCTTACAACTGGAATGAATCTGAGGAAACATTTTGCTTTGTTTCTTTCTCTTGCCCTTGTCCCTATTGTCATAAGTTTAGGAAGAATGTGTTTTCTGGTTGTAGGAAATGTAAAGTTCACACTGTCTAGACCTAGACCTTCCACACTAAAGTTTTCCTCATTTAAAAAGTAGACCCAGGGTAGATATAGGGTGCATCTACAATGTAGAATTAATAAAGTTTGACACCACTTTAACTGTCATGGTGCAATGTTATAGAATCCTGGGAGCTGTAGTTTTACGAGGCATCAGCATTATTTGGCTAAAGACCTTGTAAAACCACAACTCCCATGATTGCATAGCATTGAGCCATGGCAGTTGAAGTGGTGTCAAGCTGCATTAATTCTACAGTGCAGATGCACCCTTAGACCATGGGAAAGTCCTCCCCCTATCGGTTGCATAGTTACTGTTCCAGAGGAAAGCACCTGTCAAGACAGGCTGGTCACCTTCTGTAAAGCTCAGGACACATAGAAGTCTTCAAGCATCAATACAGAGACTTTAACTGGACTTAATGAAAATTTGCAGAGATAAAAACATAATGCCTTGGGTTGCTAAGGAGACCAGCTTCCATCTCCGCTGCACATTCAGAAAACTGAGCTTCGGTATTCAAAGCAGAGTTGACAACCCTCTCGCTGAAAATAATTTAACTCCCCCTCTAAAACATCATAGGGGTCGCAGAGCAGCAGGTCTGAGGTATGAAAGGGGTAAAGACTCTCCTTGCTTAGAGCAGGCAGGACTCTCCTTGCTCTAAGCTTGGCTGTTTTCCTTTCTTGCACAAAAAGGTTGCAGTTATGCATGATGGAGTCATCTTGCCTAGGCTGCCTTGGCAATGCCTCTTATTGAGATGTTAATAGGGGGAAAGGCTCTATAGACAGCTCTCTCCCTTTGCCCTGCTCGGTTTCCTTTCCTAACTGAAATATGGGACAGTCCATTATTCCTCGGGAGGGGGGGGAGGGGGAGGAGGAGGTTGGGTTTAGCGCGAGCGCAAGAGTGGTTCGAACCTTCAGCCAACGGTCCGGCGCGCGCTGCCCCTCTCTCCCCCCCCCCCGTCCCAACGTGGGCCAACCCAACCGCCCGTCTATCTCCAGGTACTTGTCCCTTATTCTTTTATCAAGCGCGACTTGTGGGGACGAGGGAGAAGGCCTCCTCTGTGGTGGCCCCTCAGCTTTGGAGTTCACTACCCGGAGAGATTAGGCAAGCGCCCACCCTGGCAGCCTTCAGGAAGAGCCTAAAAGACATTCCATCAGCTCAGGGCCCCTCCCCCGGCACCAACCTCTGCTCTGGGCCAGAGTGAAGCCAGAAGGGGAAGAAAAGGCATCTCCAGCGTGCCTCCTGAGATTCCATCAGCTCAGGGCCCCTCTTGCTGTGTTTAAAATAATTGTAATGTTGTAATGTTAATTGTTGGGTTTTTTTCCAGTTTGTTGTAAGCCGCTCCGGCAATATTGTTATATGTACACTGTAAGCCACTCTGGCAGTATTGTTGTTTGCTGTAAGCCACTCTGAGTCCCCTTCGGGGTTGAGAAGGGTGGCATATAAAAATAGAAAATAAATAATAAATAAATAAATTTGCTCCCTGTTCCTGGAGCACAGACGCTCCCTTTCCGACAGGTCCATTTGCTGCTCAGCAATGGCGGCATAAAACTAGCCACCCTCCTGTATGTGATTTTTTCAAAAGTGTCTCAAATCCTTTGGCTTGCACACTGGAAACCTAGTGCTGCTGGATATTGCCCTCAGTGAATCACATGTGTGTAAGTAATAAAGAAATTGGGGCACAGCCTCTTCAGGACACCCTAGTTTGGCTATCGGAGTGAATAGTTGAAACTTTCCATACTTCATCAGAGTGAGAGATGTACGAGGGCGGGTCAATAAGTACGTGACTTTTTGAATTTCCTGCCTCTTAACTGAAAGGGCAACACTGCTCCTATCAACAGGCATCTGTCAGTTGACTCCTGTCAAAATTTGAACAAGTTACGTCATTTAGTTTGTGTTTGACAGCCATTGATAGCAGACTACTGTGTAATTTGAGGAGAAAATGGAAAAAAGTGAATTCAGTGTACTCATTAAGCATTATTTTTTGCAGAAAAAACCATCACTCAAACCAAGGCTAAGCTTAATACTATGGGGACTCTGCACCATCAATTTCAATGGTAAAAAAGTGGTTTGCTGAGTTTTGTTGTGGCCGTACAAGCATGGAAGATGCCGAACGTTCTGGACGCCCAGTTGAGGTCTCTACACCTGAAACAATTGAAAAAATTCAAGATATGGTATTGGCCAATCGGAAATTGAAAGTGTGAGAGATTGTGGAAGCCATGGGCATCTCACATGGCTCAGTAGTTTCAATTTTAAATGATCACTTGGGTATGAGAAAGCTTTCCGGAAGATGGGTACCGCGTTTGCTCACAATCGACCACAAATGCAATCATGTGACAATTTCCTAGGAGTGTTTGGCATTGTTCAACTGCAATATGGACGAGTATTTGCGCCGTTTCGTAACCGTGGACGAAACATGGATCCACCACAACACACCAGAGACCAAACAGCAGTCAAAACAGTGGGTTTCTTGGGGTGAATCGGCGCCAAAGAAGGCCAAGGTGAGTTTGTCAGCCAATAAAGTCATGGCGACCGTTTTTTGGGATGCAAGCGGTATAATCCACATTGACTATCTTCAAAACGGGAAAAACAATCAATGGCAAATATTATGCTGACTTATTGGGTCAATTTAATGAGGATTTGAAAAAAAAAGACCGCATTTGGCCAAGAAAAAAGTTCTTTTGCACCAGGACAATGCAAGGGTGCACACATGTGCAGTTTCCATGGCAACAATCCATGAATTGGGATATGAATTGCTCCCTCATCCACCCTATTCTCCGGATTTAGTCCCGAGTGACTATTTCTTGTTTCCAAACGTGAAAAAATGGCTCGGCAGAAAGATTTGACTCCAACAATGAAATCCCCTCACAAACAAATACCTATTTTGATGACCTCGACAAATCTTATTTTTTGGAAGGGATGAAAAAATTGGAGAAACGTTGGACAAAGTGTATAGAGCTCAAAAGAGACTACGCTGAAAAACAAAATTATTTTTTATTCAAAAATCTGTGTTTCATTCAAAAAGTCACAGACTTATTGACCCGCCCTCGTGTCCTGAAAGGTTCTCTAAATTTGGTTCCATGTGATGCTAATAGCCGTCTCAGGAAGAAAACATAGTACTTCCTTCCATCTTCTACTGACTCATTAGTGATTTGTCAATATTTTTTTCATGGATACTAAGCTTCTGAAGTTTATACTAAGGTTTTGAAGACATAAAATGATAATTGTCTTTTATATTTTCAAAATCTATGTTTTTCTAAGCACTATAATATTTTACACTGAGGCTCAACTGATTTAATTAAGTGTACAAAGACCTTCAGGAATCACAACTTTAAAGAGAGTAATTTATTATAAAGAACACCTGTGAGTTGTAAAAAAAACTGCTCAAGTTTTTCTTTCTCTTAAAATTCTGAACTTAAGGATGAAATTCAAAAGCTAGATGAGGTTTGTAATCCCAAGTCTCCAGGGGAGTTGTTTGTCACCAAAAAGAGGCCTTAGAAACACATATCTAGATAAAATCTACAATCTTGGCTTTTCTTTGCAAATGAAGATTCAGGTAGGACTCATCCCATGCTTTCTACATGCGCGTTGATGATTTGGAGGTTGGATGTGTCCTTTGAGCCTGTGCAATGAATTTTTCTGGTGGAGCGCAGCGTGCACAGAACTGGCCTCACCCTTTAAACCAAAGGTTCGTCTGCCGGGGCCTAGCAAGCTGGCACGGTGGCAGCGAGGTCCTCAGGTCATAGGTTTGGTTTGAGTTTCCTTCTCTTAGATGCTTGACCTTACAGAGTTAAATGGGCACCATCTGCCTGGGTTTGAAATCAGAGTTTTCCTTCTCCTAGGATGGCTGCCAAAAGGCTAGGGAGCCCATCCTGCCCTTTGACGTTCTTTGTCAGACCCTTCGGTTGTGACCTGTCTGGCATGGGAGGCCTTACCGGTGGCTATTATGCCACCGCCAGCATAGCTCACAACTTTATTAGGGTGCGCAAGCCTCTCCCCCACAACAAGGGGGCGCCAACGGACAGGAAAATCTACAATATACTCAACCCAAAGGGAGCCAGCATGGAGTAGTAGTTTGAGCTCTGGACTATGACTCTGGAAACCAGGATCTAAATCCCCACTTTGCCATGAAACCCTTGGTGACCCTTGGAAAGTCATGCCCTCTCAACCTCAGAGGAAGGCAATAGCAAACACATGGGGAACAAATCTTGCCAAGAAAATCCTGTGATAGATTGGAAATAATTTGAAAGAAACACAACAACTGCAACAATAAATGTACACCCAACGCACAAGACAGAACAAAAGGAGTCACATGAACACACAGATGATCTAGTGATCATCCCATTTAATTAACTGTTTCAGAGGGAAGTCAACGTATTGTCCTTCTTTCTACGTCACTTATGCCATGCTGTCTAGGGACTATAAATTCCAGAATTCCTAAGCTATTTGGGGAAAATATGGGAGTTGTGGCCTTATAAGTCACTTTTCCACATTCTCTTCTGTCTCTTCTTTATTCCTTCTGTTTAGTCTTCCTCTCACAAAGGCTGTCCTGCTCCATGCAGTCAAAATTACAAAAAGGGTTTGAATGGATGAGTTAAAATTCAATGGTATTTGCTGGCCAAATGGCTGCCGGTTGTGAGGCTGCCATGAGTCCCCTTTGGGGTGAGAAGGGCGGGGTACAAGTATGGGAAATAAATAAATATTTCTAAAGTGAAAGGATTTAGGAGTGTGCTGCTGCCTGGAGAGAGTAAAGGGTTAATGCTTTCATATCCAGCTGCAATCTTCCTAGGAAATAACCACATAAGAAATAAAAAACATCTTCCCACTGGTATTCCAATAGACGAGACTTCTGGGGAACAAATTAGGGTGAGGACCTCATCTGGCGTTTGTAGTTCCAAGATGTGGGCCAAGTTTGTAGTAATACCCTTTCTGCTTCTGTTTCTAATGATTTAGATAAGACCCTATATAGCAGACATGTGTAGGGTTGAAAGAGCAGAAATCTAAGTTGCCAACAGAAGTTCAGCAATCCATTTTATTTGGTTACAGAAAGACAAAAGCACCCCAGTGCTGGAAACATTTTGGAATTCAATCAATATATTCAGGATTCCAATGGACACATTAGTAATTCTCAGCTCCCACCGTAGCCCTGCCACACAATAGAGAAGCTTAGCTAGCTTTACCACAGGAGTGGAAAACAAATTGAAGAAATAAAACATATCTTGTGGGTGTTCCTTCCATGCACTGACAGATGTAATAAAGCCATGTGGAAATCACTTGCAAATGCTTTTTGTGTGTATTTTAAAAATCAGATCATAAAGGCTGCCAAGAGAAGAATTTTGCATGTATATATTTTCAGTCTCCTTTCAGTCCCTCCCTCATAATGGAGTTTACAGACTAAAATGTTTTTCTTTTATGCTAAACATTTCATTTCGTGATAGCCTGATTTCCAGCTACAAATGCTGCATGTCTAAAATATTACAAACATTGAATTCTACTAGCCTTAAAAAATGAACCCAATCATGAACTATATGGCTTTGAAAATGGGCCCATCATTTTGAAAAACCCCACAGAACTTTGAAAAACCCCATCTATAGAAACATAAACTGTAAAAGAGGACTGGAATGGGAAATAGATAATTATTGGTGAGCAAAGGATTTTTTCAGTACTATGGAAATTTGTATCTTCTGCCTTAAATAATCTCAAAGTTTACATTAACAGATTAGCAGTGAAACTCTCTGCCCCAGAGTATGGTGGAGGCTCCTTCTTTGGAGGCTTTTAAACAGAGGCTGGATGGCCATCTGTCAGGGATGCTTTGAATGCGGTTTTCCTGCTTCTTGGCAAGGGGTTGGACTGGATGGCCCATAAGGTCTCTTCCAGCTCAATGATTCTATGGTTCTACAATCATTGCAAGAAATGGACAGTGTGAACTGCCTCTATGCCAGCCTTCCGCAACCTGATGTTCACAAGAAGAGCATGGTGCAACTCCAACGGCTGTGCATGATGGTACTTGTAAGTCAATACATCTGAAGGGTATGAGATGGGAACTCTTCCATGGTACCCTTCTGTTGAGAAGTATAGACAGGCATTCGAGAACTATTTACAAGGAAGAGGCCTATCGGTGTACACTTGGCTTATTTCTTGATTTTTAATGATTGTTTTAAGACTACTTCTAATCATATTAGTTTTATGATAATTTTACAAACTGTATGCTTTATTCATGAGATTTTATCTGTATCTATTTTCATTTTTGTAAGCTACTGAGGAAAATATGGGATATAAAAAACCCATAATAAACAGAAGAAGGCTATATGCAGATTGTAAGATTCTGAAAACACATTTGAGAGAACTGAAGGGCTTAAGCATATTGACATCTACTTGGTTTTTTATACAACTCACATTGCTAAAAAATACCCAAAAATTAAATAAAGGGTGCTACCTTTCTCCTACAATCTTTTTTTTTAAGGTGAGGAAATTATTTGTAGAGCAAAGCATTAAAAAGCAAGATTAAATAGTATAAATTAGCACAAACCATCAGTCTGCATGAATCCTGGGATAAGATCTCAATGGCTCGCTAACCATGGTTTTAACTAAAAAGCTATGTTGGTGCTCAGTATCTGGAATGCAACAGTCAAAATAATACGTACAATAATTTTATTCACATAGACTAGAATTGTTCCTCACTCTGTGCTCCTGTTTTGCTACAATATACTGCCTTTGGAATTGATGTCACTAGTTGAATTCCTCCAGCTCCTGTGCACACTGAAATCTAGAAAGGTGGTACAGGTATGTATCTGAATCAGTTCTGGGAAGAATAGGTGGCAGCAGAGGCGAGAAAAAGAACAAGCCCCACACTTTATTAGATGGCAAGTTGAGAAATTATCATTACTTTTTAAAACTTTCATTTATTATCAGCCCCTAAAACTGCATTTGCTGGAAAATCATGCAGAGCAAAAATAATAAAAGAATGATTTTGCAAGATATGTTACATTACAGTATGATTTTTGTATCCATGGGATTGATATTCATGGTTTCATTTATCCACAGAAGGCAAAATATGTTATCTCTAGACATTTTCCGGGCCCTCAAGAGTGACTCTATGATATTCTTTTACCAGATGCCTTTCATTTCAATAGGTATTTGCTGCAGTTTTGTATACCCACATAAGATCCAAAACATACCCCCCCCCCCACCCCCGATATGGGGTCCTACTGCACATTGTAAAATTTAGGGAAGGAAGCCAACATATAAAAAGCTTTTGCAAAAACACACCCTCTATTTACTGAATTTTGGAACTGTAAATGTAAATATAGAGATAAATATTTATATACATTCTTCCCAGTTTAAGAGTAACCACCACTGCATTTGTTTTTTGCAGTGTAGAGTGCCCACTCTAGTATTTTATAATTTTAGCAGTGAAAATTAAAAATCACAAAACTGATGAGCACCACTAACAGTTTGATTTAGCATGAAAATTACATGTGGTTTTTTAAAAACTTAGCAATAAAGCCAAAGAATGGGTCTCTTTTGCATTCTTAGGAGGGGATTTAGTTCAGTTCTGTAGCGCTAATATAGGCCTAGCCATCAGATGCTCAGATATGTTAATGCATTGTCCAGGTGTGGTAAAAAGAAAGCGGGGCTGAGAGACTGACATTTTCTTTTTTAAAAAAAAGAAAAAAGAAAGGGCCTATAGAGGAGTGATGACCAAGAAGGCATGAGGGGAGCGGGTAGATTACAAGGATTTAAGTCTTTAAAGTGGAGACCACCTAACAAGATGATTCTAAAATGCTTCTAATTTCAGCAAGGCTATAACCCCCCTCCCCATTCCTCCATTGTAAACAACTAATCCCAGCAGAAAACAACAGAGAGTAAAATGTATACTCATTCTGCAGCATTCCAGGGGCCTTGCTTTATCTTTTATTTATTTTCCTAAGAGGTCAGAGATTGTTTGAAGGGTGGGAGGGGGGAAGGAAGCCAAAGACACAGGCCATCTCTTGTGTGGGCTTAAAGGAAGCTGTTCTAAAGTCAATGTCCAAGAACATACAATCTGGAGTTTTTATAGCAGAGCAATCGCAGGCCTCCTCCTCCACCCCCCAACTCTTCACCACACTTTTGTGGTAAAGCTACACAGCTTTAAACCAAAGGACAGGGTGGTCGATTGCTTCGGAAAGAAATGTAAAGAATTGGGAAATAATTCCTTTTCCTGTTGAAACTATAAATAAGGAAGGTTGATTTACACAGTGCTAGCACTGCTGACTTTCAAAGCTTGCTATCTGTCTATAAATCAAAGCATGTTGAGGGAAGTTAACTCTATACTTAAAGAGAGAGAGAGAGAGAGAGAGAGCACCAGTCAAAAAGAAGAAAAAGGCAAAGCCTCCATCACCCAACGTAGCGAGAGTGCCAAGAAATTGTGGTCTTCTATTCTCTTTAGCCCCAGAAAACACAAATTGAGTGAAATCAAATGTGCCATGGGGGAGTGGAGACTGAGAAGGGAGGGAGACCAAAATTTGCAGTGTTCTGCACACAAGGACGAGTCTGAAGAAATCTGAAACACAGGCCATAATTATAGGCTGCCCACCAATTATTTAGGACTCAGTGATTAAAAGTAATGGAGGAAAAGGAGCTTAGATAACTGAGGTCAAGACCTCAAGGGCAGCTTTGGCCCTGAGTTCGCCAGCCAGAGAAGGTATGGATGACAAACACTTGCTTGGCACCCAGTCTGCAAACATGGTAAAACACAAAACATCCAGGTCTTTATCTGGTGATTTTAAATGACAGCTCAGTGGATGCTGGAGAAGTAACCATGAGTGATTTGGAATTGGGTGAATCTGCTAGTATTGATTCTATAGAATGACATATATTGCTTAAAAATAGTTGTTCGAATATGTTTGACATTTAAGACTTGTAGCAGCAGAATTCAATATTACTCAACTCATTGCTTCTTAAATTGTGGATCATGACCACAAATGGTGACCTCTTAGCTCAGTCATTGGGTCACCAAAATTGACAACAGGAAAGGGTTTCTGAGTGCCACCCACTTATACAGAGTAATGACATGTAGTGTTTACAGTGGAATCTGCAAAAATGCTTCAGCAAATCAAGCTGTTTTGCAATCCTTGTAAATACTCTTTTATTTGCAGTTAATGTTTGATTTTATACCTATTTTATATACTTGGGTCACCAAATGCATTACAAGGATATGGTAAGGCATACAGAGATTCAGTGTTTAATCTGCTGACCCACCCATATGGCAGGGTTTGGGAATAGTAGGACGTTATTCCAGGCTACTCGGGCATGTCACTCAAGAGCTCTGAACCTTTTGACAAAAGAATTACCAGTATTATTAAAATGATTGAATCGTGGAGATCATGCAACTGCTTTGTTTTGTGAATTTCCAATTTCTCATTTGACTTGATTTCTTTTTCTGCTAATGATCTAGTCCGTTTCTGTAACAGGGTATACACATATGCTAACAATTATTCCTAGGTACACCAGTACAGTGAGGCAAGTCTCTGATTATGTTGCTGTTATGTACTAAATTATTTCTGACATATGACAACCCTTAAGACAAATTTGTCTTTCCCTTCTGCTGAGGCTGAGGGTATATAACTTGCCCAAAGTCACTCAATGGGCTTCCATGGCAGGGCAGGGATTTGAGCTCTGGTCTCTAGATTAATAGTCCAATGTTCAAACAACTAAATCAAGCTGGCTCTCTCCTTGGTTTACAGGTACACGTTATGAAATGCAGTAGCAAGGATGTAAAAATAGAAGTGGTGGAAAATAGCTTGAATCTAATTATGAATCTAATAATGGGGCAAGAAAAATTACTGCAGCCACCTGAACTTGGGGGAATGGGTCCAAGTAGCACAAACACTGATGCAATTTTTTCTCATGTTTGACTATCATCTTGAGTTTTAGCTAGGCAAGTTCATATGCATTTATATTTGCTAGGCAAGTTTATTTATTTATTCATTAAATTCGATTTGGTAGACCGCTCTCTCTGGAGCCCAGAGCGGTTTACCACATAAAATCAATAAAAACATCAAACAGATAAAAGACATATACCCGAAAGCCCCACTCCCCACAATAACCCCGGCAAGCAACAATATGCAGAGCAATACATGGCAGGACGGCATGTTGGCAGCTGGCAAATAGGAGGCATCAGTTGGAACCAAATGCCTGCCTATATAACCAAGTCTTCACAGACTTGCGAAAGGCCAGCAAACCCCGTAGTGCTCGTATCTCCTCTGGCAGAGAATTCCAGAGGGTCGGAGCAGCCACTGTAAATGCTCTCTGCCGGGTGCTCGACAGCCTACAGATCTTAATACTAGGGACCTCTAGTAGATTAAGCCCCTCTGAGCGCAGTGATCTTCTGGGTTTATATGGGGTAAGACGCTCCCTCAGGTACACTGGCCCCAAACCATGTAAGTTCAAATGCATTTATATTTTGATTGGGCCACCACCATTGAGAGTCAGTGTGGTGTAGTGGTTTGCGTGCTGGACTATAACTTTGTAGACAAGGGCTTGAATCCCTATTTGGCCATGAAATCTATAGAATGACCTGGGGCAAGTCACACTCTCTCAGCCTCAGAAGAAGGCAGTTGCAGGGATATATGAATTAATCTAGCAACAGCAGATCGTGACACTTTCCACTCCCATGCAGGGTACTTTTGAGTATCATGTGTCAATAGTATACTGATTTGGGGAACTGCCAATTTGAAAAGACTCTTTGTACATCTTTTAACATTCATGTGCCACTCTACATTTCTAAAACAAACTGAAATACATCTGAACTCTTGTGACTGTGGAGGGAAAGGGGAAATCCCATACGTTTAACTTTATGTTTATTATTGCTTGCAATGTGTTTTTGTGACTTTATTACTCCATGCAACCAAGTGCAGTGAACAGTACCATTCAACTCCTCAGTGTAAAACCCATTACACAAACAACAAGGGCGTGCAGGTGGTGGTGGTTTGGTAATGACTCAGTTTTTCAAGCTGAGACTAGGCCTCCTGGCAAAACTACTGAAAGAGACAATATCACCAAAACAACACATTTTACCCAGTGGGCATTCCCATGAGGTCATGAAGCACCATGAGTTAGCTAGTCCTGGGTGGTCTGCTGAGCTGGGTCTTTCATAATGGCTAATAGCATGTAAGGTGTCAACAAGCGACATTCTCTATTAGGATAATGCAGTGCAGAGCTCATCTTGGAGCTCCAAAGGCATAACTGGCCAGGCCCTATGCCAAAGCAAGCATCTTGTTGGCTAGCTTTTGTCTGTCTCTGGCAAGAGCTGCTTTAGATTTAATTATAATCTTCCATAGAGAATATTTCTGTATGTTTCGCCTTTTTTTTTTAAAAGGCAGACATTGTCCCTAAAATCCATCAAATACAAATAGGTATATCCACATTCATGCTACTCTAGTTTTGTAAGATAATACGTTCCCTGAAAACAGTGGAAAAAAGTGAAAAATTTGTTTCCCATTAATGCATTTTGCTTAGCTTATACTGCCTGACTGATAGCAAACGCTCCTTGTTATAGAATCTACAAGTTAGCTTTGGTACCTATGGCTGAATATGAGAGGAGAACTACTTGGATATCGCTAGGAGAATGCTAAAATGACATTTTGAGTTGTGGCAGCAATGTGACCGTTAGCACCCTAACAAGCAAACCACTACAATATCAAATGTCTGATCATCACTGCATGAGCTTCACATTAGTTGTAGCTTTGCAAACTATGAGGTTGGAAACGATTTCACTTTGTCATTCTTTCTCATGGAAGACTGGATTGTAAAAGATATTTTATGATGCCACACAAATATTACATTGGCAGAGGGCTGACTCTCTTGTATGTGTTATACAAGCAGGCAGAGGGAGGGGGTTTGAGAGAAGGCTTCTGTGCTGCACCCCTATAAATCCACAACATCACCCTGGGCTTAATTAGGATTTCTTCAGATCACTCACAACTTTGTACATAAGGTGCTGATTTGGCACTATCAAGGAAACAACCTATAAACTTCACAATCAATCTGCAGCGAGCAGCAAGTTCCTCCTGCCTTGCTGAGTTTTTTTTCTATTTTATTTCCCTTGTTCATATTCTGATAGAAAGTAGCATTAAATTAGAGCCATGTGGTAGGCAGCAGCAGGACTTAAACAGACACACGTGTTCTCTCCCTCTCTTTCTGTCTTCCCCTCTCTATCTGCCCTATAACCTTCCTCTCTGAACAACAATGAATACATATTTACATCATTTACTGAAACAGGTTACCTACCTCTGAGCAGCACTCATATATGACTAATCCTGGAAGATCCTGCTGTACTTAATATTCATATTCAATGCTAGGGTCCTATCTGAAAGAAAAGTGAGGCAGCACCTTTTTTGGGTAGCACAATGAACACCAAGGTGTGACCAACTCGAAATTCTCTTGGCAAGCTCCACTGAAATGAACAAAGCTTCATAAACAGTTTAGTACTTTCTTCTGACATTTTTTGTGCTGCTCAATACAGCTTGAGGAAGAGAAGCTCATGTTGGAAGACTCTCCGTGTGTCAAAGGAGAAATTAGGATTTTTTGACTCTAGTGCTAAAATGTCTGAACATATTGGACTTTGGCCCCTTCCCTCGACCCCACTCAAAGCCTTACACAAATACAAGCCTTGAAAGCGGTTCAACCTATGAGATCACACTGACACATTTCAACAGGGACCAAGCTTTCAATTCATTGGGCTTTTCAAAGCTCAACCCTTGTCCACAGGGCCGTAGCCAGGATTTTGTTTCGGAGGGGGCTGAGTTTGGTTCGGGGGCCGAGACTGGGTGGAAGAGGGTCTACCCTAGCAAATCTTTTGTATTGTTATCCCAATAACCCCATTAATGTGGGATATAATGAGCATGGTGATCAGATCATGATATGAATAAACATAACAGTTTAAATAATGTGCCAGTAAGGCCTTCTCGCGGACCACCCTGAGAATTTCGGGGTGAAGCCCCTTAGCCCCCTGGCTACATGCCTGCTTGTCCATGATATCTAATACTTTTCTATTATTTGAACTGAGCTGCCATTTGATTATTTAGGGAAGTTCGTATTCACCAAAATATCTAAAGGAGTATTTCATATCTTGCTTCCCTCTAGATATATTGGATTACAACTCCCATCATCCTAGCTAGTAGGACAACTGAACATGCTAATTGGTGGTGGTAAACATAGCCTAAAGGTGGGTAATAGTTGGATTACCCCCATTCCACTCTTGCATTTTTGTTTGTTTGTTTTTGGGATGTGTGTAATGTCCTGTTTTCTTTTTTTGCCCCATGGGCCATTTTAGACCCAAGAAAGGCCTTTTTCAATACAACATAAATTGGACCAGAAGTGGCCGGGAATGTGGCGCAGCTGGCTTAGTGTCAGCTGCATAAGATCTCTCTGACCAGTAGGTCATGAGTTCGAGGCCTGCCCGGGTCGAGGTGGGTGCTCGACCTTTAAGTGTAGACTGCTGTCGACCTTTGCAGCCCGAAAGACATTTGCATCTGTCAAGTAGGAGATAAAGGTACCACATTAAGTGGGGAGGCAAATTTTGACTGAATTATGAAGCCATTAAAGAACTCCAGGAAACGCTGAGGAATGTGGAAGGAACAACAAGGGACGCTGGAACGCTGAGAGATGAGGAGTGCGCCAGAGTTGCCTTTGTTCATCTATATGTTGTTCGTCTATATGTTGTTCGTCTATATGTTGTATGTTGAAACAGCTGGAATTGTCTGCTAGTATGTGTATCTGTAATCCGCTCTGAGTCTCCTTCGGGGTGAGAAGAGCAGAATATAAATAAAGTAAATAAATAAATTAAATAAATTTCCTGTTAGAAAAAAAGGCCTCCCCAGGGGATGCCCATGGCTGGTTTTGTGGATCACCAAAAAGCCCTGGAGAGACTCATGTAGCTTGTGGGCTGCACTTTAATCACTCTGCCATAGTCTAACACATCTCTAATGAGGTTGGAGAAGTCTGATCTAAAATTAGAAAACTATTTAGTACATACTATAAAGAAACATCACTTTCAATTTATTTTGTATAATGTTAATGAAAACTTACTACAACTCCCGATCCATGGTGCCAACCATTATGCTGGAGAAAGAGAAAAGAGTGAAAGGGGCAAGACAGAAGATGGGAGGACCAGAGATTAAACACTGCTTCCTTAAGGTTGTCTGGTAGATGCTATCACTCACTAACCTCTTCTGTTTCAAGAATAGGTGAGCTAAGTGGTTTTTCCATAATGCAGGCTCCAATCATGTAATCACTTGCCTCATAGTGGTTTTATATGTGGTCAGGGGGAGGAGAAAGTTGCATGACTGAGATTGCTGTGGGATGAGGATTTGGCATGGAGCATTTGACTCACATATTTGTTTGATTTCCACAATACAATAAACCAAGATTCTAGAGGATTCCTGGTTTATTATTTGTGAACAGAATACTAAGATATGCTCATTCTGTAACAGGCGTATAGGTGAGTGTCAGAGAAAGACAGTATGCATACAGGAGGTTCCCCCATTGCTTGTACAGAGGTTATACATGGTTCATGTAGTTAAAGTGTTTAAGAAGCTATTAAAGGTTATTTGGTTCAATATGAGACAATGAACGTGCTTCTACACATTAAAAAGGGTTTACCGTGTATTCGGATAGTTGGATAGTTCTTTAAAAAAACCAAGAAAAATACATGAATTGAAGTTGTCGCTCATTCCTAGATTCTCCAGAATGATATTCATATGCAAGCGCTCCATGTCTTCACATGTCAAAACCTGGCTCAGAAAGCACTTTGTTAGATTTTGTCTTATAGTATCTCTAACATAATGGATTAGCCATGTGGACCCAGAGGCAAACACTCTGTATGCAGACAGAACCAGCTTGAAATGATGGCTTCTGGGAATGGGAATGTAGCCAACAACACCTAAGATTTAAGTAACATGCTCAAAAAATAAAACTGAATGAATCATACAATAAGAGAAGGGATCCTGCCAAACATGTTCCCATTACCAATGACATCTGTTTTACTCTGATGACACCCAACAATATTTGAAAATTTCTCTTGTGGCAAGCTAACCCCACAGATGCACTGTGCATGCTAAGGCAGTTCAGCAACATAAGAATTGGACTGTACATACCGAAAAAACACCACATTTTCTTCTGATATTATCACAGCAGACTGAATACTTCAACATGAAGATTTTGAAACATGCAATAATTATAAATTGCACAGCATAATGGCAAGTACTAACAGCACACCTTTTCAAAAAGTTGACTGAGCATGTGATTAGACACCTACTTTTCCTATCAACAAGGCACTGATCTATCAACTAAGTACCCCATTCCATTTAGATGTCAAAACCAGAAATGTTTCATTGAATATTCCAGCTCACAAAACAAAGAAAGAAAACCTCCACAGAATGCAGCAGTGCTAGGAAGAGTATACATGAGTAAATTACCTCAGTCCATTTCCAGTTTTGGAACTGTCTAGTACTTTTAACATAAATTAAGATAAATTAAATTTTAGTAGATTGAAAACATACTTCCCTCACTAAAACCCAAACAATCTTGCTTAAATTTGCTCCTAAATACTATACCATAGTTGCGTCCAATCCACTGTCAAAGGGCAGCTGTTATACAAAAGTGTTATGTAGTGATTTGAATCCCCACTTGCTCATGGAAACACATTGGGTGAGTCTGAGCAAGTTATACTCTTTCAGCCTTAGAGGAAGGCAACAACAAACTGTCTCTGAATAAATCTTGCAAAAAAACAACAATCCTGTGTTCGGTTTGTTTTAGGGTTGCTATATACTGGAAATTGTTTAAAGTTATACAACAGCCACGAACTTACATGTTTCATGAAAGTTAACATAACTGAGGTGTACAGCTGTATGTCTGTGCACAATTACTGCATGAGCACTACACATTAACATTATAATGAAAAGAGATTTGAGTATCAGAGAATCTAAACTTACAGTATCATTGTTTTACATCTGACTATCGAGATCTGCTAACTCAGGGGTGCTCACACTTTTTCAACATGCGAGCTACTTATAAAACAACCATGTCAAAATGATCTACCTACCCACTACTCAGAGAGCCATAAAAGCAAAATATTTGGAAATTTATTTCAGTGAGAGCCATATAATATATTTTAAGACTGAATTCAACTAAATGTGAGTATAATAAGCCCCTGAATTTATTCATAGTAATGATGATGATGATAATATTCATTCAGCCTCTGCTACTACTACTAATAATAATAGCAACAACAACAACAGGTTCCTATATGGGCCATAGCGACACCAGTCACGCCGTCACCACGCTGACTGGCCGGCGTCGGGAGTCTGTGGGGCGGGGGACTGAGCCTTCCTCCCGCCCTTCCTGCGATCTACCAGGATGCCCTACGTGATCTACCAGTAAATAGCGATCTACCTAATGAGCACCCCTGTGCTAACTATTCAAGAGCAAGGGGAGTGGGCCATTAGCACTCAAAATTAAGAAAGAAACAGCCAAGTCTGAGTAAACAATTTTTCATATTCTTAAAACAAAGAAACATATTTTTCTTTTCCTTAGTGTATCAGCCTAATATAAAATATCGGGGGAGGCGGAAGGCTGTGACATAGGGCCTCTCAGGTGCTCTCTAGCTAGACAGTGCTCTCAGGTGTGGCAGAAGTTACTGTTCTTTTGCCATTATTGAGATAAGATTAGGCTGCCTGTTTCTATACAGGAAAAAAGTGGAGAGCATCTTCTTATTTACTTCAGGAAGTACTGTAAAATGCCTCACCAAATATCTCTTTCAAGAAGGAACACAAACATGAGTTGCTTACCTGTAACCATGGTTCCTTGAGTGGTCACCTGTGAATGCATACATAAGATATTTGTGCTTGCGCAGACAAACTTCGGAACCCTCTAGAAGAAATCTCAAAGCCTCGCTGAAGCCCCGCCCCTCACTCCCCCCACCGCCTATATAGCCAGTGGGAGGGGCTTCAGCCCTCACTTCTCTCTAGTCGCGAGAGACCAATAAGCCATGTGAGGGCATGACCAGAGGGGAGGAAGGGAGGGCTGTATGCATTCACAGGTCACCACTCAAGGAACCATGGTTACAGGTAAGCAACCCATGTTTGCCTTTTCGTGGTCAACTGTGAATGCATACATAAGATAGAATAGCGAGCTACTGACCTAGGTTGGTGGGTAGTCATGCCACCGCAGAGAAGAGGACTGCTCGTCCAAATCCAGCCTGTCTCCTAGAAATCACATCAAGTTTGTAGTGGGAGATGAAGGTATGATGGGATGACCACGTGGCCGCACGGCACACTGCATCAAGTGAAACACCCCTCATGAAAGCTGCCAACGTGAAAACCGCTCTCGTTGAGTGGCCCTTGAGTTGTTGCGGAGGCTCTTTTCCTGCCATGCGATAAGCCTGGCGAATCGTCAGTACAATCCAGGACGATCGTCTCTGGGAAGACACAGGAAGGCCACTGGCGTCCCTCCTATACTTCACAAAGAGTCTAGGGGACTTTCTTAATGAAGCAGTTCTGTCGATGTAAAAGGCCAAGGCCCTTCTGACATCAAGGAGGTGTAAGCTTTTTTTCCAAAGGCGTAGTGGGATTTTGAAATAAGGAAGGCAGTATCAATTCCTCCGACATGTGGAATCTAGATACCACCTTAGGCAGAAAAGAAATATCTGTCCTTAAGACCACCTTGTCCTTATGGAACTTGGTATAAGGTGGATCAGCCCTCAGAGCGCATAACTCGCTAGCGCGTCTGGCTGAGGTGACTGCAACCAGAAATGCAGTTTTCCAGGACAAAAAGGAGAGTTCAACCGACGCCAATGGTTCAAAAGGCGGTTTGGTCAATGCCAACAAAACTAACTCGAGGCTCCAAGAGGGAGTAACGGGAGCAACAGGCGGGTTAATATTCTGAAAACCTTTCAGAAAGGGTTTGACCATAGGGTCCTCGAAACAAGAAGGGAGGCCCGACCACCTGCGGTACCAGGAAATGGCTGCTAAGTAACACTTCAACGAAGAGTGTGATAATCCTTTTTCAGAAAGATCAAACAAGAAATCTAGAACCACGGAGACAGGGACTTTAAAAGGGTCTAGACCCTTGGGAGAAAGGAACTGTGAAAAGCGGGTCCATTTATATTTATAGGCTTCCTTTGTGGAAGTCTTGTGTGCAGCCTCCACGATGGCCCGAACTGGCGCTGACAAGTGTGAGAGCAGCGTCACTCGAAGGGCAGGATCCTCCACGCTGTCAGTCGCAACTTCTCGACCTCCGGATATAGCACCTGGTCCTGTTGTGCTAGCAGGAGGTTGACTCTGCGAGGTAGAGGGACAAACATCCCCTTGGCCATTTCTAATAGCAGGGAGAACCACTGTTGCCGGGGCCACCACGGGGCGATGAGGATGCACCGAGCCCTTTCCTTGCGGAGCTTGGCCACTACCCTGAGAAGTAGGGGAAAGGGTGGGAAAGCATACATTGGGTCCGTGCCCCACGGGATCAGGAACGCGTCACCCAGGCATCCCTGAGCGGGGTTCGCATGCGTCCTGGAGCAGAAGGCTACACACTTCTTGTTCTGCTGAGTGGCGAACAGGTCGATCAGCGGAGTGCCCCAGGCTCGAAAGAGCCGGCCCACCTCCACCTGGTGTAGGGACCACTCGTGATGGGTCAGAGGGGACCGGCTTAGCACGTCCGCCAATACATTTTGTTCCCCCGGGAGGTATAGTGCTAGCAAGTAAATGTTCCTTGCGATGCACCATTCCCAGAGGGGGTTAGATCCAACAGGGTTTTGAGTGCGTGCCCCCCTGTTTGTTTATGTAAAACATGGTGGTCGTGTTGTCTGTCACGACTTGAACCACCTTCCCATTGACCACCCTCTCGAAAGAAAGCAAAGCCTTGTGGACCGCCAGCAGCTCCAACACACTGATGTGTAGGGTACGTTCCTGTTGGTTCCACAAGCCCTGGGCCACCAAGTTGTCGGAGTGTGCCCCCCACCCCGTCATGGAGGAATCCGTAGTGATGGTCACCGACGCCGACGGGGGGTCAAACGAGGTCCCTGCACACACATTGGCCGGATCCAACCACCAGTGAAGGGAAGCCTTGACTGGTTGTGGAAGAGACAGGAGCAACAAAGGGTTGTCTGTTCTGGGACGGAAGACATCCAGGAACCACGACTGCAAAGGCCGAAGGCGGAGCCTGGCATAGGGTGTTACAGCAGTTGTGGAAGCCATATGGCCCAAAAGGACCTGGACCTGCCTGGCCTGAAGCATTGGGCTGTAGATGCAGTAGCAGAGCATGAAGGGCCAAGAACCTGTCGTAAGGGAAGTAGGCCTTGCCCTCCATAGAATCCAGTACTGCCCCTATAAACTGGATCTGCCGTGTCGGTGTCAAGTGGGACTTGTCCGTGTTCACCACCAGACCTAGGGACTGGAGGAGAGACAGTGTGGTAAATTGTTCTGTACACGGATATAGGAACCCCCTATAATCAACCAATCGTCTATATAGGGGTAGACCGTGATCCCTTGGGTGCGGAGGAATGCGGCCACCACCGCCATGCACTTGGTGAACACGCGGGGGGCTGTGGCTAAACCAAATGGGAGGACGTTAAATTGGAATGCCTTATCACCCACCATAAACGAAAGGAATCTATGGCGATAAGGAGCAATAGAAACCCTGAGGTCCACTGTGGCGAACCACATGCCCCTGCTGAGGAGGGGAAGGATGAACGACAGAGTGACCATCCTGAACTTTTTTGGAACAATAAACTCATTCACCCCTCGTAGATCCAGAATGGGTCAGAACCCGCCATCCCGCTTGGATACCACAAAGTATCTTGAAAAGAAACAAAGCTGATACGAGTAAGGTGAAACCGGGGATATAGCCCCCTTTTTAAATAAACTGTCAATTTCCTCCAACAAAACAGGGGTGGGAACAGTTGCCCTGACCTGGCCCACAGGGGGAAGGCATATGAACTCAATAGAATAGCCCCCATAAATAATGCTGAGGATCCAAGAGTCCTGAGTAATGGAGACCCAAGCAGAGTAAAAGGCTCTTAGCCTGTCTCCAAACAAGGGAGAGTCCCGAAGAGGACCCAGTCAAGAGTTCAAACAGCGGGCTTGGCCAGCAGCCCCCGCTCCAACGGGAGGTGGGGGTTGGTCAGTAGACTCCTCGGAGCTGGATGCGTCAAAGACACCGCTTGGAGGCAGGCTGGGGCTTGGAGCCCCCCTGGTAAGGCTGTTGGTGGCCTTGGTAGGGTTTGTTGTTATAGGGCTGTCTGCGGCCCCCCTGGAATCGGTTGTTGGACCAAGGATGGTACCACCCTCCGCCGCGGGAGTAGCCCCCCAAACCCCTATGAAAGGAGTTACCCGCAGGCTGCCAACGTTGTCTTGGTTGCTGTGAAGCTTGGGATGGAAAACCGAAGTGGTGCGCTGCTTGGCGAGTCTCGTGTTTCTCCTTTAAGTCAACGTCAGTCCCCGGATTAAACATGCCGTCATGATGCATCGGCATGTCCTCAGCTAGCGACTTCCCCTCGTCGGAGAGTGTCGAGGAGCGTAGCCAGGCATACTGGCGCACTGCTGTAGCATTGGCGAAGAGCCTGCCCGCGGAATTGGACATGTACTTGGCTAGGTCTTTTTGGAACTTCGCCAGTTGGAAAGCCTCGGTGGAAAAGGCCCGGGAGAACCTTTGTTCACTTGGTGGCAGGAGATCCAGGAAGGGGACGACCTTCTCCCACAGGTACACCTGGTACCTTGCCATATACTGCGCATAATGCGCCATGCACGCGAAAATGCTCGCGGACAAATGGGCCTTCTTCCCCATTGTGTCGATGCGTCTGCCTTCCTTATCTAGGGGGGCGAGGGTGGCACACTTCGACCGCTTGGTCTTTGCGACGTCAACGACCACCGTGTTAGGCTTCTGGGGTCGTAACACCCAGTCGGCAGACGAAAGGTCCACTTTATATAAGGCTTCAGCCTTCCTGGGAATCGCCTGCACCGAATATGGTGGGACTCCCACCATGTCCATGAGTTTGATCAGGAATGGCGATGGGGGGACAGAGGTGGACATGGAAGCCCCTTGCTTCTCAGAAGTCCAGCTCGGGTCCTGGACAGAATCTACGGCCGCAGTAGCTGGGAGCTCTAGAGATTTTACCATGCGGCCCATGGTAGCCACAAATTTGGCAAAATCTGAGGGGACCTGCTGGTCCTGGTCGGCCTCCTTGAGCTCCTGATCCCACTCCTTGTCAGTGTCAGAGGATGCAAGCTCATCATTTGGGCCTTGAGTGGCTGTGGCCTCATAAGCTGTAGCAGAAGACTTATGAGCCATAAGTAGCGTGGAAGGGCCACCGGGGGGAGCAGTTGAGGCAGGCAAAACAGTAGGCATGGGAAGCAACGGCCTCGGTACCGAGGGAGGCACTTGGGGTCCATAGCCTCCTCCTGATTCAGCCCATTGGGCAGCCAATGGTGGTGCAGCAGGTGCATAATACATAAATTGACCTTGTGGGGTCATTTGCCAGAAGCCTTGCTCATTGAAAGGGATTGGAGGCACATACTGGGATGGCAGGGAAGGCAGTCCAGGAGCCCCTGGATTCCCCTGCAATTGAAAGCCAGGGCCAGTAGGTGGAAACCACAGGGGAGCTGAAGCAGCTGATGAAGGAGGCAGCATTCCTGCTAAGATAGCCGGAGGCGGGGCTGTAGAAACAGCTGATGATGAAGGCATCGGCCCTGCTAACATCGCCGGGGGCGGAGCTGCAGTTCCAGCTGAGAAAGGGAAGAGAGGGGCTGTCCCTGCCGCTTGGTGCGGTACCGCCAGGCTTGGCATCGGGGAGCGGCGCCTTTTCCTCGCTCTTCTGTCAGGAGAAGGAGAGGAAGGAGAACTTGACCGCTCTGATTCTGAGCGGTAGCGTCGGCACCGGGGCGCTCATCTGCCTCTGGAAAGGGCTCTTGGGGGGCGCTCCGAAGCTCCGTCCCCCAGAGGGGAGGGGGGAGGAACCGCCACTGAAGACTGCCTCTGTGAAGGCAGGGAGAGCTCTGGCTCCACGGCCTCGCCCAATGTAAGGGCTGCCTGCTGCCAGGAGCGGTAACAGCGGCATCGCTGGGTACCGCCTCTCATCCTCGAGAGGCGTCCCTGCCCTCACCGCGCGCTCCTGCGCCTGCATGAGCTGGAGATCGGCGGGCGCCATGTTTTCAAGCTGCGCCATAGCTGAAGACGACGGGGAGGCCGTTCCTGCCAAGACCTCAACGGCTACAACTGGTAGGAGAGTCTGGCCGCCATTTTGGGGCCCCTTTGCCTTAGGCTTCTTGGTAGCCTTCTTCTTCAGAGCGGCAGCCATCTTTGGGGCCGCTTTTGGGGCCGCTGCAGGCTGCTCCTGGGAACCCAGAACCACTGTTTTTTCTGGGAATTGGTGGGGGGGCTTGCAGGGTTTGAGACCCTATCATAAAGAACAGCTTTGAGTCGTAATGCCCTGTTCCTCCTCGTCTGGGAGGAAAAACGTTGGCATATAGGGCAGCTCTGGACAAGGTGCCCCTCCCCCAGGCATGCCAGGCACAAGGCATGGGCATCATTGTCGGGGTAAGAGTTAAGGCAGCCCCCACACTTCTTAAATCCGGTGGTGTTGGACGTGTTAAGGAATTTAGAGATCTCCGAAGAGGAATGGTCTAAGTTCAGTCCAGATGGTCAGGGGTTAGAGAATAACTCACAGTTGATTTAATGACAGTCCGTGTTCAGGAAAACAGCAGGTAGAGTAGTCAGGTTGGAAATCCAAAGGTCAGCACAAGTAATCAGTCCATATAGCAGTAAAAACCACTATAAAAGCAAGAGGGTTCTCTCTGTCTGCTTACTCCGAGCGCAGAAAGAGAGAAGTGAGGGCTGAAGCCCCTCCCACTGGCTATATAGGCGGTGGGGGGAGTGAGGGGCGGGGCTTCAGCGAGGCTTTGAGATTTTTTCTAGAGGGTTCCGAAGTTTGTCTACGCAAGCGCAAATATCTTATGTATGCATTCACAGTTGACCACGAAAAGGCAAATATAAGAAATCAAATACTTCAGCAACCCTGTTATATCGTTAGTCAAAAGCAATAGACAAAATTAAGAAAATGGAAGAAATAATAAAAGAAGAATGAAGTTTAAAAAGAGATCCGATAAACTATGCCACAAGAAACAAATTGTTATTTTACAAAAAAAGAGATAATATTTTGAGAAAGGGCCAACCAATTAAAAATTTATAAAAGCAGATCATTTCCAGAACGCAAACAAACCTGGCAGATGATTAGCAAGAAAATTAAGGGGGGGAAAGAGAAACAAACTATATAACAAAATTAAAAGAAGATGGGAAGATATATACTCAAGAAGCAGATATAATGAATCAATTTGAAAAATACTACAGAAGATTATATCAGGGAGATTAGATCAAAAAGAAAGAAAAAGAAAGATAAGAACTAACCGAACAAAGAAATACAAAAAGCAATAAAAAATTGAAGGTAAATAAAGCTCCAGGGCCAGACGGCCTAACGGCAATATATTATAAGACCCTAAAAAAAGAACTAATACCATATTTAAAGAAAGTAATGAATTAAATAAGAAAAAAAACAAGAAATGCCAATGATATGGAAACACGCAAATATCTGCGCTATTTTAAAAGAAAACTCGAATTCGGAATATACAAAAAATTACAGACCAATTTTATTGTTAAATGTAATTACAAATTATTCAGTAATATAATAGCAGATAGATTCAAAATATTTCTAAACAAACGGATTAAAGAAGATCAGATGGGATTCCTCCCAAACAGACACCAGAAAGAAAATGTAAGAATAATTATTGATTTGATAGAATATTACGAGATAAACATTCAAAAAGAAGTAATGTTTCTGGTAGACACAGAAAAAGCGTTCGATAATGTTAACTGGGATTTTTTCAAAATGCTTCTGAAAGAGATGGATATAGGGTATTATTTCCAAAATATAATCGAAGCAATATACGAAAACCAACAAGCAAAAATAATAATAAACAGACAGGAAACTAAAATGATAAATATAAGAAAAGGAACAGGATAAGGTTGTCCTTTGTCACCGTTGATATTTATAATGATGCTGGAGGTATTACCAAACAAAATAAGAGACCAAAAAGAATTAAAGGGCACAACGATAAATGGTAAATCGTACAAATGCAGGGCCGTTGCTGATGACATAATTTGCATAATTGAAGAACCAAACAAAAAATTTAAATTATTGGCTGGAGACAATAAATAAATTTGGTGAGGTGGCAGGATTTAAAATTAATATGGAGAAAACGAAAGCAATTACAAAAAATATCCCAAAGAAAAAAAATTAATTATTAAAAGAGAATTGGAAAATACAGATCATTCTGAAGATAAAGTATCTTGGCATTATCATCACAGCAAAGAAAGCCCAATTATTACAAAACAATTAAGATAAAAAATGGAATGAGATCAGAAGTGATTTGGAAAGATGGAAAAACCTACAATTATCTATTTTAGGAAGGATAGCGAGTATAAAAATGAGTGTACTACCAAAGATGATTTTTTTAATTCCAAAACTTACCGATAATAAAAAATCATTTTTTTAAAAAAATTATGGAACAAGGATATTAAAAAATACATTTGGTAGAGGGAAAAAACAAGAATAAACTTTAAAAATATGACGAACGAAAAAAATAGGGGAGGATTGGCATTGCCGGACTTAAAGCTATTATTTTGAGACATTCGCACTAACATGGGTCACAGATTGGATAAAACTAAAGAAGGAAAAAATACTAAATTTGGAAGGAGTAGATTTGAGAAAGGGATGGCACGTGTACATATGGTATGTAAAAACAAAAATTGGGGGGAAAAATAGAAACCATTTTGTTAGATCAACCACCATAAAAGTGTGAGAAAAATATAAAAATAGATGTTACAACAAAACTCCGCTATGGGTCTCCCCACTAGAATCCTGTCAGCGAAGAGAATTAGGATGGACAAATTGGCCTCACTACAAATAAATATTTTTAAAAGGTGAAGAATTAGTTTTAAAAACACATCAAGAAATAAAAATAACACATCCAAATATCACATGGTTTCAATATAGACAAATTAAAGAACACAATATTAAAGATAAAGAAATAGGATTCTCAATGAAAGAAAGCAATTGGGAGAAGATAATGAAAACAGAAAAGAAAATGATAACTAAGATATACAAATTATTATTGGAATGGAATACAGAAGAAGAAGGAGTTAAAGAGGGTATGATCAATAGGGCAAAAAATATTGGAAGGTCAATTGGATTAGAAGAGTGCGCATATGACCTAAAAGAAAACTGGGTAAAAATGTTCCATAGGTGGTACATGACACCATACAAACTGGCAAAATATTATAAAAATGTAAACCCAAAATGTTGGAAATGTGGAGAAGCAGATGGAACCTTCTACCATGTGGTGGTCATGTAAAAAAGCAAAAAGCTTTTGAAAGGAAATACAACAAACTCTACAAAAATATTACAAATTAATATAACACTAAAAGCAGAATTATTCTTATTAGGAATCATTGACCAGAAAATAGAGAGTAACACAGATAAAATTCTCTTTCTATCAACAACTGCTGCTAGAATATGCTATTCGAGATTACGGCGAAAAAATGAAATACCCAAAATTTAAGATTGGAAGGAAAAAATTCTGGACATAAGAAATATGGATAGATTAACCTATTTATTACAAAAATATAAAGGGAAAAGAGAGAAAGAGACAGCCTGGTTACAAATAACAGAATATCTAAAGTAAGATAAAAGACATGATAAATTATAAGAGTAGAAACCTCCCATACGCTATAAGAAGATCAAAAAGAAGAATGGGAGAAATAAGACCAGAAAGACTGAAAAAGAAGGAAAAGGAAGAATACCTCCTAGAATAATAATAATATAATAATAATAAACTTTATTTGTATCCCGCCACCATCTCCCTGAAAGAGACTCGGGCCGGCTTACATGAGGCCAAGCCCAGAGATACACATCAACACAATAACATAAAAACATAAAACAACATTTCAAGTAGAATAAAAACATTCAAATAGAATAAAAGGAGCAGGCCACATATGCAAAATACAGCCCAGAAAACACACAACAACCCAGATCCCATAGCCTTGAGCCCTGGCAGCCCGGAAGTAGGACCAAGACATTTTTACTTTCTTTTATCACTCCCTCCCTTTGCTGCCTAAATTCCTTTTTAACTCCCTCTTTTCTTCTTCTTTTGTCCTTTTTTTCTTTCCTTCCATTTTCTTCTCCCTACCTGCCTTTTTTATCCTCTTTACACTATACCGTTTCCTTCACTTTTTTCTTGTTTTCTTCCCCCCCCAACTTTTCATCCTATCTCTCTCTTTAATCCTTCCTTCCCCTTGTTTTTAAATGAAACTATGTATTTTGAAAACTTTTAATAAAGATTATTAATAAAAAAAGAATTAGGAACTGTTTTTGATCAAAAGAAGAATAATGTATTGGATCATATATTATTTGAAAATCTACTTTGTTGAAAATCCTCATCTTGTAAGTTTTTCCTTTTTACCAGAGATAAAACAATAGAATGGGGGTATTATTCATCAAGCACAATTCATTGACTGCAAAACTGTATGAAATCCATTTACAGTGCAAATGAACTTCTGACTAGGTATCATTGCTGAGTTAAGGGATTCTGATTTAGTATGTGCTCGCAATAACCCAAAGTTTAGTACACCAAACTCATCTATAATTTAGTTCTTCAACGGTAGTTACATTTTCTGCTTACTCCCCTTCACCAAAGCATGTGGCTGCAAGAGCCAAGTTCACATTTCTCATCACTTCCATGAGAGCAACTAGCCAATTTCAAGGATTTATGAGGGAGAGGTCAATAAAGGTTTCTTATCTACTAATACCCACAGGAAGCTGTCATGTAAATGGGATGTGGAATCCTCAAAGAATAGCTATAATTTAGGTATAAGTATGGTATAGGAATGGAATAATGACTGACAAAATCCCTTCCAAATTCCAGAGACTGCTGTTTTCTGAGAACATCTCCTGTGTGTAATTTACACTGAAAACAATACAGTCTTCCACTTAGCATTTGTATAGGACACTAGAATCTATACCTTATTCTCAACAATGTAAACAATAACTCTGTTATCTAAATCAACATAACTCCCACATTTTGTACATGGTGATTGAAAATCAGTGTTTCGCCTAAAACCACTGAGCAAGTCATTCATGAAAACAAAGTTTAATCTCTTAGCCAGAAGATCGCATTAGCTCAAATCACAAATATGAGTTCTCCATTGCTCCTCCTCATTTTATCACCCCCAATAATGTAGTTTTATCGGAAAGTGTTGCAACACTATTTACCAATTAAAAAAACACAGACTAATTACAGATGCTCAGAAGAGTCCCCAGTGGTAACAAGGGAGGCTGAGTGCCCAGGCGCTGAGGACTCTTTGGATCCAAAGAAAAATGCCTTTCCTCCTATGGAGCGGTCACCATAATTGCAATGTACTGGGCCTTGATGAGACCCTTAAAAATCCTGCCCTTGGTAGTATGTTGGCGAATGTTCACGATGCTGGTATTGTGCCGGGAACACTTCTTCATACAGAAAGAAATATCACGGAGGAGTACAGGATCGCAATGACTAAGACATTGCTCCAAGGGAAAGCACCCTAGATTGGGAGTGATAAGTGTGCCTGGAAACCAAGGAATGGGGGGAGAGTGAGTAGCGTGATTGCCTGTGCCCTATGTTGGAGGTAGCCGGTACCAGGACTGGCATCAAGCCAACATCCAACGTGCCAAACTGGTGCTGCACACACACACACCCCCGAGTCGTGGAGGGTGCGACAGGAACAGCATTGTGCACTTGTCCAACCGTGGGTGGGCTGCCTCCACAAAAGGGAGCAAGGCCACATCCAGGTGCTGCATAGCTGCGGCTGCACGTCCATGACAGATGTTACAGGCGAGACATCCTGCAAGGGGACCTGGCTGTGCACAGGAAGTCACCCACCTGAGACAAGCAGCATTGCATCTCTTAGTGAGTGCTCAAGGCCTTCCTGGTTGGTGTTTCTCCCTGGTATGTTTGTGCTTAGGTGGCTGTGTCGCAGGGAAGGAGGCTTCTGAGTGCAGCAAGCTTGGAGCTGTGGCATGCGGAGGGCCAGGCGGCTCAGAATCAGCTTGCTTAGCCACTGGTGTGGGAGGGAGCAGAGCCTTCTCAGAAAGGAGTACCTTCAAGCGGATTTCATGGCTTTTATGAGCTTGCAGCGTAAAGGCGAGGCATACTGAGCAGGTCTGCACAGAGTGGAATTCCCACAAACATAAGAAGTATGTCCATCTGAATCAGGAACTGAGGCTACAGCCCTTCCCACTGCCTATATGCCTTCTGGGGAAGGTGGGCAGGGCTATAGCCATAAGACTCTGAAAAGCTTTCTAGAAGGTTCAGAGCTTGCACGTGCGCACAAACTACCATATGCGTGATTTCAGAGACACCACGAAAAAAACCCTGGTCTATAACTTCTTGGAACTCTTTTTAAAAATTGGATTTATATAGGCCCCTTTCCAGTCCTGTGGTATCAAGTACCTTTTGCTTACTCTCCCAATATTATCTCTAGACGAAAATCTTATTATAGTACTATTTCTCAATTGTCACTCTGCTTTCCATCTTGGAGATGAAGAAGCAGCTTTTTATCCAAGAAAAAACATGCTTGGGATGTTCTTATATCAGTAGCTAGTGATGATTTAGAATAAAATCTTGAAACATTTGACAGGTTCACCTACCCTTCCTCAATTCTGACAGAGTTCATGATGATGCAGTTTGTAATTTTAACTTTGTCTTTGATAATGCAAGAGGTACCAATCACAGAGCGTTTTATTGCAGTCTTTTCTCCTACTTGTGTAGCTGCACCAACAATGCTGTCAGTTCCAACCTGGAGAGGAACAGGGAATAGACAGTACTAAACAAATGAGAAAGAAACCCACAAAACAAAACAAAACCAAGCAAGCAAACAAAATACCCCACATGTAGTCAATCTGGCAGAGCATTAAGCAGTCTTTGTTTGACATTCCCATAAACATTAGTTCTTGGTGGGCCAATCAGCAGATAAATATACTTAGGCAAACTGAAGCAAACCCAATAAGGAAGAGCTGAAATACAACCCATTATGACATGAAGTGGAGGCCCAGACAGTTTTCATTTCTAAACAATGGTCATGTCTAATACTTACTGTGCATGTATTGGTTAAGTTCTTTATCAATGGCCGTAAAAGGTGTAAGTGAACGGAAAAATGAGATAGAAAAGTATATCATCAAATTCTCTGTCACAAAAGCAAATGTAATCTGTTGTGTTTAAATGCTAAATGTCTGATACAGCAAGATATGTCTGTTCAATTTATATACAACCTGATTATCCTGATCAAGGAAAATCCTTCACTCACTTTAAGAAAGATTGGGACATACACTTTTCTACAGCAAAGACTGGGGCAAACTTCAACTACTGTATGTATGAATTAAAACAGTGTTATTAAAAGTAGAAGAGTGGACATAGCAAAGACTGGGGCAAACTTCAACTACTGTATTTAAAAAAGAGTGTTATTAAAAGTAGAAGAGTGGACAAACAATAACTGAGATATTAATATAGTAGTCCTAGTAGTTGTATGTCTAGTATGTGTTTATTTAGTATGTTCCATGTTAGAGTGATTGTCTTGGATCTAGATGATAATATTTATTTATTTATTTCAAATATTTGTACCCTGCCTTTCTCACCTCCCTCCCCCCCCGGGGGGGGGGGGGCTCAGGATAGCTTACAGGCTGCAACAATTTGATGCAATAATGACAACGATCATAGTAATTTTTAACCACCTCTCCTTGTGGCTTGAAGTGGGTTACTACATCGCTTAAAACACTCAATCATCTAAAACAGGGCTGTCCAACAGGCGGCCCCGGGGGCCATACACGGCCCCCGAGCCCCTTCCCTCTGGCCCCCTAACTTGTTTTAATAAAATACAAATAAAAAATAAAAAATAAAAAAATAAAAAAATACCTACTTCCGGGTTTAGGCAAGCATCGCGAGACTACGCCAGCCACAGACGGGATTTCAAGGGAGGTCGAAATCCCGTCTGTGGCTGCGTAGTCTCGCAATAGCTTCCGAAATTTCGGGTCCCACGGGATTTGCGGCCGGCCTAGGCACGCGCCTCCTCCCCCCTCGCGGCTGCTTCCAGGCCAGCCCCCATTCCCTCAGAGAGAGGGAGGAGGGGAGTGAGGCAGGGAAAGCCCCTCCTGGCTCCGTCCTCTTCTTGTGGAGGGCCCTCGCTTCCTGCCCCGCGGATGGGAGAGCCGCCGCGTCCGGCCTGAGCTTGGCCTCGGCTCCAGCGGGGCTCTTCGGGACGGCGGCGGCGTTTGGCGCCCGGCCCCTGTGGCAGGGCTCCCGCAGTATGGGTAAGGTAGGGCCTGGCTCGAATCAATCAATCTAAAAACAGTGGAATGTTTGGTGAGGGGGGGGGGAAGGGTCCCTCAGCGGTGGTTTCCTTGGCGACGCTTCCTTCCCCTCCTCCACGCCCCCTCCCCCTTGTCGTTCTGCCTTCCCCCGCGTGCAGGGCGCAACGTTGCTTCCTTTGCGCCTGCCCCCGCGGCTTGTTTTCCTTTCAGGGAGGGAGGGAGCTCTTTGGGCCTCCTCCACCCGCCTCTGGGAAAGGAGGCCCCATCAAGCCCTGCAAAGGCATTGAGGTGTTTGGGTTTTTTTTGGTGTGTCCCAATTTGAGTGTGGACTCAAATAACTCAAAGGTATTAGGAAACAGTCCCCCAAATCCACCAGTGTTCCCTTTGGGTATATTGAGTATTCATGCCAAGTTTGGTCCAGATCCATCATTATTTGAGTCCACAGTGCTCTCTGGATGGAGGTGAACTACAACTCCACAACTCAAGGTCAATTGTAAGTAATTTGGAGCCGGGAGGGCGGAGCCGGGAGGGCGCTGGGGAGGGGTGGGGGCGGGGGGGAGGCGGAGCCGGGGGCGGAGGCAAACCCTTCAGCCCCCCAGGTGATCAGTGACCGGAATTCCGGCCCTTGGGCCCGTAGAAGTTGGACAGCCCTGATCTAAAACATTCTACAAAAAAGACATATTAAATCATATTTTTACAAAATACATATTACAATACACAGAACAAAGATTAAACATAAGATACAAGTTTAAATTTTTTGATTAAAATTGGCTGGGCAAGCCTGTCGGAAGAAATAGGTCTTTAGAAGTTTTTAACATTCTGACAGCTGTTAGAATGTAGTAGTTTTAGTCTCATATAATATGAAAAATCACTTCTTTTTCTCTTTATTTCTGAATAAAAATCATTTTAAAATAAAAAATATTATCTATTAATCATATCTGCTAAATGCATACACCAAGTTGGGAGAGACTAGAATAAAATATTCTGGAAAGCAGAGACAGACTGCTTTGATTCAGGCAATTTTACTGAACCTTGTGCCTACAGAAGCAGCCACGTTCCTATTTATCCAGGGCAAGTGTGTTTAAGAAATGATAGCTTTCTGCTTCAGGAAAACCAGAAAACTACAGTTATCAGCTTTCTCTGCATCTTACACAACTACCTGAAGTTGACTTCAGATCCTACCTTGTTCTGGGACCAGTAACCATAGTTTCCTTAATCTTATAAAACAGGGAATGAGGCTTGCTCATAGCATTAACCAACTTAAGATAATGTGAATGAGGCCTATGAAATCTTCCTTGTTACATAGACATTTAACACAGAAGGAAAGTGTGCAAAAGTACACTGGAACATACTCATTCCTGATGTTTTTTTATATACTGATTTTAAACCACTGCATTGGATGTGTTGCAATAGAAGATTCCCAGATGAGTATAGTGCTTACACCTCCTCCTCCTCCTCCTTATTGTTATTATTAATGGTTATTTAATATTTAATTATTCTTTTACTTAAGTGATATTTGTCTTTTTTGTTCTAATGTAACATAAATCCTATATAAAACCATATTACGTATTTTTGACATTAATATCGAAATCTGAAACATATAAAGTTTTTATAGCATAGAGAGTGAGCAATCCTTATTTAGCCTGCTATCCCAAATGCATTTACAGATATTGATGCTCACCAGGAATTTGTCAGTGATTTGTGCAGTGCTGTGAACCAAAGACTCTTCTGGACAAAGTGAAGTCAGCATCTTAGGAACCTGGAAGATGGCATTCAAAGTCACAAGTTAATAGGCAAAGATAATGTGTTCAATTACTTCTATATGATCGTACCCATACTTAATTTACAAGAAATGTATAGATAATTATATCCAGTTGACTAAAAAAGAAGTGCACAAAGATGAATTATAGCAGGCAGTGATCAGACAGGCTCAGGAGATTATGAAGAGTAGAAATATATGAACTCTTTTGTAGAGAATATGAACATAACTTCAACGTGTTGCCAAGCAGCACACAATTAGCAATATGCTTCAAGAAGAAAAATAAAATCCAACCTAAAGAGAATGCTTTCACTTAGAACCCATGAACCTGGATTCCGACTTTAGTTTGGTGTCAAACCACAGGCAACCTATGGTTCTGGTAACTTTTTCTTTCTAGTGAATATAAGAACAACAATTTACATTAGCACTATCTTATGAGAGGAAAGGAAGAGGTTATTTCACTCTTTCCTCTCCTGCACTTTGTATTTGTTCCACCATAAAATTTCTTCCTTCTGGTGGGATTTTAAACATTGTATTCAGCTTGAGACATCATATTTATACATTATATTAGTAATTATACACTATTTAAAGTCTTTATAAACTTAAAATAAAGTGAAGGAAAGGAAATAAAGGCCCTTCAAGGCTGGAGGGAGGACTGAGGAGGGAAAGCACCTTGGAGAGGAGCGGCAAAACCCCACAAAACAGCAAAAATACCATGATATATATTTTAAATTAATATTTTTTGAAATCTGCAAACAGCGAGTCCGCAATAAGTGAACCGCGAAGTAGTGAGGGAACACTGTAGATTCAACCAAGGTAAAACTTTCTACTCAAGTTATGCTATTTAGATTACAACAATCAATTGTGGAGAAAAACAATGAAAACCAGACAGAAAGAAATACCACGCAAATGTGCAATTTCCCCATGTTTCAAGTAAGGAAAGTTTGTTACTGTATTTGTTATTCTTGACATATTCTGAAAGACTGTTTTGTTGCCACCAGAGAGGCTATTCTAAGGCATCATGAATGACCAATAATCTGAAGAAACTTAGATATATGGGTATCTCAACCAGGTCATTCCAATGGTGCAAGTAGTTTAATTCTAAGTGCTTTAGAAAATGTACAATAGTACTGGGGAGGTTTCTTTTGTATGATCATCAGTCTTAAGTGCGATGTATTGAAAAATGGCTTCCAGATATATTCATAACATAACCTTTAGTTAAATTATTTGAGCCTACTACAGCATGAATGATCAGAGATAAGTAGTTGCTACACAGGAAAAAGAGGACAGAGGATTTTTGGTGAGTGCTAGGGTCAAGCGGAGGTTTAACTTAGCTTTTAGGAATTTTTTTCTTAAGAAACCTACTTCCTGTTCTCAAAGCTACTCCTGCCTGCTGCCACCTGCCCACACAAAGGCAGTGGCAAACTTGAGAGGTCAGCTAAAACAAGTAAGACATTTCCTGGCTACGAAGTTTGGAAAGTAAGCTGCTGCTCTGTTTCTGTTCCAGAAGTATTCACAAATTACAAATGAAAAGTGCATGTTATGTTCATACAGCTACATGACATCTACTGTCATGGTGTGCGCGCACATGGTGAATCTACAGCCAATCATAACCCATTTCGACAACTTACACAACAGCTATTTCAATCACTTTCCTATGTTCTGTAAATAAATGATGGGAACTTGCTAAAATACATAGACTAACAGACAGGGGTTCTGCTTGAGAAATGAATCCCTCACTTTGATTAATTTTCCTTAGAATACAGTTATGTAATTCTGGCTCATAATCAACCAGAATGGATAACTGTACCTACATGAGAGAGGGAATATTTTTAGTGTTCGACCTTAAAGTAGCAAAGAGATATGGAAGGAAAAAAACAGAGCGATAAAAACACAATCAGTATTTTGTACCAGTACTGGAAGATGTGGAGGAAAAGACCCATATCAGACTATCAAAAATATGCATTTCTTTTAAAGAAAATTTCATTGATTTAAAAAATAATAATTTTATTAAAGGTAATTTTTTGATAGCTGCAGTAAAAGAAAGAGGGTAAGGAGAGAAAAGGAAAAAAAAGGAAAGAAAAAAGAATATAAAAATAAAATATTAAGCTTTCTGTACATCTGGTCTTTTTCCTCGCTTGTTGTATCCTTCATTTCTTCCTTAAAATGAAAGGAAACAGAAAGGAAAAAAGAAATAACTAATATGTGTATTTATATGTTATTTCTCCCTTTTGCTGGTGTCTTAGGCGTGTGATTTACACCCCCACCCCCCATTTAGATAAATAATGCTTTCTTCTCTTCTTCCATGTATTTCTTAAATGGTTGCCAGTCTGTTTTCTTCCTTGATGTTCCCTGATGTCTTATTAAGAGTTGGGTCAGTTCATCCATGTTCATTACGTACATTGTTTTTATTTGCCATTGGTCTTTTGAGGGGGTTTCTTCCAATCTCCAAATTTTTTGCATATACTAATCTTGCAGCTGTGATTAGATAATTTAAAAATATTTCTTTATTCAGTTCCAATTTATTTAATTTTATTTGTAATCCTGATTTCTTCTGTAGTAACTTCTCTCTCTTAAAGGTATAGACTTCCTTTTCATTCAACTAAAACTCAGCACTATGTAATAACAGTACATCCTTTCTTTCACCCCTGCTGTAAATTAAGATCTTTTGTCAACTATAAACAGGCCTTACAGTTAGTCTCTCCTTTTGTGTGGCAGAAAAACATTCTGAACGATGCTTATCTCTATTTACATACAAACACAGCATCCCTTAAGAGTGTCAGCAATCTTTGGCCATTCCCTTCCACTGTGTCATGTAGTCAAGATGGAGAAATTCCATCCCAAATTCTTGCCAATATCCCTCTCAAGACAATCTTGCTGCCTTTCATACTACATGTATAAATAATATTGGCAATAATTCTGGGTCCAGAGATTTTAGGTTTCAGACATATTTCATGACGATACCCACAAGAGAAATATCAGCGCAATCCTTCCCAACTACCCAAAACCTGTCTGGAGAGGGAATAGATAGGAGTGGAGGTGTTTGGCTGATAGAACTATATTTCCCCACAGGCCTTGGTTCCATCAACAGAAAGTTCTCCCAACTTAGATTTATGATCTGCAAAGTTTTTATTGCTATAAACCTCAAACTATCAGAGCTTTTGCCTCTCCCCAAGATGTTTCATCAACAATACCAACATGGTAGTGGTATAGGTATACTCAGTGGGAAGGAACATTTCTATAAATTTTAAAGACTGTGCTAGACAAACATGGAGAAATTCCTGTTCTATACCGAAAGCTATTTTGTTGTTATTTCATTTACCTGTCTGTTAGCTTCAACATACAGCCCAAGTGTGTTTACTCGATAGCACAACCCATCATCATTCATAATGTGAACATAGCAACGAACTTTTCCGGTGTGGAATGCCTCATCCATGTCTCCTCTGCGATTGTTCCAGCAGGTTTTGTCTGAACCCAATTCGAACAAACTATCATCCTTCAAGAAGCTATAAATGTCTGCAAAATACAGGCAGACACAAAAATGAGATTAGAGAGAGCATAACATCATACTTTTCTACAATGTTACTATCAGAATGCTTTCTTGGAGAAAAGATATGCAGCCAGCCCTACACATTTGCAAATTTGACTTTTGTAGATTTGATTATTCAGATTTGATTAAAATGTTCATCTAAACATCTGCAGGTTATTCAATGTGATTTTATGGATCTATTTCTACAAGATCTTGCAGACACCCTGAAGAACTTGGATATTTCTAGAAAGGTGTTCTTTTGGTTTTTTTTTTTTAAAAAATATCAACCTTTTAAAATTCACAGATTTTCAATATGTCTACAACCGCATTGAATATGGAGGGCTGACTAGCATATTTCCACTGTATGAAAAAGATTCAGTTGCAAAGTATAGGGATAAATAGGAGGGAGGCTAATGTTCATCTCTTTGTCGCTGCTCAGAGGAACAAAGGGCACTGAATACTTCCTCCCTCATGGGTAAACATCAAGGCAAGCAAAACACAGCTTGACTTAATCCACTGGCTGCGGGGAGTTTACCCCCTCCCAAATACCAGAAAATGGTCTGATCTAATTGAAACTTTCCCTGGAACTACAGAAGCAAGAAGGACACTAGTTTTCCCACATACCAAAGGAACAGAAATCAATGAGAATATGCTTTTCCCATTCTTCCGAGGAAAAATACAATAGGTCTACTCAGTTGTAAGACAATATTATGCTTTCCTAGTACGTGAACAAGCTTATACAAGCTTCATCCTTAATACAGCTGCAAGAAAATGAGAAGTTTCTGCTTTCACACAAACCACAATTACTAAGGAAATCTGAACTTGAGGAACAGTTAAGCTGATTGTTTTGAACGAGTCTGGATTTGGAATATCATTTTGATCTTGGTTTACTGTAACAAACCATAGTTCTCTAAATACGAGTTTGTGGTTTGGTTTTGGCATTCTGATGCCCCTTCTCTACTTTTCCAATAACTCTTATGTGTCTTTTGTTTATAGGCTGAAAGCCTGAAGGCAAAGCCTATGTTCTTCTTCCATTTATGTGTAGTGCCACTGCCTATCACAAGGAATAAATTGATATTTAGAAAACTGATGCAGACTGGTTTGGAAAAAAATGTCTGACAAGCTGAATAAAGCTACTGGGTTTATTATATCAAGTAATTACTACACTACATAGTCTCAAAGTGACATTCAGTCTCTTCCCAGGTGCTGAGGCCTGTGAGCCACTGTTTCGCACTAACCTAATGATTTCTGGTCCTTTTTCTTTTGGTCATGGTCGTTCGTGTTTTGCCACTCTAGTAATGGTGTAGGAGAGGAAAACTGCTTTCTAACCAAATATGGAATCAGCTCACTTCTGATTGAGGTAAATGATCTATGGAAATAAAAACAAAACACACCAATGTTAAATCTGGGGACTTGAGAAAGGCAAGCTGCGTCAATGATCTATGAATTCACAAAAATTTCATTTTGTAACTGAGAAGAACATTTCTAGAAATATGTCTGAAATGTGTGGAAGCTCATACAAAGATTTTTTTTAATCCATCATTCACCACAGATGATGCACTCAAGAAATAATAAATACTATATGGCTCTCGGCACTTAATAAATAAATAGCTTTTTTAGGATTCATTTTTATGAAGAAATCTACTCCCTGTTGTCAGAGCTACTCCCTGATACTCCCTAAACACATAGATAAAGGGGACCCAGTCGATATTGTTTACCTTGACACATCTGATCACATGGACAGCAGCAAATTTGAAAGGGCAGTTGAAACAAGTCATTTTAGTAATGGTGTAACCCACCTTGAACCATGAGGAGAGGCAGGTAAGAAATACAATATCATCATCATCATCATCATCACCTTGGAGCAAACATTTGGCAAAATTACTTTAACCTGTCAGATTTATCCAAAAGTGGTAGTCACTAAATGGTATGCAACACATATCAAATTCAGGGCACAAATGTTTTCCTAGCTATAGTCTGAAAATATAGTATGAAAAATTACGGTTTGGTAAAATTTGGATCTAGATCTGATTTTAGATTTGGTTCTAAAAACTGATTTATGGCTTTTCTATTATATTTGGCATTCACCGTAATCTTACGATAAAGAGTAAACCCAACATTTTCTTGGCACTGGTATAACATGGCATTTTAATTCAAGTTGCATCACTGTCCCTAATAATTTTTTTAGGAACTATATGGAAAGCAATCTGAAATACCCCAAATATTTTTAGGAACTATATGGAAAGCAATCTGAAATATCCCAAATACAGTATGTTATCATAATCTGCCATCATTTTGTCTGCTTTTGTGCATTAAATTTTGAACCTAAATGCCTGCAATAATTTCAGAACTGATGTTAACTATAATCAAAACCTAATGAATCATTTTCCATTTCTGAATGAGAAAATCTCTCCCTGCTGTTCGCAGTCTGAGTGCACCATAGTTCCTTCCCAACAAATCTTGCCTTCTGCCATACATGTGGGTGTGCAGATGGGCAGTTTATGAGCTTAAAATGTTGCATGCAGCTGTGCCATTCAAAATGATTTCCTGCTTTGGTTTTATGCTTCATCCAAAACTGACAGTCCGGTGTTTTCCTCAGTATCTAGTCATGGCATTTATGGGGTTCATTCCATATAGTCTCAGTATTTGGCAGATTCTAGGATTTTCTGATGCAATGCACACAACACTACACAGCAATGGAAGGAATTGAAATAAGAAAATGGCAAACTTGTTCTTGGTTGTGAAAGTTGCACTTCTGTTTTGCAAACGACTATATCTCAGCATCTTTTGCGAAATGGCACTGCCCAGCTAATTCCTAACTGCCACACAACTTGTAAGGAAAAAACCCTCATAATCACATGTGAATACTAACCATTCATATTCATGTTGGCCTATATGGAAGATCTGGGACAGTCCCAAGAACTACTGTATATACTCATATATAAGTTGACCTCATGTATAAGTTGAGCATAGCTTTTGGTGCTAATATTATGGATTTTGATATGATTTGTTGTGCATAAGGTAAGGCATACTGCAGAGAAAGGAAATCGCCTTTATTTGGGAACTGGCCACTGTTGCCCAGGCATTCAAAAAGGCTAGAAGCAATGTTGTGGTTAAGAGAATAAAGAGTCAGTTCTTCTTTTAGGTTCTTCTGAAAGAAACTACGAGGGCGGATCAGTAAGTCAGTGACTTTTTGAATGAAACACAGGTTTTTGGATAAAAAATCATTTTGGTTTTTTTTTATTCCTTCCAAAAAATAAGATTTGTTGAGGTCATCAAAATAGGTATTTGTTTGTGAGATGATTTCATTGTTGGAGTCAAATTTCTTTCCGCCGAGCCATTTCTTCAGGTTTGGAAACAAGAAATAGTCACTCGGGGCTAAATCCGGAGAATAGGACTGATGAGGGAGCAATTCATATCCCAATTCATGGATTGTTGCCATGGCAACTGCACATGTGTGCACCCTTGCAATGTCCTGGTGCAAATGAACTTTTTTCTTGGCCAAATGTGGTCGTTTCCCCCCCCCCCCCACTCCTCATTAAATCGACCCAATAAGTTGGCATAATTTGGTGTGGAGTTTTGGGCCGGAATGCCATCAGTACGCTGATGACACCCAGCTCATTCTGAGGATGGACGCCGGGGTGGAATCTGTACCCGATAATTTCCATCTCTGCCTAGAAGCCGTACCTGGATGACTGCAAGCCAGTAAGTTGAAGGTGAACCCGGCGAAAACGGAGATCTTGTGGCTGGGCCACCCGGGGGGGGGGGGAGGGAGAGACCCAGTTGCCGACGTTCGACGGCGTGGCACTCCGCCCGCAACTGTCAGTAAAGAGCCTAGGGGTCCGGCTGGACACCCAGCTGTCTATGAGGCGCAGATTGCCTGCGCCTGCAAGACAGCATTTTACCACCTGGGACAGGCAAAACGTCTGTCTCCTTACCTCTCTCGCTGCGACCTGGCCACGGTGATCCAAGCCACGGTCATCTCGAGGCTCGACTACTGTAATGCGCTGTACATTGGCCTACCCTTGTTGGCAATCCGGAAACTCAAGCTGGTGCAGAACGCAGCAGCACGCCTGCTCTCAGGAGCCTCAAGATCTGCTCACGTGACTCCACTCTTGCGCGAGCTGCACTGGCTCCCAATTCAAGGTGTTAGTTCTAACTTTCAAGGCCTTATATGGTTTGGGGCCAGTGTACCTGAGGGAGCGGCTTACCCCTTATGTGCCCAGGAGATCGCTGCGCTCAGAGGGGCTCAACTTATTGGAGGTGCCTGGCATTAAGGTTTACAGACTTGCTAGTACGCGGAAGGGGGGGGGGGTTCGCCGTGGCCGCGCCAACCTTGTGGAACACCCTCCCTGAGGAAATAGGAGTCATCCGGGACCTGATGCCGTTCCGCAGAGCCGTTAAGACATGGCTATTCAGACAGGCATTTGGCCCATAACCAGTGCCCGTTATCATCAGCACTCTGTTGTGCCGCTGCCATCGCATTTCTGCTGTCTTATTGCAGTTTTGCTGGGAATAGGGTTTTAACTGGGGGTGTTAAATTTGGTTTTATTGTGTTTTATGTGTTTTATCTGCTATTTTAATTCTGTAAACCGCTCTGGGCTCCAGAGAGAGCGGTATATCAAGTTGAACTAATAAAATAAAATAAAATAAATAAATAAATAATATTCGCCATTGATTGTTTTACCCTTTTGGAGGTAGTCAATGTGGATTATACCGCGTGCATCCCAAAAAACGGTCATCATGACTTTATTGGTTGACAAACCCACCTTGGCCTTCTTTGGCGCCGATTCACCCCAAGAAACCTACTGTTTTGACTGCTGTTTGGTCTCTGGTGTGTTGTGGTGGATCCACGTTTCGTCCACGGCTACGAAATGGCGCAAAAACCAGTCCATACTGCGGTTGAACAACGCCAAACACTCCTGCGAAATTGTCACACAATTGCGTTTGTGGTCGATTATGAGCAAACGTGGGACCCATCTTGCAGAAAGCTTTCTCATACCCAAGTGATCATTTAAAATTGAAACCACTGAGCCATGTGAGATGCCTATGGCTTCCACAATCTCTCGCACTTTCAATCTCTAATCGGCCAATTTTTTCAATTGTTTCGGGTGTAGAGACCTCAACTGGGCATCCAGAACGTTCGGCATCTTCCGTGCTTGTACGGCCACAACAAAATCCAGTAAACCACTTTTTTACCATTGAAATTGATGGTGAAGAGTACCCATAGTATTTATCAAGCTTAGCCTTGATTTGAGTGATGGTTTTTTCTGCAAAAAATAATGCTCAATGAGCACACAAAATTCACTTTTTTTCCATTTTCTCCTCAAATTACGCGGTAGTCTGCTATCAATGGCTGTCAAACACAAACTAAATGACGCAGCTTGTTCAAATGTTGACAGGAGTCAACTGACAGATGCCTGTTGACAGGAGCAGTGTTGCCCTTTCAGTTAAGAGGTGGGAAATTTAAAAAGTCACTGACTTATTGACCCACCCTCGCACCTTATCTTCCAGCATATAAAATGACTGAGCATATAAGACGACTCCCAACTTTTCCAGTTAAAATATAGAGTTTGGGATATACTCGCCGTATAAGACTACCCCTCTTCTTACACACACCAAATAAAAAATTTAAAAACATCAGATTTGATTTCAATATGGTAATTTTCCTATTACCATGCCGCCTCCTCTGCCTTTCAGATCTCGCGCCTGCACCCCTTCACTGCAGTTCACAGGAGCGAGATCTTAGATGCAGAGGAGGTACGGTAATAGGATAGAAGGGCAGGTCAGATGGGTAAAAGAGGCGTGTTTTTCTGGGTACAGCGCCATTCTATCTTTTTTCCCCCATACCCCAGGCATCCTGGATGCCTGCAGCTTGCTCCACCCTTCAGTTTCACCTTCCCGGTGAGGCCCCCCTCACCTTGTCATCAGAACTGCATGAAGTCATTTCTTTCCACGAATCCCGGTGAGAGGATTTTCTTCTACCGTACTTGTACAGGGTCACCCTTGCTGCTTTCATATGATCGTTGCATACAGAGGATGCAGCTGCAGCCATTTTTGAGCTTCTTCTGCCATATGCGGTGACCGCAGATTTTCCAGTGTGGCTTGGAATTTTCAGCACCCATTCTATAAGATGACACCTGGCGTATAAGATGACACCCAACTTTTTCTTGGGTTAAAAAGTACTCTTATACGCCAGAAAATACAGTAAGTTCTCACTTTTCACCACTCTATTCAGAGAAGCAGGTAGTTCCTTCTTTGATAAGAGTTAAGGTTCAGTACTTATTAGGGTTGCCACTTTTTGATAAAAGAATAAGGGACAGGAACCTAAAAACAGGGAATTTTTCACAAAAATAAGGGACACTTCATTAAAAACTTGATAATCAATTGATGATTTTCAAGTTTTTATGAAGTGTCTCTTATTTTTTGTGAAAAAAATCCTACTTTTAGGTACCTGTCCCTTATTCATGTGGCAACCCTAGTACTTATACTGACCCATGGATAAGTTGACCCAGGTTTTTGGGGTTAATTTTTTTAATAAAATTTCTATAGCTATACATGAGTATATACAGTACATCATCATCACCACTATGAACTTTATCCATGACCCACCTTTACTTCAAGACTATGCTTTAAGTGGCTACATTTAGAAGATTTGATTTTATTAGTAGAAAGGTGCCTTCTGAAATTTAGTTTTTTTTATGGCTGTTACCAACATTGGCAATGGTTTGAGAAAGGAACATGGGAACGTTCTCATTCATGTGGCCAATATAGCAATATAGCAATAAGAAAACAAAAGGGGAGGATTAACAAGTGATAGAGATTAATCAGAAGGAAGATGGAAACAGCAAATGTGGCCCTCCAAGGAGCTGAACTTTTAATATTTTGCATATATGAAGAGAAAAATTTAGCCACATCAATAACAACAGAAAAGCAGTACATATAGGTAACAAACACCCTAGTTTGGTTCCAGGACTCATGTGGAAAATAAAATACATGGATTTAGCAAAATTTAGCAAGATTTTAGAAAACAGTTCTAGATTTGGGTGACTGGACCAGGAATTTGGCGCCTGCTGTGGAGCTCCCTACGGGTGAGCTCCAGCAGAGCCTCTCAAATTTCCTGGACACGACTGGCAGGTCTCGCCGTTCCCTCACCGGGGGGACGGAGATTGACTACCAAACCCAGGGGGTCGTCCTGGGAGACCCACAGACACCGGGCAACCAAATCTGGGTAGGAAAGGCAACCGGACCGCCACGGACGCCCAAGATGGCCAAGGACGGATGGGTCGTCCGACCCGTGACGGCCTCCGGTGCCCCGCTTCCTGAAGCTGCTCGGGAGAGGACCTTCAGGTAGAAGAGCGTCCTTGCAGACCCCCCTGACGGCGGAACATCTAGCCGTCTCGAGGCCTAGGGTCCCCAAGTCCGGGGAGCCTCAAAGAAGCAGCTCTCCACGGAGGCCGCGACAAGCGGCCCAGGCCCCTGCCACCGGCCAACTTGATCCCCGGGTATACACTGAACTACTCGAGGAGTATGCAAAACTGATGGAGCATGTCAACGCATTTGGGGATAAATACAGCGCCCTACTGGGACTTATGGGAATCCCCACAGTGCAGCTCCCGGCCCTGAAGCAGGATCCCATCAGCTCGGAGGATCCTTCGCGAGCCTGCCCTGCAGGCCAGGACTTTCTATGGGACCAGTCGTGGGACTTTCCCTCCAGCTCCGTGGTGGCGGACCAAGTGAGGCCTGCCTCACCAGCGGTGACCCTGTCAACCCTCCCCAGCGCCAACCCTGACCAGGACTCCCAGTGGCCCCCCTCCAACGAGGCCCGGTCAACCGGGGAAAACCGAGAAAAGGCTACCCCCGACGTTGGAGTTGGGCTGGGCGCCGTCGAGGCCGAGGCCCTCGAAAGGACATCACCCTCCGCGACCCAGGCCGACCCCCAGGTTGGCCTACCGTCCGCTGCGCGGGAGTTGCTCGAGCACTCCGAACACCGTCTGCCAGGCCCCGAGGACCCCCCACCGCAGGTGGACCCGGAGCTCGCCGAGTTGGACATTTCGGCCGTCCTGGCCGCCCCTCCAGAGGCCTGTCGCCGCCGCCGCCGCTGCCGCCGCCGTGGGAGGCGTTGGGGGAGCCTCCTTGAGGAAGCGAGGCCCAACATGGCGGACGTCCTTGGGGACGCTCAGCCAGCCCATGTGCTGAGGCCCCAAGAAGCACCTTCACCCGGAAACAGTCAGCAGCCGGAAGTCCCGCCTCTGGAGGACTCAACTCCCGGCGTTGACCCGCCCAGGAACCAGCGAGGCCACCGGAAGAGGAGGAGGCGCCCCCGGAAGAGGAAGGCTGGCGCCCAAGCCCCTTCTCAAGCCCGGGTCTGGAGGCCGAGAGCAGACCCGGCCCCGATGACCGTGGGTTCTCCAGAGCCAGTCTCCCCCCTCGTCCCAACCAACGGAGGACGAGCTGCGTCGAGGCCGGCACGGGCCCCGAGGACATTCTTCACCAGGACATTCTGGAGCTCCTGCTACAAGCAGTTGAAGCTCCGAGAATCACACCGGACATTCATTTCTGATTCAAGGGACACTGCGCAGCTGGGCCGGGATCTCCGTCCCAGGCCCCCATGTGGGAGTCCGCGCCCCCTGGCATCGGCGATCTTACTGGGTCACCCCCGCCTGCCTCCGTTCGATGGCGGGCGAGACCCTAAGGACACTGATGTTGACACTTCCCCCTCTCCCTACCCTCTTGTTCTTTCCCTGTCTATCTTTGTATATGTTGTCTTGATGTTGCCTCTGGGCACTCAAACTGTTGTAAACCGCTCCGAGCCTTCGGGGAGTGGCGGTATACAAGTTTGATGAAATAAATAAATAAATAAATTTGTCAAAGGTAGAGAATAACATTTTAAAGGCTTTTACTTTAGGGCTTGTTTGAAGAACAAGGCTGAAGCTAAAAGAAGGAAGTTGTTCTGGCTGCCTCTATGCCATTTCCTAGCTTTTACCCCCACTTTTCCTTCTTGACCTCCACATCAAACAGACATAACTCTGGAATTTTTTTTAGCTTTCCAGAGTCAGGTCTGGAGACAAAAATAAAGCTGTAGCATGAGGGATAATCATCCCCATTCAATTGGATGGGATGGTCTAGCCACCAGAGGTCCATTACGAGATCATGTCCCATCTTTGTTAAATTGGAGGTTGTGGGAGAAAAATGCAATTTAGATTAACAATTTTTTCTTTGGAAGGGAGGAGTGGGATGTGCAACCTATTGATCTCCCTTGATCTCTTCAATATGATTTGACCTCCAAATCTTCCTGGAATGGCTGAGTGGAATATTGGAAGCAATATTTCTAGTTAAGAGAGTGTTTCGCGTTGATACATTCCTGTTAAAATCAGCATTTAGCTTTATTAGGTAGCCAGGAACATCATGAACCCTTTTTACGATTCAGACAAAACTGAAGAGACTGAAAAATATCCTGAAACAGTGCCATTGTTATTACTAGAGACAATGGATTCACATAAATCCACATGAATATCAGAAGGTAGCTTTGAGAAACTTTTGCTTAGCTCAATGGCAAATATGCTATGAAGCTACTTAATATTCCATCCTTATTTCTAGGACATGATTTATATAACAACCCCCAGCAGTTTCAAATGAGGATTTGGAGCATATGCTCTATTTCTTAATCCCATTGGAATCAAGACAAAGTGTGCAAGGCTGATGGCAGGCTGATGGCAGAGAACAATACTGACCTTCTTTAATTAATATATACACTGTATACCCCATATTTTCCTGACATGGGATTCAGTTTCCAGGTCAGTGATGAGGTAGATCAGGGCTGTCCAACTTCTACCGGACCTGTGGCCGGAATTCCAGTTACTGATGACCTGGGGGGCCGAAGGGTCTGCCTCCGCCCCCGGCTCCGCCCCCTCCCCGGCTCCACCCCAGCTCCGCCCCCTCCCCGGCTCCACCCAGGCTCCGCCCCCTCCCTGGCTCCACCCCTGCCCCGCCCCCTCCCCGGCTCCACCCTCTCCCCGCCTTGGAGGTGTCTGTGGAGGACACCGGGGCTTTGACTTGGAGATAGAGATGAACACCAAAATCCCAGTCTCAAGTCCCAGTCCCTGCTTTGAACTGGATTATATTGCAGTGTGGACTCAGGGCCCTTCACACAGCCATATAACTCAGAATATCCAGGAAGGAAACCCCACAAAACCTGCTTTGAACTGGATTATATTGTAGTGTGGACTCAAGGCCCTTCACACAGCCATATAACGCAGAATATCCAGGCAGGAAACCCCACAAAACCTGCTTTGAACTGGATTATATTGCAATGTGGACTCAGGGCCCTTCACACAGCCATATACCGCAGAATATCCAGGCAGGAAACCCCACATAACCTGCTTTGAACTGGATTATATTGCAATGTGGACTCAGGGCCCTTCACACAGCCATATAACGCAGAATATCCAGGCAGGAAACCCCACATAACCTGCTTTGAAGTGGATTATATTGTAGTGTGGACTCAGGGCCCTTCACACAGCCATATAATGCAGAATATCCAGGCAGGAAACCCCACATAACCTGCTTTGAACTGGATTATATTGTAGTGTGGACTCAGGGCCCTTCACACAGCCATATAACTCAGAATATCCAGGCAGGAAACCCCACAAAACCTGCTTTGAACTGGATTATCGGAGTCCACACTCATATAATCTGGTTTAAAGCAAATAACATGGGATTTTATTCAGATGTGTGGAAAGGAAGGCAAATAAGAAGCCAGGGCCCTTCCACACAGGCCTATAACCCTGAATGATAAGGCATAATATTCATTCTGCCTCTGCTAATAATAATAATAATAATAATAATAATAATAACAACAACAACAACAACAACAGGTTCCTGGAGTAGGAGACCTCCAAGGGCCACCCAGGGCCATCCAGTCCAATCTCCTTCTGCCATAAGGGGAAAACACAATCAAAGCATTCCTCACAGAGGGCCATTCAGCCGCTGATGATAATAATACTAATAATACTTACACTGGGTTCCTAGAATAGGAGACCTCCAAGGGCCATCCAGTCCAATCTCCTTCTGCCATAAGGGGAAACACAATCAAAGCATTCCTCAGCCATGTTGAATCAAACCTAAACTCTCATGAGAGCAACAGAAAGTACTGAACCTTGAGTTTGGGAGTTGTAGTTCTCCTCCATCCAGAGAGCACTGTGGACTCAAATAATGATGGATCAGGACCAAACTTGGCACGAAGCCTCAGGAGAGGAGGAAGCCGGAAAGGGAATGAATGAGCACCCCCCCCTGCACCGAACTCGGCCCCGCCCCTGTTTCGCTCTGGCCACGCCCCTCTCACTCGTGCACTCTCTCTCTCCTTCCCTCTTTCCTTCAGGTGGTGGAAGGGGAAGGAATGAAAGGGGGAAAGAGAGAAAGAAGAAGGGAGGGAGAGGGAGAGGGGGGAGGGAGGGAAATAGGAGGAGGAGGAGGAAGAGAGCCTGCTCCTCCTCCCTGCCCCGCCCCTCACCCCCCGCCGAAAAAAATAAATAAATAATATTCTGAAAAATATTCCAAAAAATATTCCAAAAAAATATTTAAATTTTTTTTAAAAAAATCTTAAAAGGCAGATATCTTGCAGGAGGGTAGGGGGCCGTGGGGAAGGGGTTGGGGGGCCGTATACGACCCGGGGGCCGCCAGTTGGACAGCCCTGAGGTAGATGATATGTTCTGGTAAAGCAAGAATCTGGTCTGAGCATGCCTCCTGATTTAAAGCTGTGTCTAAAGGTCCATGTCACTTCAATAAAACTTCCTGATTGGACTTCTGCAATGCACACTACCTACAGCTTCTCTTGATAGTTATGTAGAGACTTTTGCTGGTGATAAATACCATTGTGAGGGTACTGAGAGGGGCAGCCAATCGCCTAAAGGTTCCTGCAGCCCTTGCTTTCCCTGGGCAAAATATCATTTCCTAAAAAATGAGATATGACTGCCTGGTCATTTGCTGTTTCTAAAAAAAAAGTGTTTTTGCTTGTCAGAAAGAGGCCCAAATGTATTTGAAATAACATTTAAATGAGCAACATTTTAATTACTCCTCCTGTTTGTTATTTTACCATAACAGACTAACATGGCTACTTTTGCTGGCTCTTTTTTTAATTGTTGTATGCCTTTCAAGCTATTTCTAATTTATGGCAATCCTCAGGCAAAGTTATCATGGGGATTTCTGTACAGAATCTATTCAGAGGCTTTTGTTCTTTCAGTCCTCTGAGGCTAAGAGAGAGTGAGCTTCCCTTCTCCACTCCATTGAGCTTTCCAGGGTCAATGGGGGATTTGAGCCCTGGTCTCACAGTGTCCCAGTCCAACACTCAAACCACTACGCCATGCTGGCTCTCAACTATTCTTTGCTATCTAGTGAGGATTGCTGATAACTTTGAATTTTACACAATAATAGTATGATATAATTGTAATTTATGCGGATATATTTTAGCATCTGTATTACAAGAAGAGGTCTCATTTTTAAAAACTAAGAACAATTATATATAAAAGCCTAACCAAGAAAAATGTAATATATTTCAAATAGCACAATTTCTAATCTGAATATAAAATTATTCAAATGGGGCTGACTGTACTGACTTTTAAAATTCGACGACAAGAGTAATGTAAGCTTGCCCACTCATTTCATCATAGCTGAAGCTTCATTAATGTTTTTATGAAAATGATGAAATGCCTACTATCCAAACAAAATATGTAATGTTAGCTTTATGCCTGTAGCTTAGAGGATATTTGCAGAACAAGATGGCCACGTCAGAAGAAGAGGTTCCCAATAAATGAAATGTATCAAAAATATCCTAAGCCTTGCAAAATGAAGATTCAGAACAAGGAAATCTAGGACTTTGTCACTACAAAAATGCCCTAGCTATTCCAAAATTGCATGTCACAATGATCACTTTTGGATGCTCTGCTTTGCCTCCAGCCCTCAAAATGTATTAAGGGAGGTTACAATATGTAGCTCTTTGGCCTGACCCCCAGCAGGGATGGATGCAGCAACTGCTTATACTTCCCTGCACTGTTACTTGCTTGCCTGGGATGTTTTTACTGCAAATGTCACTCCCATTTGACTGGCTGTCACTCATCTTTGTTTTCTGTGTTTAAAGTTAAACACCAGAAAACCGTATTAATGAGTATTAGCATTTTAATAGCATTCCCTCCTTTTTTTACTGATCTGTGATGAAGCGCAAAACCTTCTATTGTTGCCAGCCCCCACCTGTGAAATCTGTGGTCCTTTCTTAAGAGCTAGTTACAGGGCAAGAGAGTCAATCGCCTAATTAGCAGCAACCCTGATACTTATTTCTTCAGGTGTTAGTTATGGAGCAGGAGAATGGAGCAGAATCTTTCCCACAATCACAAATGGCTGAATTTGAAGGCTCATGAGACCAAAGTCAGAGATTTTTAGCATCTTAGCGGTTAAGTCCTAAACAATGATATTACTCTGCTGGACCTTTTGAAAAGGGATCTCTGGTGTCTCTGTCTAGACCAGCAGTTCACGAACTGTTCCATGGAACCCTCGAGTTCCACAAAAGCGTTATAGGGGTTCCACAAAATATATTTAAAATCTTTTTTAAAAACATCTTTATAACAAGTCCATAAACTTCTTACTGAAATTCAATGTGCTTTTGCTTTGAAAACAAAATTTGAATCTATGCTGCTGGACTATTGGGTAGGACTGATAGACATATAGCTTCAGTAGCTGGAAAGGCTATCCAAGCAATGCTCCCATTTGTGTCCACATATCCATGCAAATCAGGCTTTTCAGTTTATGTTATGCCAAAAAAAAGTGGGGGGAGGACGTTGGATGCTGCTCCAGATTTACATATTTAGTTGTATTTAGAGTATGATCCCTGCAACCGTGGTGGATAGGTTCAAAGATGCCCCATGTGGATAATAGAGAAACCTATATTTTAACAATACTTTGGCAAAAAACATACCATACAATTGCATTGGAGGACCTAGAAAGACCCATAAATACATCCAGAAGGGAGTATATTTTGGAGTGTGGGCAAGTAAAACTGTGGATATCAAATAATGGATAATGGGATATATTAGGAAGGCAAATTCCAAAGTGGACAGGAGGAGAAATAGAGTGTCAAGACCAGAGCTTTCCAAACATTTCCTCAAACTTTTGAGACATGCATCATTTCATGTAATTCTGTTTTACTGGCAAACTGGGGGTTAAATTAACCCCTGATAAGATATATGGTTACATAAATTGTAATAATGAAATGTATGGAGACACAACATGTCTCATGCAAACCTTTCATTTATACTTTAAAATATATGTTTTTTAAAAAAAATCACGTAGAATTAGAGGTTAGATCAGTGGTTCTGAACCTGGGGTCCCCAGATGTTTTTGGCTTACAACTCCCAGAAATCCCAGTCAGTTTAAGACCTGTTAAGATTTCTGGGATTTGAAGGCCAAAAACATCTGGGGACCCCAGGTTGAGAACCACTGGGTTAGATTTCTCTCAACCTAGACAGATATATAAATCCAATTTTCCTGGTTTCTAACAGACCTCACAACCTCAGGAGATGCCTGCCATAGATGCAAGCGAAACGTCAGGAGAGAATGCTTTGAATCTAGAACATAGCGATATAGCCTGAAAAACCTACAACAACCCAATTTCTAAAAACAGGTGTCCTTTATGGAACACTGAAGACTACAACTTCATCATTTGTCACTGCTAGCTACTACAGTCCTTCAAACCAATACTGTATCTTCTTCCTAATCCAAAATTGAAGGTGTTATTGCTCAAGAACAATATACAACATCCAATTCCTAAGTTGAATGATAATGTACTTACATGTTACCTGAAATAGTAAATGAAAAGAAAACTGAATTACCCAGTAAGCTTACTTCCTTACAGAAGTACTCTGTAAGAAAATCCTGTTATGAATTATGACATCGTAACTATGAGAGCATTGATTGATGTAATTGGAAGTGATAATTGCAAAAATGCTAATCAGGCCTAAACCTCTCCTTTTAATAGTTATTGAGGCAAAACAAATTCCACTGCTTTAGTGCTGCAATCTATCTATAAGCAATAGGAGTGGGAAAATAACCTATCCGTAGATGCAGATATTTCAAAATTTTTCATTTCATTTATTTGGTCACATATTCTGTTTACTTTTTGAGTGCTTGAAATATTGCAGTTTGCTTAGTTCCTCCTGAACAAATTTGTTTCTCTATGCATTTTAATCACAAGGAAAGTATTCATTATACAACCTGATCTTTACAGGGCAGAAAAATACATTCCAGCTATACAGCTGACGTGTTCTCTCTTAGGTGTCCACAGAGCAAGCTCTGTTTTGCAGCCATCTTTTCTGCAGGCGAGAAAAGAGAGAAAAAGCATGCACTAAGCCAGAAGTTTGGCTCTGCCAGACCTCCCTCAGACTGCAGACTTTGCCAGGAAACACAGGTGACACTGTGAATGATAAAAAGGCATTGAGAGGGAGAAAGCAAAACGATGGACTGGTTTAGTCTGGGCTGCATCGTAATGTAAACCTGCAGGGGCCTGTGTGTACAACATACCACAAAGCAAATCAAGCAGAAGCCTGTGGACAAAATACACTCCCATCAACTGAAGCAGAGCTTCCCACCCTACACCCCCCTGGTAATCTTAGTAGTCTTCATAGGATGTTATTTTTTTTTCTTCATCAGCTTTTTCTTCATGGGAAGAATTTTAAGACTGTGGCTCAGGTGGGAGAAATCACCTTTTTTGGAACAGTTATCCAGAAAAGGTCACACTTGGAGACCTTTGGAAGACGGTCGATGGAAGGGGAAAGGCAGAGGAAATGCCTTATCAAAAGGCAGTTTTTCAACCACCCACACAGATTTTTATTCTTCTACTTTTAGCAACACTAAAAGTGTTGCTTTTCTCAATACAAGTGAGCCAAGATTTCAGCTTAAGTGTTACAAACTTTTCTGCAAAGTAGATTAACTTATTTGCTCAGGGAATGCTCCATCCATAGCCGTTGAATCTGGCTGCTATGGACCAAAAAAGACAAAACTAATTCATCCATTTCAATTGTAATTCTGTTAACATCAGCAAAACATTATTTTTGTACAGTTGCTTAGTTAAGCCTAGAGTTTTTTCCACAATGAAATCCCATGGTCATATTACTGAAGTTGTACCTGCCTTAGTTCTGGAGTAAATAAAACCCAATGTGATTTAATGGTCACAAATGTTGTCCCAGGATTGGAGAACGCCAATCTAAAACGTCCCCATAGCCATGAGATCATTGGTCACATAGTTATCCCTTGGCCTAGTTTATTTGAAAGGGTTGTGAGGAGGATAAAACTGAGAGGCAAGAAACTATGTGCCTCAGCCCGCACTCCTGGAAGGAAGGACAGGATATAAATAAATAATCAAATAAACACATAAAAGCATCCAAAGACAGTTGGATTCAGATATATGGAAGTGAGCTAGTCTGGAACATAAGAAGAAACAGGAGCCAGAAGGATCAAAACTAGAAAAACCACTTGTTTGAACTGTTCTGTAGTTTTCATTTAGTTCAAAACAGTATACCTGACAACAGGAGGAAGAACATGACACTAATACTCCAAATGACTGTGTTCGTTATTTACACAAAGCACGTGTCTCTTCTTGCAGGATGTCACATGCTTTTGTTTGTGTGTTAATAAGCAGAGGAATTTCAACAATGATCGACACACAGTTAAAATAAAATGCATTTTTGGGGTGCATTCACACTATGCAACTATAGCAGTTTCATAGCATGTTATCAGTCATGACTAGAACCTAGGCATCTTCAAAATTCTCTGCTAAGCAACTCTCTTGAACTACACTTCTTCTAAAAGTAACCTGAGAATAGGTGTTCAGGATTAATTCGAGAAACCTTGAAAACTGAAAATCAGTACAGTATACTAGAATTCTCTAGTAAAATATATTACCTCCCTCATCAAATTACAGATTCCATTATTCCACTGGAAGTGAAGGTGGGATAAAGCACTCTATGTAACGTGAATATCCTATTTCTGTCATTCAACCGGTAGCTTTAAATGTGTCATGTGCATGCTCTTTCAAGAAAATATATGGTACTTCAAGGCCCGACCATCCCATTGTTTCCTTTGTCGGCTCTACAAGTTTTAACTAGGCTTGAAAGAAGTACTATGGCTTATTTTGCCTGGTCACAGAAATTCAACAAAATTATTAGTCTCTTCCAGATTGAAAAAATAACCTTTTACAAAACACACTTACACATACCCCTTAGATTTCCTGTGTTCCCATGTAAAGATATTCTAATTAAGCATAAACAATGTTGGGAGGAAATCTCTTCTGGAATAAGAGTAACATACAAAACAAGAGTTCACATACAATCTCATAAAGAATTCCATATTAGCTTGTAAAGCCCTAAACAACTTGGCATCTGGTTACGCGAAATACTGCCTTTTTCCTTATTGACACATTAAGTCTTTGAGGTTATCTGCAAGGATTCTCCTAATGGTGTCGCATACTTTTGATGTCTGCTTGGTAGTCATTTGGAGCTGGACATTTAGTGTGATATTTTACTGTTATGTGGAATGTTCTTAGAATTTCAACATGTTCCATCTTCTTCTTAGTTTTCAATACAAGTTTAAAATAAAACCTCCCTGTTCAAATCAACCTGGCATCCCTTTCCTGCACTTAATGCAGAGCACATTAGCACACTTCGTACAAAACATATTTAATTATTGATAAAACTCCTTTATGCTTCTTGTAAGTGGAAGATAAATATATGTAGGCACCGAAATAAGATAACATAAGAGACTATAATTCGCATAAATGAATTATAATCTCTTCCATTCAAAATTCTATAAACTGCTTGGTGTTCTCTCTCCACAGCATAGCTGAGAGAGAAGAGAACAATTCAGAAAGAGTATACAGTGGGAACCCGGTATCTAGTGGTGGTTGGTTCCCCCATAGATACCTAAACCAGTAAATGCTCAAGTCCTATGGTGTAGTAAAATGTTATCCCTTGGAATATTTTCAAGCGATGAATGGTGGAATCAGTAAATACAGATTCTGTGGATATGGAGTGACAGCTACTAATGTATGTGATCTATGGTTGGCATCTTAAAGTTTCTTAAAAACTCTGGATAAATAATTAAATGACATATGTGAAAATCCAAACCATCATGCTAAGAGTCTGAAAAAGAATGCCTAAGGTCTAAGAACAGGAGATAAAACAACACATTTATATGAAAAGAGATTGCAGATAACCTTAAAACCAAAGAGAAGGTTTGAATCGTATATGGTTAGCAAAAATAGTTATAAGCCTGAATGTACAAACAATTCCACCTATCACTTTGTATACTGAAGGCACTCTTATTTTATGGCAACCAAGCATTCAACAAGATGTCTTTTAAAAAAACTAAAAATTAGCTTATGGTCCACTGGGAGGAAAGTTCTGAGAATATTCTTCAGTTATTTCCTTCCTGGTCAAAAGATCTCAGAAAAAAAGTCTGAAACTAAATGTTTACTTTGCAAATGTTGTTGATCAGATTTTTGCTGCTGTTCTGAAAAATATATGATAAAAATGGAAAGTCGGGTTGGTGGCATAGTCACATAAATAATAAGAGAAAAAAGCTGAGAAACAAACTTTTATTCTAATTGGTATCTCATGCATTATTGATTACTCGCAACATACCCCCAAATTAAGCTGTCTCATATAAGCAACAGAGAGCTCTACTCTTTGCACTATGTCCTACATAGTGGACATAGTGCACATAGTGCAATCCCACAGCTGTGATTGCAATGTTGTATGTCAGTCACTGGAACAAACATGTCTAATAAAGCAGTTGAGCATTAAAGATTATAAGATAAATGGAAGACAAACTCATTTATCATTTTAGTGTGTTACACTGAAATGAACATCTTGCATGTAGGCGTATTTTGGACAATGACCTACCTTCCTTCACTGGCTATTGAATGAAAATATAATATCTTAGATGTGTCACTTCCCTGGAGCACCACATTCATGATTTTAGAATCATAGAGTTGGAAGTGACCACATGGGCCTTTCTTTCCAACCTCCTGCCATGTAGGAAAAACACAAAGTACCCCTAACAGATAGCCATGTAGCCTCTGTTTAAAAGCCTCCAAAGTAAAAGCTTCCACCACACTCCAAGGCAGAGAGTTCCACTGCTGAACAGCTCTTATACTCAGGAAGTTCTTCCTCATGTTCAGGTGGAATCTCCTTTCCTTTAATTTGAACCCATTGCTCCAAGTTCGCCCGAAGGGACTTATGGAACCAACCCGGTTCCTGAATGCCCTGAGGGACTTGGAGCCTGTCAGCGACTCGCTCGATGAGCTGGTTACCACCTGGAAGTGTAAGCTATCTGCTGCTCTAGACTAGATCACCCCTAAATGCCCTCTCAAACCCCGCACCCGCTGTTCTCCGTGGTTCACTGAAGATCTTCGAACCATGAAGCGGGAGAAGAGACGGCTAGAGCGCATGTGGAGGAAGCTCCGTGACGGACCTTCGGAATCACCTTATAAGCTCTTTATGGAAGCTTATGAGCATGCTGTCAAGGAGGCGAAAAATTCTCACTATGCCTCCTTGATAGCGTCTGCAGATTCACGCCTGGCTCAATTGTTCAGGATAATTCGGCAGCTGACTATGGTCCCTACCATCCCAAACAATGACAATTGGGCCCTCTCAGCCGAGGCTTTTCAGAATCATTTTGCAGACAAGATTGCGACGCTCCGCCGGGATCTCCCGGCCACAATTGATACAGTACAGGAACTTGAGACTCCGTGGCCCTCCGCCGGATCCACCTTCGACCGGTTTGGGCCACTGGACGCAGAGGATGTTGACAAGATTGTCGCAGCCCTTCGACCGACCGCCTGCTCCCTCGACCCGTGCCCCTCCCCGCTGATTCGAGCTTGCGTGGAGGGGTTACGAGGCCCTCTGTTGAATATAGTCAACTGCTCCCTTGAGCAAGGAGCTTTTCCGGAGGAGTTAAAAGATTACTGTAATGCGCTCTACATTGGCCTACCCTTAGTCCATTGCTGAAGAAGCCCGGGCTAGACCCCGCGGCTCCCTCCAATTACCACCCAGTGTCCAATTTACCGTACCTGGGCAAGGTAATTGAGAGGGCAGCAATGGACCAGCTGCAGACTTTCCTGGATGATGCAACCTGGCTAGACCCCTTCCAGTTCGGCTTCCGCTCGGGCCATGGGACCGAGACTGTCCTGGTCTCCATCACAGACCTACTCCGTTGCCATGTGGACTGAGGCGGATCGGCGCTGCTCGTGTGATTGGACCTCACGGCGGCGTTTGATACTGTCGATTACCAACTTTTGACACACCGCCTGGCGGTGGCGGGGTGAGGGGACAGCCCTCAACTGGCTGTCCTCCTTCCTCCAAAACCGTCTGCAGCAAGTGAAGTGGGGGGGGGGGGTCTCCGAGGGCTCCCCCTTACATTGCGGGGTCCCTCAGGGGGCCATTCTCTCCCCGCTGTTATTTAACATCTACATGCGACCACTCGCCCAATTGGTGCGGAGTTTTGGGCTGGAATGCCATCAGTACGTTGATGACAGCCAGCTCATTCTGAGGATGGACGCCGGGGTGGAATCTGTACCCGATAATTTCCATCTGTGCCTAGAAGCCGTAACTGGATGGCTGCGAGCCAGTAAGTTGAAGGTGAACCCGCGAAGACGGAGATCTTGTGGCTGGGCCGCCGGGGGCGTAGACCCAGCTGCTGACGTTCGATGGTGCGGCGCTTCGTCCGCAACCGTCAGTAAAGAGCTTAGGGGTCCGGCTGGACTCCCAGCTGTCAATGGAGGCACAGATTGCCTGCGCCTGCAAGACAGCGTTTTACCATCTGCATCAGGCAAAACGTCTGGCTCCTTACCTCTCCCGCTGCGACCTAGCCACGGTGATCCAAGCCACGGTCATCTCGAGGCTCGATTACTGTAATGCGCTCTACATTGGCCTACCCTTATCGGCGATCCGGAAACTTAAGCTGGTGCAGAACGCAGCAGCACGCCTGCTGTCTGGGGCTTCAAGATCCACTCATGTGACCCCACTCTTGCGCGCGCTGCACTGGCTCCCAATTGAATTCCGGGTCACCTTCAAGGTGTTAGTTTTAACTTTCAAGGCCTTATATGGTTTGGGGCCAGTGTACCTGAGGGAGCGGCTTACCCCTTATGTGCCCAGGAGATCACTGCGTTCAGAAGGGCTCAACCTATTGGAGGTGCCTGGTATCAAGGACTACAGGCTCTCTAGTACGCGCCAGAGGGCATTTACTCTGGCCGCCCCAACCCTCTGGAACACTCTGCCGGAGGAGATACGGGCTATCCGTGATCTACTGCCATTCCGTAGAGCCGTCAAGACCTGGTTGTTCAGACAGGCATTTGGCCCATAACCAATGCCGTCTAGTACCATTGCCATCCGTCGTTCCCTACTCCTGCTGTATGTTGCAGTGTGTGATGGGGATTTAATTGGGATTTTAATTGGGGTTTTATTGGTTTTACTGTGCTTCATGTTGTCGCTATGTTTTATTGCTTTTAACTTTGTAAACCGCTCTGGGCTCCAGAGAGAGCGGTATATCAAGTGGAACTAATAAATAAACAAATAAATAAGTTTTAGTCTTCAGGACCACAGAAAACAAGCCTGCTCCTTCTTCCTTATGACATCCTTTCGAATATTTAAACAGGGGATCATGTCTGCCAGCTAAACATGCCCAGCTCTTTAAACCACTCCTCACAGGACAAGGTCTCTAGATCTTTGATCATCTTAGTTGCTCTCTTCTGGACATGTTCCAGCTTAGAATTGTGGTGCCCAGAACTCGACACAGTATTCCAGGTGAGTTCTGTCCAAAGTAGAAAAGAAGGGGCACTGTTACTTCCCTTTATCTAGACACAATACTCCTTTTGATGCAGCCCAAAATTCCACTGGCGTTTTTAGCTGCCGCATCACATTGTTGGCTCATGTTCAACTTGTTATCTACAAGATTCCAAGATTTTTTCTCCTGTACTATTGTCGTGCCAGGTGTTATCCATCCTGTATCTGTGCATTTCATTTTTTCTGCCTAACTGTAGTATCCTGCATTCTCCTTGTTGAAATTCATTTCATCAGTTTTGTTGTAATGGGTTCATGGATGGGGGGCAGGATGAAAAGATTTGTTAGAATATTGCAATGTACTCGTTTGGAGAAATTGCATATCTGTAAACCTTTTGTACTTGATTACATCTAATTTAATTCACTCAATAAAAACTTTTGTTAGTTTTAGGCCAGGTCAATTATCTGTTAATGTTGTTTTGAATTCTAATCCTGTCTTCTGGAGTTTTAGCGACACCCCCGTGTCATCTGCAGACTTGACAAGCATGCCCTCTACACCTTAATCAAATCATTCATAAAGATAGTGAACAACACTGCGTCTAGGGCAGAGCCCTGCGGCACTCTAGTCGTTGCTTCTTTCCAGGATAAAGAGGCATCATTAGTGAGCACTCTTAACCAATTGCAAATCCACCTAACAGTATTGTATAGTCCACATTTACTAGTTTGTTTTAATTTTAAAAAATAAAGGAATACCTCCTAAAATTGTGAACTCTGAATTTTATTTCAAAATGGATGTGTGTAGTCAAGGAGACATCCTGCTTCAATTACAGTAATAAATATAGCAGGTGGCACTGAAAGTTTAAGTCCTTGGACTCATGCTTTGTACTGCTCCACTTTAAGACAAATGCACTAACTTTTTCCTGAAAAACCATCATAGCTTGCATCACTTTCTTCTTCCATAAATGGATATTTGTCTTCCTCTCAGTGGGTGGTCTCCACTTCAGTTGAAACACCACAAGTTACAAATACAGGATGTATCAACGAGAGTCCATATGCAAGGTTTATTTAGGGAGGGGAAGGATTCACAAATGAACAAAACACCACATAGACAAATGGAAGGAAAATATATCCATGTTATTAGTGAACAAAGAAGGCTCAATAGATATGATTGAAAAGAAATTAAAAACATATTATGCTTCTCTTAAAAAAGCACTAAGATTGTTGTCTGAGTGTCATAATATGCTATATTTTCTGCTCCTGCCTTTGAGCATGGAGTTACAAGTGATATAAAAACACAGGCTGAAGGCTTTGGCTTTAATTTCAAGTGTCTATGCAACTTGTTTTAGTCTTCTCAATTAGAGTTAATTACCTGGCATTCGTGTTGAATAAACTTGCTTCATATTTGATTTATTCCAGAGAACAGAAGTCCTATAGATGTTTTCCTGTTAACCCAAAGGAGTTCTGTAGCCTTCCTTCTTAATTTTGCTCATGTCACCCAGGAGTGTGAAATGTGAAATTCTGCAGCTCCTGAAAAGTCATGGTTTCATGCTGCATTTTTGAAAGAGAGCATAAGGCAGACCTTAAGATAGTTTTGGACTACAGCTCCCTGAATCCACTAGTCAGCATAAGGAATTATGGAAGTTGTAGTCATAAATATCCTCTCTATTGGAGACCCCTTGTCGTGGGGGAGAGGCTTGCGTACCCCAATGAAGTTGTGAGCTATGCTGATGGTGGCATAATAGCCACCGGTAGGGCCTCCCATGCCAGTCAGGTTACAACCGAAGGGTCTGACAATAGTTTTTTGGCAACCATCCTAAGAAAAGGAAAACTCTCAAACCTCGTCTAACCCTGTAAGGCAGGGGTCAGGAACCTTACTGACTCAGAGAGCCATGAAAGCAAAATATTTGGAATTTTATTTCAGTGAGAGCCATATAATATATATTATATATTTTAAGACTGCATTCAACTAAATGTGAGTATATACGTACATACTATGAGAAAAGGATTCCCCAGGCAGAATAACGGGACAATTCAGACCTGGCTCTCCAAAAGGCATGCTCAGGACTCTGGAAAGGAAGAGAAGATGGAAGGAAAGGGGGGAAAAAGAAAGACAGAGGAAATAAAGGAGGGAGGAAGAAAGAAAAGAAGAACGAACTATGGAAAAGGAAGAAAAGCAGGAGAGAGACAAGAAGGGGAAAAGAAATAAGGAAATGGGAAGGGAGGAAAGGAAAGGGTGGGGAAAAGAAAGGAAAGGGAGTGAGTAAAAAGTAAAATAATGAAGGGAAAAGAAGAAAAGGAAGAAGGTGAGAGAGAGGGAAGTGAAAAGAAAGGAAGGAGAAGGAAAGGAAGACTTGGGGGAAAAGAATAGAAGAGGAAGGAAGGAAGAGGGAGGGAGGGAGAATGGAGGAAAGAAGGAAGGGGAGAGAGAGAAAAGGAAGGAGAGAAGGAAAGGGTGAAAGGGAGAAAGAAAGGAAGAGGAAGGAAGGAAAAGGGAGAAAGGAGAATGTGTCACTTCTCCCTGCTGCATGCTGGGAAACCGAGGCCCGGGCTGCTCTGGACAGCCAGATGCAATCATGGAAAGAGCCACATCTGACTCCTGAGCCATAGGTTCCCTACCCCTGCTGTAAGGCCAACCATCTAGAGGAGGTAACTCAAATCAAATCTACGACCTGAGGACCTTGCTGCCACCGTCCTAAGCTTGCTAGGCCCTGGCAGACGAACCTTTGGTTTAAAGGGTGAGGCCAGTTCTGTGCATGCTGCGCTCCACCAGAAAAATCCATTGCATAGACTCAAAGGACACATCCAACCTCCGAATCATCAACGTGCTTGTGGAAAGCGTGGGATCAGTCCTTCCTGCAGTAAGAATCTTCGTATGCGAAGAAATGCCAGAGAGAATTATTAGTTGCTTACCTGTAACTGTATTTCCCTGAGTGGTCACCTGTAAATTCGTACATGTGGTATGTTCTGCGTCAGCAGAGCAGCTTCGGAACCTTCTAAGAAGAATTCTGATAGGCTAGTAGTAGCCCCGCCCCTCCCTATATATAGCCCACACCGGGGCTACCAAACCAGTTCTCTTCCGCCACGTAAAGCAGCCAGAAGGACTAGGCATGACCAGAGGGGAGGAAGGGCGGGCATGTACGAATTTACAGGTGACCACTCAGGGAAATACAGTTACAGGTAAGCAACTAATAATTCCCTGTCGTGGTCACTGTAAATCGTACATGTGGTATCAGAGTAACAAGCTACTAACCTTGGATGGTGGGCGTCATGCCACCACTGAAAAGAGGACTGCTCTTCCAAACTCAGCTTGCTTCCTGGACACCGTATCCAATTTGTAGTGGGCCACGAACGTCAGAGGGGTCGCCCATGTGGCCGCCCGGCAAATCGATTCCAGTGAGACGCCTCTCAGGAACGCAGCCGAAGTAGACATCGCTCTCGTCGAGTGGCCTTTGACTTGCATAGGGAGATCCCTCCCTGACATGGTATAGGCTAACTTGATTGTCGAAACTATCCAGGAGGAAAGTCTCTGGCCAAAAATAGGTAGACCCAGGGAATCCCTGTGATATTTTATAAACAGCCTTTCAGACTTTCTATGACCTGCCGTTCTATTTAAATAAAATGACAGGGCCCTGCGAACATCCAGGGAATGCAGAGAACGTTCTAGTTGAGATGAAGGGTCTTGAAAAAAAGCCGGCAAGACCAAATCTTGAGACATGTGGAACCTCGTGGCGACCTTCGGAAGAAACGCCAAATCCGTCCGGAGGACCACCTTATCTTTATGAAATCTGAGGTAAGGTGCATCAGATCTAAGGGCACATAGTTCACTGGCCCGTCTCGCTGATGTAACAGCGACTAAAAATGCCGTTTTCCAGGACAAATGCGCAATATCCGCGGAGGCCAAGGGTTCAAAAGGACTCTTAGTCAACGCAGATAGAACGAGCTGCAAATCCCAAGCCGGGGTCACCGGGGCAACCGATGGCTTGCCACTCCTCTAAGAAAAAGTTTAACTAGGGGATCAGAAAAATAAGATGACAACCCCGCCTTCCTTCGAAAGGAAGAAATGGCTGCCAAATAGCAGCGAATTGAAGACAGGGCCAGTCCTGCCTCAGAAAGGGACACCATAAAATCTAATACTAAAGAAATTGGGGCCGACAAAGCATCTATATTTCGTAGGGATGCAAATTTAGAAAACCGAGACCACTTAAAGGCATATGACTTCTTAGTGGACTCCCTATGGCCCGCCTCCAAGATGCGGAGAACAGCCGGGGACAAGTTAGACAGAGTAGTTACATGTCCCCTCGAATTCGCCAGGCCGTCAGCCTCAGCGTATGTACTTCAGGGTACAGCACTCTGTTCCCTTGAGTTATCAACAGATTGAACCTGTTCCGGAGACTTACGTGAGTTCCCCTGGACAACTGCATCAGGAGAGAGAACCAAGGTTGGCGTGGCCACCACGGCGTGACAATGATGCAGTTCGCCCTGTCCCGTTGAATCTTTGCCAGAACTCGCACCAGAATGGGAAATGGAGGGAACAGGTATAGGAGATGGTTGCTCCATGATAATAGGAAGGCATCCCCCAGACACCCTGTCGACTGACCTACCTTCCTGCGTGCTCCGAACTGATGGCACTTCTTGTTGTCCTCGGAGGCGAATAGGTCTATGATTGGAGTTTCGCCTCTTCCTGGTGCAGGGACCATTCGTGATGGCTCATAGAATCCCTGCTTAAGGCATCTGCGACTGTGTTTTCGTCTCCGGGTATATTTGCTGCGACGATGCTTATGTCGCATCTTATGCACCATTCCCAAATCTGAATTGTGAGCTCTAACAGCGAGGGGGAGTGTGTTCCTCCCTGTTTGTTTAAGTAATACATCACAGTGGTGTTGTCTGTGAGTATTAGAACCACCCTCTGTGACACCTGGAGATCGAAGGCTTCCAAAGCCCTCTGAACAGCTAATAATTCTAGGAAATTGATGTGATGTGGCGATTCCTGTTGAGATCATAGGCCCTGGGCAGTCAGCTCTCCCAAGTGTGCGCCCCAACCCGTCATAGAGGAGTCCATAGTGACCGTCAGTGATGGATTGGGAGGCAGAAAAGGCAGGCCACAGCACACCTGCCTGCTTGACAGCCACCAATGGAGGGACTGACGAACCTTGTCCGTCAAGAAGAGGAGCATGTTGGGATCCCTCAGTGGGTTGAATTTGGAAAGGAACCAACTCTGCAGGGGTCTGAACCACAGCCTGGCGTGCGGGGTGACTGACGTCGTTGACGCCATATGGCCTAGTAGCACCTGAACCTGATGCGCAGTGACTATGTGTGACCTTAGTATCTGAAGCACCACCTCCTGTAAGGAGAAAAACCGGTCCTCCGGGAGGAATGCTCTCTCGATTGACGAGTCCAGCATTGCGCCAATAAAGCTGATACGTCTGGGACGGCACCAGGACAGACTTCTCCCAATTGACCACAAGTCCTAGGGACTGGAGGAGAGAAAGAGCAAGGGAGACATCTCTCTGTAGTTGGCTACAGGAGGGGGCTACCAATAACCAATCATCCAGGTACGGGTAAACCGTAACCCCGTTAACTCTGAGATGGGCTATGACCACCGCCATACATTTGGTGAAAACACGGGGGGCTGAACTTAACCCAAAAGGGAGGACATTGAAGCAATAGGCCTTGTCCCCTACCATAAAAGAAAGCAACTTTCTGTGATGTGGCAACATGAAAATAAGCGTCACGCAAATCAATTGAAACAAACCATACTCCTTTATTCAATAAAGGCAATATAGAGGTCAACGTGACCATTCTAAACTTTCTGGGGCGTAAATATTGATTGGCCTCTCGTAAATCAAGTATAGGTCTTACACCACCCCCTCTCTTAGAAATAAGAAAATACCTCGAGAAAAAACAAAAACATAAATCCGAGGTACAAACCAGGGAAATAGCCCCTTTAACCAACAGCTGATTTATCTCTTCCTGCAACTCTGGGGAGGGTGAGGTGGTTTTGACCAGTCCTAACGGGGGCTGGCATAATAGTTCCAAACTGTAACCCTCTGCCACTATCCTCAACACCCAGGTATCTGTGGTGATACGAACCCAGAACGGAAAGAAAGGGGAGAGCCTATCTAGATAATTGATAACACCTGGGACAGGTAGGATAGGGGTCTGACAAAAAGGGATGGAGGACAACTGAGGAAGATTATCGTCACCTGCAAAGAAACAAATAAATGCAGTGACAAGTAGGCAGGACACTTAAAATCGCCTTTTTACAGGATTTTGAGGCTTTGGCTTACCCTGAAAGGGTTGCCCCCGAGGCTTAAAACCATATGGTTGCCGCCTACCTTGCTGAAATTTAGCAGCACCACCGCCTCGAAATCTAGAACCGCCCCCTGCGGCATTGTAGAAATTCCTCCGGAAATACGGAGTAGATGTCTGTCCCCGACGTTTATTGTTATACTGAAACTGTTGGGAAGGAAACCCAAACTTGCTAGCAGCCCAGCGGGTGTCCTGTTTTTGCTTTAGGTCTTCATCTGTCGTAGGATTAAAAAGACCTTTCTCATTCATAGGAGTATCCTCCGCTAACGCTTTACCTTCCTCAGATAACGAGGAAGAGCGCAGCCACGCATGGCGTCTCAAAGCTGTGGCTGCAGCAAACATACGGTTGGCTCCCTCAGCCATATGAGTGGCAAAGTCTTTTTGAAACTGTGCCAGTCCAACTGCCTCACCTTGAATCATCTTAACTACCTGTTGCCTCTCAGCAGGCAACCACTCGATGTGTGGTAAAAGAATTCCCCATAAATAGTTCTGATAGCCACTGAAATACGTGGCGTAATGCGCCATTCTCGTAAACAATCCAGCAGCTAAGTGGATCTTTTTCCCTATGGCATCCAGCTTTCTACCCTCCCTATCAGCTGGGGAAGGTAGATTACCCTTGGGGCGTTTGGTTTTAATAAGTTCACTCACCACCGTATTGGGCTTTGATGGCTTAGCTGCCCACTCAGCTGAGGTTAAATCAACCTTATACAAGGTGTCTATGCGCCTTGGTACAGCTGAAGCTAGACTTGGGGAGATATTAGATGGTAAAGCCAATTTAAGTAAATAAGCTAAAGCGGGAACAGCTTGTGAGGATTGTGCTTTTTGCTCCTCAGGCTTAAACATGAGATCTTCCACTGAACCAATATTCTTGGGTGGGGGAAGTCCCAGAGGCCTGCTTAATCGACCCATCAATGCTACAAATCCTCCCAAATCAGCAATTGGTAACTGGTCTGAATCATTCCCCTTTTCCAATTCATTAGAGTCAATTTCCCCCTCTGAAGAGTCAGATTCAGCATGATGAGGAATAGATGTCATAGCTGCTGAGGCCTGAAGGTCCAGTACAGTCTGACCTTGAAATGGGAGTCCAACAGGGGCTGAAGATGGCCCAGGTATCACAGGTTGTGACACAGCTTGTGGAGTAGGCAGCTGCAGTTGATTAAAGGCAATGCCACCAGCACCTTGAACTTGCTGCTGCCCGGCCGACGCTACAGGAAACTGCACCTGGACGGGAGCTTGGGAAGCAGTCTGCGATATGCGGTGAGGAAGACCAGAAGACACTGGAGGCGGTGGTCCCAGGTAAACAAAGCCTTGGGACGCCAGCTGCCAAAGCCCCTGGCATGGAGGAGCTTGTAGAGGAGCTGTCAGCTGAGAGGGAGGGAGTGCCTGAGGCTGAACAGCTGACGGGGTCTGCACCAACGAAACCGGCACTTGAGAAGGAGGCGGAGCCGTCACAGGCACAGTTGAGGCAAGCGCTGGGAGAGAAGAAGGAGCCGCTGAAGGCAAAGCCGGGCTGGAATGAATTCTCCTGGAGGGGGAGCGGCTAGCGCGGCCAGCTCTACCTCTCCTGCGCTTGCATCGACGTGAAGACTCCGATGATGAGGAAAAAGAAGAAGACGACGAAGTTGAAGAGCGGCGGCGATGTCGAGGAGAGCAACTGGAGCGGCAGGACGAAGCGCGCGCGATGTTGAGGCCACCTCTAAGGAGTTAAAGGGGCCAGAAGGAACGGCCGGCGCCACCATCGAGCTCTCCCCCAGCTCCAAAGCTGGTGATTGCAGTCCCCTCGATATCGAGGGCGTCACCACCACTTCAGTCATCCCTTGAGTTGATGACAAAGGCTCCAGCTGCTCAGGAGGAGGAGCGGATTCCTGAGGTGATAAGAGCATATGCAGGGATTGCCCCTGTAGAGGGAGCTCTTCCAAGATCTGGAGAGGAGGCACATCACCAACCGGCGGAATGAAGCCATCCTCACTTCGCGCCTTTTTTGACAAGTCAGATAGTGACTGAGGCACCCGGTTTTCAGTCAGTTTTGACTTTTTTACCTTCTTTTTTGCTGGAGCTTTCTGAGGAGGAGGCTGAGGCACTGAAAACAAGCCCTGGGAAGGTAACAGACTCTGATCCAGCACAGAGGCCTGTGAGGGAAGTAGTGCCTTTTCCAACAGGGCAACATTAAGTCTAGCCTCCCTGTTTTTTCTTGTCTGAAGAGAAAAAGCCTTACAGATGGTACAAGGCTGTCCCAAATGTCCCTCTCCCAAACATAAAAGACAAAGGGAGTGTCCATCCGAATCCAGGAGGACATTTGGGCATTGAGCACATTTCTTAAATGAGGTAGTAGACATCACCTCAGAAGTATGAAAATGCACTCTTTAAAGACAAATAGTCCCAAAGTAAACAAAAAAAATATTTTACTAATCAATTCCTTAGCTCAAAGACTAATTAAATCAGAATCCTATCAGAAATAGCAGATAGCAGTCCAATTACTGAAGTACAAAAGCGAAGGTTCACTCGTTGCTTAACACGGACGAAGAGAACTGGTTTGGTAGCCCCAGTGTGGGCTATATATAGGGAGGGGCGGGGCTACTACTAGCCTATCAGAATTCTTCTTAGAAGGTTCCGAAGCTGCTCTGCTGACGCAGAACATACCACATGTACGATTTACAGTGACCACGACAGGGAAGTCATAAATACAAGCTTCATTTTACTAAATCAGTGGCATACAAACAGGCACTGTGTCTCTGGCTCCACTATCCCTCTCCAACTCAGCGTTAGCAAGGGGCACTGCCTGAAAAATAGAGGTGCACATGCTGTCAGGCGTGAAGGCAGAACAACAGGAATACAAAGTTCATTATGGCTTTCTGCTTCTATCCAGGAAGATCTGAGCTTGAAGTTACCAGGACTGCATAAAGGAACTTGTAAGTATTAAAACAGGCATGTCTTCTAAAGAAAAGGTCTTCCCTTAATTATACAAATGGTTGCTTTAGAGGCTGTGGAAAGTAGAAGGTTGCATCTCATTTTTGTAAATGCTGCTACACTCACCGCATATTTCCTTTCTATTGCAACTACCTTGAATTAATAATAAATACACCATAGTTGATTCCTCATGTATATTTTAGTTCTGGTGCTACCGACTTCCTTTCGATTAAGAAGTTCCTTTCTCCAGTCAATTATTCGATCCTTTTGTAGACCTTTTCCTTGCTAATATAAGATTGGAAGATTAGCAAAGGTCTGACAAATGGTTTAGAAGAGACTACTTTGCAAATGGAGATCATTGCATATAACTTCAAGAAGGAGACACACCAGAAGGTTTTTTTTTGTTTATTTCAAAGGCAGTTACTGCAAGGGAAGCTCAGTTTGGGATGTAAACAGGACCAAATGTGCAGAAAAAATAACAGAAATTCGACTTCCGGTCGGGCGAAGATGGCGGCGGGCCGGACACTCTAAGGCTCCCTGGAGTGTCGCCCGTCTCCTCGGCTGGAGGGCGATCAGTTCCCCCCCACCCACGGACGCAGTGGCGTCCGAAGGGGCAGCGAAGCTGCCAGGCAGGCTCCGCTGGCTCCAAAGACCCCCCCCTCCTCAAGAGGGGGAGGTCGAGCGAGCCCGGTTCCCTGCAGTAGCGGCAAGCGGGCCGAGGGACGGGAAGCGGGCGGCGACCCGCACTCACCGCTGGCCCAGCCCGCCCCCCCTACCATCCTGAGGGCGGGAAAAAGAAGTCTCCAGCGGAGAAGAGCGCAAGTAAGGGGATCGCCATCAACCCCGGCGGCAGGGAGTCGTCACTCGCGGCAAAGGGGAGGCGGGCAGAGATGCCCGTGCAGGCCCTCAACAGCGCCACGGCCGAGGCAACGCAGTAAGAATGGAGCCCCAAGAGTGAACCCCCCCTCACCCTCCCTCCCCCGCCGGGAAGACCCCACAGGGGGCTCCAAAACGCCCCAGAAAACAAGAACAAAAAACAGGAATCGGAGGGAGGAAAGCAGAGAGGAAGGACTCCAAAATGGTGGATGAGCTCTTCTAGCTCCGGGACCGGGGAAGAAGACAGGGAATTTTGGTGGGAACGCCATTTTGAAAGAAGAGGAGTAGTATTCCCCTGGCTGGGAGGCGGAGGGAGGAGCAGCAAGGCCACCCAAGGCCCTCTCCCTATCAAATATCAGGAAGAAGAAACATCAATAGGGAACCAGAGTCACAAAGAGGGAGATCGGGGAAAGGAAGGGAATCCAGAAAGGGAGGAAGACAACAGAAAGCAGGAGGGGGGAGACCCAGAAAGCTGCTGACTAACCCAGTTAAGGAAGGAAAGGCATAAGAGGACAGAAGATAGAGGTTGCCTAAACACCAGCCCCAGTGGGAGAGAGATTGACGGAAGGACAAGGTCCAGCAGCAGGAAACTAACAAAGCAGAGTCATACCACCACCCCCTCTCCGCAACTGGAACAAAGCCAAAAAGAACCCGCACAGGGCCGCAGCGACCAGATCAAACCCATACAAATTAAACAACCCAGTAGGAACCCTCCTATCCGCCCCGCCACTCAGGGTGCCTGAGAGTAAGGAAGAGCCCGCAACAACAGAGACACCAAAGCCTTCCGCCTCCCCCCCCCTGAGAACACGATAGGGAAAAGCCAAAACACAGCAATGGTCAACTCGAGGAACCCCAAGGTCACTACTGGAGTAGCGAAAAAGCAAACACTCTCTGAGGAGACGACACTCAAAGATATTCTAAGGGAAGTCCAAAGAATAGCAGAAAGGCAGGAACAAGCACAGAAACAAATGGAATTGATGGCCAGCAGACAAGAGTCCCAACATAGAACGGTGCAAGACCAGCTACAGAGCATTAAATCGGACCTCTCCAAAGAATTATCACACATCCACGAAGAAATTAGGGAGATAAAACTAGACGAAGGAAAGCTCGCGGTCGCCCAGGGAAAGATGAAGGCCAGGCTGGAAAAAATCGAGGCCAAAAATGCGAAGATCGAGCAGCTCCAAGACAGGCTAGAGTAGAATGAGCTGGAATTGTGGCTCCGCTTTCGAAATATAGCGGAAGAACCGAACGAGGACCTGCAAAGAATAGTCCACAGTCTGACAGCTGCCATCCTAAAGAAAGGAGAGAACGAGACCGCCCAGGAGATCGACAAAGTGTACCGGATCTCCACAGCGTACTCAAGGAAGAACAATGTACCACGAGATGTGGTGGTTCGCTTTGAGAGACGGAGAACCAGAGACGAGATCCTCCGGGAAAAAAGACGGTAGAATCGACCTACAAAGGGGGCAGAGTGACCATACTGAAAGAGTTCACTGCGTTGTCTGTCAGCAAAAGAAGAAGCTACCACTTCCTAACGGAAGAGCTAAAAAATAGAGGAATCCGTTTCAGGTGGGAAAAGACGGAGGGAGTCATGGCCACCTATGGGGGTCAAAGGCACTGGCTAACGTCTATCGATAAAGCCAAAGCCTTCCTGGAAAAACTAAAATCAGATCATAAACAAAGATCACCTGCTCAGACGGGCCAAAGCGACTCCTCGAAGAAAAGGCGCTTCAGCTCTCCAGAGCACGAGCTGCCCCCACCCAGGCGAGACTCACATGGCAAGGGCAAGGACGACGGCTTGCGAGTTGCGGAGACAGGACACGGTGAACCGGACCACACATTAGAAATGCAAGATGAATGACCTCCAAGTCCAGGTGTCTTCCTTCTCAAACAATATTAATGGACTGAACTCTGCACCCAAAAGAAAAAGACTGGCCAACCTCCTACGTAAAAAAAGATATGATGTAGTGGCACTCCAGGAAGTACACATCAAAAAAACCCATGCACACCAGCTGGAGAACAAACGCATCGGCATTTTTTTCCATTCACTGGCTGAAGGAAAAAGGAATGGAGTGGCCATCTACGTGAATGAAAAACATCCAGCTGAACTAGCTTTCACTGACCAAGAGGGCAGAATGGTAGGAGTGACGGTCAAGATGGGCCTTCAGAAACTGCTAGTCTGTAGCATCTATGCCCCAAATGGCCCCAAAACAAAATTCACAAAGGAGCTGCAGAATCACATTGAGGAACAAAACTTCGACAGCCTAATCCTGATGGGAGACTTCAATGGAGTGATGGACGCACGGCTGGACAGATCCTACGGGGAGAGGAAGAACCAGAGACTGAACCCAGACTCAAAGGGTACGCTCCCAAAGATGCTCCTGCAGCTCAGGGATAACCTTGGACTCCAAGACGCCTGGCGTACGCACAACTGTGGTGAGAGAGACTTCACGTTTTACTCCCACAGACACCAGAGCTGGTCGAGGATCGACATGATCTGGGTGTCCAGCTCCCTGATCACGAAGGTCTCGCGTATCAACATACTCCCAAGGGATCTCTCTGACCACTGCCCACTGGAAATGACAGTGAACCACAAACCTCCCACAAGAAGATGGAGACTAAACAACAACCTCCTGAAAAAAGAAGAGGATATCAGAAAGTATAAGTCAATAATGACAGACTACTTTGACCACAACGACAACCAGGAAACCTCACCAGAAATAATCTGGGATGCGTGTAAGGCGGTGCTACGAGGCCATCTCATTCAGCACAACGCAGTCAAGAACAAACTTCGCAGAGAAAAGATGCAAGAACTGCAGGGGAAAATCAGATTAGAAGAAACAAAACTGAAGGCGTCCCCGAAAAATCGAGAGGCGGTCAGCAACCTAGTCACCCTGAAACAACAGAAGCACCACCTCGAATTGGAGCAAATGTCCAAAGACCTGAAATTCCTGAAACAAAGAAACTTCCAAAACGCCAATAAACCAGGCAAATGGCTGGCGAGGAGGATTCGGAAGAAGAGACAGGCAGAATTTATCACCAAGATTAGATGCGGTGATAAGCTGACCTCGAGGGACGATGATATAAAGAGAGAATTTCAAAGGTTCTTCGCCAACCTCTATGCGGGAGAACAAGTGGAGAAAGATGACATCCTGCACTACCTGAGGGAGCAGAAACTAGGAAAAATCCCAGAGCACCACAGATCCACCCTGAATAAAGAAATCTCGGAAGAAGAGATCAGGAAGGCGATCAAGAGCCTGGGCACAAACAAAGCCCCTGGACCAGACGGGCTGACAGCGAAGTTATATAAGACACTGGCCAACGAAACAGTCCCCTTCTTGCAAAAATCTTTCAATAGAGCGCTGGCAGAAGGGGTGATCCCTGACTCCTGGAGAGAGGCCAACATTTCTTTAATCCACAAGGAAGGGTCGGACGCAACCAACGTGGCCAATTACAGGCCCATCTCCCTCCTTAACAATGATTATAAGATCCTAGCCAGCATCCTGGCAGAAAGGCTGAAAGTCTGGCTAAATGAGTGGGTAGGCTCAGACCAGAATGGCTTCCTCCCTGGTAGGCAAACCAGGGACAACGTCAGAGTAGTCCTCGACCTCTTAGAATACTATGAGGCACATCCCAAAAAAGAAGTGGCCTTCCTCGCCCTGGATGCGGAGAAGGCCTTTGACAACCTGAATTGGAGCTTCTTCCAACTCCTAATGTCAGAGATGGAAATGGGCAGCCACTTCACGAATGCTATTGGGGCGATCTACAAAAGGCAAGTGGCAAACATCTGGATCAATGGTCAGCCAACAGAAAGATTCGTCATCCAAAAAGGAACGAGACAGGGGTGCCCCCTCTCCCCCCTGATCTTCATACTCTCAATTGAAATCCTGTTGAGGAAGCTCAGAGCAAACCAGCAGCTGAAGAGCCCGAAGATAGGAAAACACGCATTTAAAGTCAGAGCATTTGCCGACAACTTGATCTGCTTCATAGAAGAACCAGTGACCAACATACAATCGTGGTTAACAGACATAGAAGAGTTTGGCAGACTAGCAGGGCTGAAGATTAATAAAAACAAAACAAAGATCCTAACGAAAAACATATCCAAAAAGCGACAAGAGTTGCTGGAAAGCCAATCAGGTATCCAAGTCTCGAAAACAATTAAGTATCTAGGGATTCACTTGACAGCCCAGAACTCCCAGCTGGTGAAAAACAATTATGAGATCTTATGGAAAAAGGTGCAGACAGATCTAGAAAGCTGGAAACATGCAGGACTCTCCTTCATGGGGAGGATAGCGGCTGTCAAGATGAATGTGCTGCCAAGGCTACTCTACTTGTTTCAGAACATTCCGGTCATACAATCAAACCGAATATTTGACAGCTGGAAAAGGGACATCCTGAAATTCGTATGGAACAGGAACAAAGCGAGGATCAAATACACAACGCTTATTGACGGAAAAGATAGAGGGGGACTGGGCCTGCCAGATCTGAGGTTATACTTTGAGGCCTGCAGTCTGACCTTCCTGACAGACTGGATAGACCTGAAAAAGGACGAATTGCTGGCCCTGGAAGGCTTTGACCTGCAATCCGGTTGGCACAACTTCCTATGGTATGCCAATACTAAGGAAGGAAGGAACCTCAGGAGACATCCACTGAGAGCCGCCCTAATGAGAGTATGGCAGAAACATAAAAGGAGATTCTACCACCTCACCCCTCTCTGGGTCTCCCCTCTGGAAGCGAACCAAAAAAGTCTGCTGGGCTGGAGTACATGGCCCACCTACGAAGACCTTACTGTCAAGATAGGGGGGAAAAGATGCCTAAAACCGACGGAACAGATCAAAGTCAACTTCAATAATCTGACGTGGCTCCACTTCCACCAAATCAAGGAATGCTTCAAAAAGGACGAACTCCTGGGGTTCGAGGAGAAGGAGGGCCTCTGGAAATCCCTGCTAAAGAACCGCAAGAAGCAAATTACCAAATTATATTCCAGGCTTTTGGAGTGGTCCACTGAGACAGAAGTGGTGAAGGAGTGCATGATAAAATGGGCTAGCAACATCGGTCGGCCAATCACACTTCACGAATGGGAAAAAGTATGGAGAAAAAGGATAAAGTATACCTACGCGAGGAGAACTGGCATAAAATGTTCAACCGCTGGTACATGACACCACACAAGCTAGGTCTCATGTACAAGGAAACACAAAACAAATGCTGGAAATGTGGTTCCCAGACTGGCACCTTTTACCACATGTGGTGGACCTGTCAAAGCGCGGTGAACTTCTGGAAGAAGATCCACTCTGCCACTCAAAAGATCCTTGGCCTCTCCATTGAGCTTAGACCCGAATCCTACTTGCTTGGCCTGACGACAGAGGAAGAACTGCCAGAGGAGAACGCGGACAGGCTTTTCACATACCTGTCAACGGCGGCGAGGATAATATATGCGAGGAAATGGAAGAATGAGGAGATCCCTTCCACCGAAGAATGGTTGAGCAAGATAAGGGAAATCATGGATATGGACAAACTTACCTTCCTCCTAAACGAAGTCGAAGGTTGCCTGCCCAAAAGAACCGACTGGACTCCAGTCAAAGACTATCTAAAAGTTTGGAGCACTACCTGACGAGCGAAGCGCATACCTCAATTAGGCACATCCAAGAGGGGCACAGCCTAGGCTCAAAGAAAGTTGTTAGCAGGAGAAGGGAAACTCCCACTCAGAAACATAGGGGCTGCCACAGAGAAGAAAGGACATTATATCCCCCCCAGAGACTGCCTACAACCCCCCCCATCTCTCCAGGTTACTTCCCCCTCCACCCCCCATCCCCCTCCCAACCCCTCCCCCTTTTCCTCCCCCTCCTTCCCACCCCTCCACCACAGCCCTATAACCCCAATATTTGTTGAAATCTCAATAAAAATATTTAACAAAAAAAAATAATAACAGAAATTCTACAATACACACTATGCAATGTCATACATCTTGTTAGAGGAATGCCTGTAGGGTATTACGAAAATACATCCAAGTTCAGTTTCAGATCAAAGTATGTGTGGTGATATTTAAAGCAGAAAAATATAAATGATGTTAAAGCATATTAACTGTAGCAGGGAAAATTTGCAATTTAGTCTTTTAAAGTGCTTTAAAAAGTTCATGCGCTTTAGGCCTCAGGCTCCTTTCCTTACCTGTTCTCTACAAGGAAGTCTACCACGCTTTTCTTCAAGCAGTACAGATGAGCATCCATCAGCCCTGTCCTGATGTGTATCCTAGGATGCCTGGAAGGGGAAGAAAAGAGAGTGAAGTCACCTGGCTCCACATTCCACAGTCATTTAAAGAGCCCCACTTTACAATCACTAGATGGTATAACTTTACAAGGGACATCTGCTCTCCCAGACTCTTGACATGGAATTAATAGTGAGGTGAATCATGTTGGCTTCCATAATTAAAATAAGTGAGACAAACAAACATCTGCTGAACCAGTTTGCCACTGACCCTATTCCCTAAATGACAAAGGCTCACCTCCATGGAAACTGATGCCACAAGAAATCTCAGAAATGATTTCTAAAGATTGTAAGATGTAATAAAATTATTTGGGTGGGGTGGTAATTTTAACCATGGGTCTCTTACAGGAGGATGTTGCACCTGATTTGTATCTTATATTAAATAGGAAAACTGTTCAACTGAGTATAGATGGTAGTACTGTTTTAAATTGAGGATGCCAAAGTTCCTTCATTTGTTGAGCCACCTATAAATATATTTATTTCAGATATTTGTACCCCGCTGTAAGACTCAGGGCGGCTTACAGCTGGCAACAATTTGATACTTGAATGGATTTATATGTCAGAGTTTTCTAAGCACTAAAGGTTATGAAATATCTTTTTTTTTTTCAGTGTAGCGCGGTCTAGTCATGAAGGACAGCTGAAAAGTTTGTTTCAACTGATTGATTCATGCTCTAAACCAGTGGTTCTTAACCTGTGGTCTCCAGATGTTTTGGCCTTCAACTCCCAGAAATCCTAACAGCTGGTATACTGACTGGGATTTCTGGGAGTTGTAGGCCAAAATACCTAGGGACTCACTGAGGTTTCTAGAATGTAAAAGAAAGTTAGCATTGGATATAGGAATATCCAGCAATCTCTCAATGTGTTCTGAATAAATATTGATATATGCAAGTGTTGGTGCTCATGCTGCTGTTATATATATTCTGCTGCATTCAGCCAAATGATCTGATGATTTATCATAGCTAATTTTTAAGCAAGCAATTGCTCCATTTCAAAAAATAATTATCAGGAGGAAAAAACACCAGGGATTATACTAGGCATTAACCATAATTATTCTGATTTCAGGATGCTTGCAGGCATTAGCTAACAGCAAAAAATGGCAGAAGACAGAAGGCTATCATTCATGGCGACCCTGACAGATCTGTATTAAACAAGAACTGTATCCATGTGCTTAGATGTTAGCTGTAATATCTTATAGTCACACTCATATCTTGTACGCACAGTCATTTTCTAAAGTAGACCAATTAAGAATTATCAGAGGCCGATATGAAACCATACTTAAGACTTGATACTGGAGTCTTAGGAAACAACCTTCTCCTAACACTGGAGAAGGTTAGGATGCTCTGAACTGTCTTACTGCCACCTGGGAGGGAAGCTGGAGATATTGCTGGACACACTGGATCTAAAACTCTTTCTGTTCCACAATGAGGCTACAGAACCAGACCCACTGCCAACACCAGCATCTTGTGTTGGTGTTGGATATTCCTTTTCAACTGAAGCCAAAGGAGTGTGGCAGTAATAATAATAATGGCAAACTTTAAAAGCTGACCCCACTCAAGCCACGCCCTGTCATGAGAACCTGGAAAGTGATGGTTCGTCAATTATTTCACTGGCTCTGAAATGCTATTCTCATTATAGTAAATGTGAACTAAATTGAGAAGTCTACAAAGAAAATCTTAACAGCATCCTATTCTGTACATTCTGTAAATCCTGAGTGCATGGTTTTATTATCTGATTTAAGAACAATTACCAGCCTAGTTTGACACCATGTGTTAGACCAGCATTAAGAAATTTATGAAATGCAATATAGAATATAGGCACTACAAGTCCCTTGAAGTTTTTATAGAACTTTCACAGAAACTAGACCATAGCAAAATCTATGTTTTTTAAAAAAAATTATAGACATTATTTCTTTAATTTCTTCTTTTGACCAAGGTGCACTAAGGTATCTTGCATGGAAAAATTTTGTCATAAAAAAACACATAATATTTGTAAAAACAGATGGTCACAAAATATTCCTGATTTACTTTAGCTAGTTTGACTTAATGGAAATTAACTTTAGTTGTGAAACTAATGAAGCTGTTTGGCTCCACAACTGTTCTTGGAAGTTGAGATTCATCTTACTAACCAGAATTCTTTTCTTAATCCTGTGACAAGGTTCAATTTTTTTTCAATAGGCCCTCTCTTGAAAGCATGCTGCAAATTCCAGCCATAATGAGATGATCTGAAGGACTTCCTGAATGGATACCTCATTTACTGCAATGCTGGCCCTTTGAGAACACAAAGGTGCATTGCAAATGTTAAAGGTCTGCAAGTTTTTTCAATGCTTTAGATAAGTCCTAAGACATTTGAGTGTTCATATAAAAGACAAATTTTAATCAAGGAAAAATTCAAATTATAAATGGATATATAATTAGTTATTACATTTTATAAAATGGAGCAAACATATTTCTCTTATTTCTGTTCCATAGTTTTGCCTCACTAAATTTATGTGCCTTAATGCAAAGGAAACCCTTAGGCCTAAACTATTCCCCATGCACATTCCCATAATGGTTTTTTAAAAACAATATAATGATATAATTTTGTACAAACAGATGGTCACAAAATATTTCAGGTTTATTCTACAGATTTTATAATTATTTCTACAGTGTGTCTTCCAACATATATTTAAGAACAGGAATGTCCTCTCTTATTGTCAACAGAATAATATATACTCTGTGACCTTCAACATGTGTTATAGTATCTACAAAAGGAACCGCTGTGTAATGTATATAATTTCTAGAAGTCAAGTTATTTATTGAGAATATCTCACCTTCCCCAGTTTTTAAGATAGCATCTGAAGGTTCCGAACAGCTGCGTACATGAGCTGAAGACTCATGTGCGATTTCACAGACACTATGAAGAAGGAGCAAGCCTAAGATGGTCTTTTTACTCTTCTTATGACTTGGAAAATTATAGCTTATAGTGTAGTGTTTTGAGAGTTAGATTCCTGGAGACCAGGAGTCAAATCTCCATTCAGCCACAGAATTACACTGACATTTTCCCAGCCTAAGAGGAAGGCAATGGCAAATCTCCTCTCACTTAATCTTGCCAAAAAGCCCCTAGAATAGTGTCAATATAAGTCAGAGTTGACTTGAAGACAGGAAACAACAACATTATGGGTGCATTATGGACTAAATACTATGAAATTGAGAGAAAGATGATTAAAATGGCAAACTTATTTAAGTGGTGCTAATAATCCCTTAAAACACTGTTTAATGACTGTTTCATTCCAATAAAGTTACTCCTATATCCTTTACAATCACAAAGAAAAAGCTCTCTGTACAAATGATACCTTCCTGTATTCTCAACTATATGTAAGATATTAAGTTTCAAATGTCTTAAGACATAAATTTTCCTAATTTATAGGAAGGAATACATTAAAATTCTGCACTCCCAATAACTATGCTAAATACTGTATATTATCCTATTTGCCTCTTGTTAATCTATTAGTACAGTAGTTTTTGAAAGAGCGAACAAGCAGAGAAAAATAAAGCAAAATAATAATGCCTACATCTGTTTAATATCCAGCCCAATCTTCTGTCCATAAAGGAAAAAGTGCACTGGAAAGAAAAATGGAATAATGAAATTAAGACAACTGACTTTGTATCCGGAACAGAACTTGTGAATGAGGGCATAAAGCAGAGAAAGAAATCATTAGGCCCTTCAGGTGTTGGTGGACTAAAACTATGTTGGAGAGTCCAATTATTCCTACTCCTATGACCTTCTGAAGTTAATGATACCTACTTCTGCATAGATATTTATAGGGCTGCATGGTCAATCAACAAACCCCATCAAGACACTGGCGCCCCCAGTGGTGCAATGAGTTAAACCCTTGTGCCTGCAGAACTGAAAATCGACAGGTCAGAGGTTTGAATCTGGGGGAAACGTGGATGAGATCCCTCTGTCAGCTCCGGCTCTTCATGTGGAGACATGAGAGAAGCCTCCCACAAGGATGATAAAATATCAAAGCACGTCCTTGCAGACGGCCAATCCTCTCACACCAGAAGTGACTTGCAGTTTCTCGAGTCGCTCCTCACACACACACACACACACACACACACACACAGAAATCAAGACATTTCTAACTTATTTTAAAAGGGTTCATAGAAGGGTTCTTCTGTTCACTTCAATGACCGTGACAACTTGTATGTTGCTTCCACATGAAATGGGAGACATTGTGGAGCATACACAAGGAAGTCTTAATTGTAGCCAGAATGTTGCATTTTTATCTTCTGTTTAAAAAAATAGGGAATATTTATAATTAACTGTTGGACTGACACCCACAACATGTCCTTTGTTTAGTTTATTGACTGAACTGGATGTTGCTAGTAAGCACAGCAACTACCAACAATGAGTGACATTTGGAAATACAGCATTTTTTCTGCCTTGTAAACTAGACAAGATGTGCCGGGGAATCAGAAGTTCCCATATGCTGCCACCATATAAACTCTGCTCAAATCCAATACAGCTGGAAGTCTCAACAAACAACAAAAAACTCATACGCATTCCACTAACAGTATAAAACAGGAAACACCTCCCTCATTCAGGCTTGTATACCACAAAAAACAGCAAGATTTTTGTTTATATCTGAGCTTTAAGAGAGCAATTCCAGAAACTGCAAGTTCCTACATGGCAGTATTGCTTTAATTAGCCAGCACAGCACATTTTGTTTGTGTTAAAAGACCTCCAACACATTTATTAAAATGGAGTCATAAATGTTAACTGCTTGCTGAACTACTAAAAGATGACCAACTGTGGGGATGATACTTCAAACTCATTTCAGACTTTTTTTACAACATGTTTTAAGTGAGTTCAAACTCTATTTAATTAAAAAAATTACCCAGTCAGTCAATCAGATCATACAAATCTTGCAACCCTGCCAACAATCAAATACAAATTAAAGTCATGAAAGAATTTCTGGAAGTACAAACCCTGCAGCAATGCAACTCTATTCCTGGCAACAATGACAACCTTTGCTGTTAAAACAAATCTAGGCAGCAACAGGATTAAAAGAATATTGCCCCATGGAGTTCAAACAAGTAAGGCTCCCCAGCATCTGAGCCTGAATCTGGGATTAAATGTTGCACAACCTAATAAATAAATATTAACTGGGCAATATTCACGACTCTTAACTACTCTGCAAATTATCACTTTCCTTCTGTTTGAAACTACAAGTTTCACAAAGAAACTTAATGTGAAAACCTGTGGTACTGACTGCCAATTTTTAAAAAAATATAAATTGCATGTTGAGTCTCCTTTATCCAAACCTTTTGGGACCACATGTTTTTCAGGGTGTTTACATTTTTATTTCAGAATACCTGTATTTGAATATACAGTATATAATGAATGAAGGATGGGAGATAAGTGAATGGTCACATGCCAATCACTTGCTCAGATTTTCCTCAAGGAGCCCTGATGGAGGAAAGAGACAGAAGGAGGCCTCTAGTTACACAAGGCCCCTGTAAAATGCAGACATCTCAGACACTTCCCCATTTTCCAGCACATCTTAAGGAAAGTAGTGAGGAATAAAGGAGAAAATGATCTCCCTGCTCCCTTTGTGAGTCTTTTTCCTTCTCTCTGGGCCACACAGACAGTGGCCAATGGGGTTGATCAATGTTGGCTCTTGCAGCCATTTCTGGGATGTCCATTTCATTGCACACTGCCACTGACCAGGTAGAAGTTGACTGTAGATGGTTAAGCAGAGGTTAAGCAGAATCATCTTCTCATTCTCTTTCCCCTGTCAAGGCTCTCTGAGGAAAAACTCAACAGGTGCTGAATGCGCAACTAGCCCCCTTTCCCCAAAGGGGAAAGTGAGTGGCTAGTGGCAAAAAAACATTTTTTTAAAAAAATCTCTGGATTAGAGAGGCTCAATTTATATGTACATTCTCAAAATTAAAAAGTTGTACAAGCACTGGTGAATGAGACACTAGAATACCATCAGTCTCAAAAGAGAAAATAAACAATGGCCATCCAAGAAGAAAACCGTGATATTGGATTAAGCGATAAGATACCTAAACAACTTGGATTTAGGATAACTTTGACAATTAAAATACATGTCCTTACTAATGGAGTCTAAGCATGCCAAACAAACAGGCATGCAAAATTCATGACCCATGGCTTTGCTTCTGTTGTAACTAGTGGCACCTGATGATTTCCAAGTCAGCTGGCTGTGGCTGGTATATCCACTCTGGATTTTAGTCTAAACTTTAAAACAGATATGCAGAGTCTCAAACCCTACTTCCAAAACAGATTCAGCTAAACTAAGAATTCCTTGAGAATTCAGGTAAAATTCCAGAGAAAATTCCTTGCCCTACTGAATGGGAGCTATCCTCTGCCTCTTGTATATAACATTGTCTTTATCAGGGGTTTAAATTACTAATTAATGTTAGAGGACATAAGAGACACAAGATATGACAATTTGAGAACATAACTATATGAAGCTACTAAGGGGTTACAACTACCTAGCTGCTAGGATTTTCAGAGAAAATATTAAATATAAATTATGATCAGCAGTGATGGAGTGACTTTTTAAAAGTTGTTTAAATTATGACATAGAAACACATGTAGAAAATGTAAGCACTCATTAAAATTACCATGTGCTCAAGCTACACTGACACAAAAAGATAGAAATCATCAAGCTCTAGCAGTTGTTAGGAAGTGTGGCTGATTTCCATTCAACATTTCTGAGGTTACATTGTGAACACTTAGATTACATCAAAGAGTAATTCACGAATAAAACACAGAACTGCTAGAATGAAGCCTGAAAATGCTACTTTAAAAGGAAACCATGTAGTCTAAATCAGAAAGATGTAGCAAATGCTTCAAATATTTTGGATGGTAATTTACTGCTGATAAGTTGCAATAATGCTACAATATTTTATTTCAGGGCTTGCAAGGAAGTTGATGATATAGCTTTTTTGGTATTTCTGAACACCAGAAGACTTTCTCAAAGGAGAAAACCAAAACTGAGGCTGAAAAATAGATACTGGTGTTTACCTATCACTGATTCACAGTTTTTTTCCATTATAGAATGGCTTTATTCATATACTTTATAAGATACATTTTCACTCACCATAATAATTCAATGATTTATTGTCTAACAGTAGGAGAACCAAGGTTACAGCTGAATATTAAGAAAATAAAAATACTGTCTTCAGATGAATTGTAAGAATTCTGTTCAATCACCTAACATTTATTTCATACTTTGTATACCTGTGTAGTTTAGTAACTAGGATAGAACAGAATGGAAAGCAGAACCACATATGAATGAATGCTGTGTTTTCCTGTGTAGAGACAGTTACTACTCCAAATAACAGTGAAGTAGTTCATGAAGCAATATCTATTAAATACATTGCAGGGTTTTGTTGAAAGCAGAAATATAAATCTAATTTTCAGCATTGTCTTTAAGACTATCTGGGCCTAATTAGGTGAGTAAAAGTATGGCTGAAACAGAAAAATAAAATAATTTTGACACAGTCACATTTCCATTAGCCTGGCAATTAGGATAAGAATGGAGCTGAATGAAGGAAGAATCCATTATTCTTTCAATAGAGTCTGGTGCAGCTAAATAGGTGTTCACATACTCTCCTTCCTGAAAGCTTAAAAAATTCTATAGCTGCTTGGCCTGGGAAAGAGGTGCCCACTGAAATGCTAACACATGGGCCAAGCACAGAAACACTACACTACCTGAGGAACAATATTTTCAAGTACCCTTAGAAGCAAAGGCTGAAGGAAGAAAGGAGTCTGAAGGGGCCCAGTTCTCAGAGGCTTTGAAAAAAAAAAGGCATTCCATCTGATGGCTGCTCTTTGGGTTCAATTCTCCAACCCCAGATCTAGCCCATTCTATTGCAAGAATTGAAAAATGAGGCCCCTCTGAAAATAATTAAACTTGCTGAAAGGCCTTTCCTGCACAAATAATAGTGCAAACAGCAATTGGCATTTCTTCCACCTAAGTTTGTAGCTAGAACTTATGGCTTAGATGGTGTTATTATACCTAGTTGAAACTCAAATGATTTTAAACAGAGTTCAGTTTATTTGGCCATAAAGAAGGAAAACACAGCATCACCAATATAATATGGTGTTCAACTCCTGACACTTTAGAAACCAGTGATATCTGCAGCAGAACTAATACAAGGCATCTGATGATCTCTGGACTACTATAATATTTGTTTATATGGCATTTTAAAGCAGATAAGCCATCCTTACCCAAGGGTTCTGAAACCATAACTAAATTTATTCAGAGAAAAAAATCACAAAGCAACCTTGTATTTTGCCACATGCTGAGCACGACATTGATGTGTAGGCTGTAGCCTTCCACCATTTCACAGATCTTCAGGCTCTCTCCATCATTTGTTTGGGTTGTTCACCATTTATAAAAGGTATGTCATTTTGATACACCATTGTATATAATGGGACCTCAGTATGCACAGATGTTGGTATCCACAAGACATCCTAGAACCAAACTCTAGCAGATATTGCGGGCTCACTGTATGCAGTTTTGCTACCTTTCTCTCATTTATTCCCACAACAGAATATTGCAGTGTCTTTCAGCAAATTGTACATGCTGTTTATGCTACCTGACACACTTAAGCTTTGAGAACATACTTAGTATACTAAATATTGTAACAAACTCCTGTTTTTTGAGCAACTGTCTGAGGCCCCACCTTTTCTTTAGTTTGGTTTCCTAAGGATCTGCTTCAGGTAGCATGAGCAATTTGACCAACCCACCCAAACTATCAGAAAGAACTGTTAGATTTTAATGACTGACAATACAAACTCTCCAAAACAGTATATACACAGATTAAAAAGATTCCTGCTTTATTTCACCCCCTCTTCTCAAACATCTCCTTGGTAACCCTTTTGTCTTTCACTGCAATTAATTATCAAAAGGAAGGCATATTTGGTCTCTGCCTCTTATGCTACTACTTAATAGTAACCATATTCCACTCAGGGACAGCAATTGAGAACATAACTACGGTAATTAGGATTTCTCCTAATTCAGTAAGGAAAATCATCACTAAAAACAAAAGGCTTAAATGATTTCTCAGGCAATCCTTGAGTTGTGGGCCATACTCTGGTAATACAACTAGTGTAAACTTACCAAGCCAATGGGATTTACATAAGTGCAGACTCAATACTCTGGATCAGTGGCATTATCCTAGCTGAAACTGCTGAAAAATCCAGACCCATGTTTCCTGGTGATATTTCATTTGCTTTTCCAACTGTTGTTATTAAATTGCACAATTGTGAATGTGTTGACCATACACTATTCCCACAGCAGCCAATGCAGTAAATGTATCTAATCAACATTATGCACATTGAGTTATTTCAATTAATAACAAATGTAGCTAATTTTGGAAACAATGAGATCACAGTTGTATATCCTTTTCAATTGCAATGCATCTGGATTCTAGTGATGGCGTTAAAGAACAGCTTTTTGAGGACTAATGAAAATCACTAGTGTGTGATTCTCAAAAAACCTCAGCAAGTAAATTCTTTGTAGATACCTGGAGAATGCTTGAGATCACAAACTAGTAAAAAGCAGCAACAGAAATAGCTCAGTACTACAGATAAATCTTCTTCCCACAATGTTAAGTTTCCCAATTTTTGTGAGATTTATCTGTATGTACTACCACATAGTATTCTTGTGGCCCTTTATGTCATTTTCTTCTCTATCCTGCTTCCTTACATTGTCAATACATTTCCAACCAGGCCAGGGGTGTTAGCTCACCCTGCATTCCAGTCTGCTATGCGTCATGGAGTTCCACAAGCCATTGATGAGTAACATATGTCTAACATGTGGCCAAAAAGAGTCAGACCGTGTTCAAATAGGCATGGATAACTTTTCTGACCTCTGACTCAGCCTTCTGTTACATCCAAACAGCATAGCAAAATTATTCTCTGTTGCTAGATAATTTAGGAACTGTGAACCAAGAAAGAGAGTACACAAAAACAAAATACTACTTATTATTTAGGGCACCACACACAGAGAGACACTTAAAATTAATCTAAAGGAACAATTAGATGTACTAATGTTGAAGTTCTCATTAGATAATTACATAGCATTTTCTAGGCCTTTCCATATAAAATACATGATTTACATTACAAGGTACAGAATCACATTCTTCTTTGGATGGATTGACCTAGAGGACATCTAGACCAACTGCTCCCACACTGAACAAAGATCTTTCATCTTTCAAATATTAGGTCGTCATTTTCTTAATATTTGGGTTACAGTAAGAGAGAAATATCAAGGTATATTATCACAGCAACTTTGTAAAATGAGATGTTTAGTAAGCTTCACAAATCATTCAAATGGCCAAGCCACATGAAATACAGAAGATTAAAAATCTAACACATAATCAGATCTGGGAGGAATTCCTTCCCAGTTCTGTTATTATATAATTTCACTCCTTGTGAATGTGAACAATCACAGCAAGACCCACCAAACCAATCATCATGCATATATGTGCACACATACACACAGTCAGAAAATATATTAAGAGGATGTCTTGTCAACTTTCATGGAATTATAATCCACTTCCTTCTGATGTAAAATGGAGCAAACTATAAATGTGCCACTAAATTCATTTTCTTCTCTTTATAGATGATGTGGTCCTGCAACTTTGGAACAAACTCGCATAGCCAAGCACTGAAGCTGCTGGCAAAAGCAAAGGTGCAACTACTCCACCTGGCCTTCATCTTCTTATATTTAAACATCTCCTTGAAACTGGCATTTTAAAGGACACCCTTGCAGGAACATTTATAGTGAACTAGTGCCTGCCCTAGACCAAATGAGATGCATAAAAAAGTAAACCATGCACACATGAAATCCTTTAACTAAAGTAAAAATACAGACAAATTCTACTGACACACCTATCACAAACTACAATATTAGAATGTGTGTATGAAAGCCGACAGTGAGGATCTGAACTGCCCAAAGAGAAAATTCTCTTACTTTACAAGCTCATCTTGTTGAATAGGCCTTTTCCAATCAAAATGATTTACAGTGCCTCAGAGGAAGTCATTAAAACTTCAACAGTGACATAAAACTCCAAATGAACCTGAAAAATGTTATGGACCAATATTCTAAAGGTATAATAGGATACAAGTTGAAGTTTAGAGAGGAAAACAATAACAAACACAAAGTTGCATCTATACAAAAGCCACCAAAATTTGTTTAAGTTATAAGAACAGTCTTTGAAATGTTAAGAAAAAGGTTAAGAGTTGCCTAAATCAGAACTAAAAGTGCTTAAACCTTTTAAAAGTATTTCCCTTTGCACTTAAAAATACTTTTTCCCATAGTAAGGACTTCAAGAGGACATTTTTTTATTTGCATCTCATAGAAGGAGAAATGAAAACACCACCTTGTCATATTTAAAAATAAACCTTTATAGACAAGGCTGCAGTGTTACTTCAAAGCCATTCTTGCATTTATCCCATGCATTTATATGGAAGCTGTTCCTTTCTGTATGAGGTAATGAGTAGTCCAGATTGTCACTGTGATTTATTAGTACATCCTCTTGCAGCAGCCCTGCACCTGCATTTGCGCAGATGGAACACCCACGAAGGCGGATGGTTTATTAGGGACGGCTCATCCTCCAATCACCCACAGCATTTCAAAAGGAAGTGCTCCAAAGTTAGACTTGCTCCAACAGGTGTCTTTTACTGACTTTCTTTGTGCAACTATAAATGTCTAAGGTGAGGCAGACAATTCACTGCCTGTAGTAATCATTCTTTGGAAACAGCTCCATCACCACCTTTGAAGGAGGAGGGGTGAAGGGAAGCCAATGGAGTTCTCATTCTTTTCCCAAACTCCTGGCTTGCCAAATACTTAGGAAGACTGAGTGTGATGAACTGAGGCTTCAAAGCACATATCAGATGTCCAGACCCCAACATCCATTTCACATCTATCCCCAGGGTTTCATGCTGGGATAATGTAACACTTCTTCCTTTGGCACAAAGTACATGCTTACCCAACACTTAGGTCAGTTTACAGATAAAAATTCTCTTATCTCAGCTAAGTGGTATACATCTAAAACCTGGCAAATAACTATGGAAATGAGCAGGGTCTCTGTATACTGTATATGGAGGCTTGCACTATAGTGCTCTCCAATACTAGCTCTCCCTTGCAGACAACTGGGTCAAATGGGATACATTGGGAATGAAGGGTTTTTTCCTCATTTGTTTATGAGAAAAATTGAAGTTCTTCCCCACCTATTTAAAAAGGAGGTTGATGGATACATTAAATTTCATAGAATTATAGAGTTGGAAAAGATTACAAGGACCATCTAGTCCAACCCCTTGCCATGCGGGGAAAGCACAATCAATTACCCCTGACAGTTGGCTATTCAGTCTCTGATTAAAAGCTTCAAAGGAAGGAGCTTCCACCACACTCTGAGGCACAGAGTTCCATTGCTGAACAGCTCTTACAGTCAGGAAGCTCTTCCTAATGTTCAGGTGGAATCTCCTTTCCCGTAATTTGAACCATTGCTCTGATGACTAGTTTCCAGGGCAGCAGAAAACAAGCCTGCTCCCTCTTCCTTATGACATCTGTTCTATCAAAGCTTTTGGGACTTACGTCTGAGAAGACATTTGTTGGACTGTGCCTTTAGAATGTTTTAAAATGAGACCGAGAAAAGGAAGAATTTCTATTGCAATCACATAGAAAACATGACAATAAAATGGACAGATTTTGATAAGATTGTAGTATGCCTTAATTTCAATTATGTATTGCACCTAAAACCAAAAAGTTATTCTTCTTGAGATATCTATGACATATGCAATTTTTATGCATCTTGACCCTCTCCTTGACAGTGACTTCAGGTTATAGTTAATTAGAATAAAATTAGAATGTGAAATTTTAAAAGCTCTGCTGTTGGCTTTCTAACAACAATGGGGATGAGAAGTCTGGATGAAGAAAGCAATATTGTAGCAGGAATGGCAGCTCTACTGAATGAGCTATGTAGGAAAGGAGAGATGGCAGGGCAGTCTCCTAGATCTTTCAGCAGCTTTCAGTCCTGTCAATCATGTTATTCTTCTAGATTGGATGAATAGGGTGGGAACTAGAGACATCATATTGTTCCTGCATTCTTGCCTTCCCATGACTAGAGAAAGCCAAATAAAGCATTAAAGGTAGGGGGAAAGAATGTGACCTGAATACATTTCTGGCATTTATTTATAAAATAAATACATAAATAAATAAAAAATAGCTGATGCTATTTTAATATATCTAAATGTGGCAGTGAGCTTTAGGTTACAATTGTATGCTTTAATATTTTATTTATTGCTTTAAAATGTTCAGAGCTGTCCTGTAATCAGCAGAGATTTTGAAATACTTGAGCACAGAATTAAGTCTTCTTTTAGCAAGAATTATGGATTCAAGTTTTGCATACTACACACAGCAGCTGCCTATCAATATTTATTTGCCTTCCACTTTCTTTAGGAATCCTTGTTTTCAACATCTTTGATTATACTTCCTCAAATCAAATAATTAATCGATACAGTCCCCTAAAGCTTACTTCTGAAGGATGGATCTCTTAATGATGATCTCTTCATCTAGGTCTGCTTCATTGGCCATGAAGAGCAACCGCTTTCCTGAGCCATCCACTCCAATAAAGTCACGCTGCTCCACTGAAACATAAAATCAGAATGGAACCATTTTATAGTTGTGATTTAATGCAATCTTGTAAGAGAAGGACTGGTCACACATTATACTTCAAATACAGAATACATTAAAAAGCCTGCCGTTTTGTCTTTCATCAAAGCTGAGAGTATTTCTGAAATTCTGGCACACAAACATCTTTTGGCGGAGGCTTCAAAGAAAGATCAACAAGCATCTTCTACGGCCCTGCAGCTACCTGCATCAGTAATTTGAGAGAGACTTCCAGAGAGAACAGGGTACAAAATACTCAGTGGTTTTTAAGGTTTGTGTCATATTTTTCATTTCAACTGTATGACTGTAAAAAACTAATAGTGAAATTATCATTCCAAAATACTTCCTCTCCTCAGCAAAATCCAGTTGGTTCCTGGTTCATGACATTATTGTTTCATACAGGAGTATTCATAAACTGCTAGAAATTTAGACAACTAGCATCAGAAGAAATTCCAGAACTAAATCATCTCTCTTTAAAAGTGATAGCACAAAGGTTAAAGCAGAAGACAAGACTGTGCAAGCAAATGGTGAGAACAATTTTGTTCAAAAAGAATGAAGAGGGAGGTATTTTTGTTAAATTGGCACTGCAAGCATCATGATGTATGCCGCTATATTGTACAGGTTTTAATTTTTGGGTTTTTTTAAATTGACAATTTATATGTGGTATGTGTGTCAAAGGCTTTAATGGCCACAACCACTGGGTTGCTGCGAGTTTTCTGGGTTGTTTGGCCATGTTCCAGAAGCATTCTCTCCTGACGTTTTGCCCACATCTATGGCAGGCATCTTCAGAGGTTGTGAGGTTGCAACCCGCACAACCTGTGAAGATGCCTGCAATAGATGTGGGTGAAATGTTAGGAGAGAATGCTTCTGGAACATGGCCATACAGCCCAGAAAACTCACAGCGATCTATACTTGGAATTTTATCATTGATTCAGGCTAATTCAAATTTGGTTGCAAATTAATTAACTTTGTTGCTACAAAAATGAAGTAGAATCATCAGATTATGCTGCAAGAATATGCCACAAAAGTAAAGTTATATGCAGTTGACTGAAGAAAATTCCATAAGAGCCGATCATGGAATTTCTTTTTCTTTCTTTCTTTTTTTAAAATAATTTTTATTAAGGTTTTTAAAAGGGATACATCTGAAAGGTATTAGATCATCAGCATGTTATATATTTTAAAGGCTGTGAGAGTTTGGGTAAGGAAGGGAAAAGGGGGAAAAGTGAGAAGGGTATGAAGGTGTTGTGGGAGTGAGTGTGGGAAGGCTTAGTGATTTAGATTAATGATTTTCTCCCTTATAGCTATGTTACTAAAGACAAATTCTTCTAAGCTTTTCCTCTCTCCGGCCTAGATCTGATTAATGTTGAAATAATTTTTAATTGGAAACCAGTCCGTCTTAGTTAAATCGGTTTTCTGTTTGGTTTTCAGATATTGCGTCAGATTGTCCATATTCATTATATTTAGTAACTTCAGCATCCATTCTTCTATAGTTGGCATCGCTTTACTCTTCCATTTTCTAGCTAAAACAATTATCGCCGCCGTAGCCATGTGGAAGAGTAACTTATCTTTGTTTTTTTTTTCTATTTCAAAGTCCAGTATTCCCAGTAGATAATAATCCGGTTTCAATGGAATTTCTTTTTCTAACATGGGAATACTGCATAGGATATCACCAACAACACAAAGACTTTAATAGGTTCTGTCCTGAATAGTGTAATAACTATCATATTCTGCAACAGCTGCCAATCCCTGGAACAGTTAGAATTCTGAATAAAGCATATCCACTTGCCTAGCTTTTTCTTTCCTTTTTGTCCTGGCACAAGTTCTGTGGGTTCATAGTCTTTCTTCATCAGCATGGAGAGTGTAGCATCCTGGGCACGAAACAAGTCAACTACTTCATGAAGAGCAACATCGGTAATCAAATCGCAGCTCAGCACCAGCACATCTGTCTGTCAAAACAGAGAAGATGTTATATAAAACACACACATGCATACACCCCTACCTCAAATCCCAGTATCACAGAATAAACAACAAAGCCTCCCTGTGGTCTACAAGTACAAAACTAACATCAATGGGACATAATACCATTATTATCTAAGATATGGATACTGTCTCACCATATAAGGTTTAAATATTTTGTAATCTAGCAACATTAGAAATGCATGCATATTTACAGTCCTGCACTGTCAAAATTCTGACATTTCCCATGACTATGTATATTACATACCAAAAAATGTAGTAGGTCAGGTACAGGAAATCATAACAACCCCACCCTCTTAATCCTTCCGCATTTTAATTTTATTGGCCTTCTACTTTATGTGACATATTAACAGAAAAGCATTTAGCCACTTCCCTCTACCATACCATCCCAATCAAAATAATACATTTTCACTTATTCCCAAAGAAAGAAAACAGAAGAGTATACAGTTTTACAGCCGTAGTAAGTTTTTAAAGAGTTCCTGTTAAATGAGGTTTAGAAAATCATACTAGCATGCAGTGCAACCCTGGAATACAGCTGTGCATGGGGCTAACTTGAATGAGGTGGAAGAAGAAGCATTAGCTCACATATTGCACAAACATCTCAAATGTTATTTACCACACATGCATGTACTCTGGGAGTACATGTGTAAGGAATCCTTACCCTAGCTGGCTAGACCAGATTAGAAGCCTGAGGAAAGTAAGCCTCAGTGAGGCCTGGACTGGAGTGCTAGTTTTCTGCTGTAAGTGAACTAGGGAACCGACTGTTGAATCTAGCCAGATACTCAGGGTAGAGTAGGTTAGATCAGTCTGGGTAAAACCTGAAAGGGACTTTCAGGGGTGCTAACTGAGAGTTAGTGGTAACTTCTCACAGCCAAACAACTTGCGTTAGTGTGAGGAAAAGGACAGGTTTGGTCTAAGAACCATTTCAAAGCAACAACATTGAAATAGTGGAACCTATTAAACATTTTAAGGAAGATTTACCATCTAAGATTTAAAGAACCTTGTTATTGAAACCATTTACGAGCCTGCATTCTCAAGTAACCAATACGCTTTTGTGCCTTTCTAAGAAAGTAGTTTGAACAATAAACGTTATTTTGTTCTCCTTAAAAGTCAAGCCTCGCGTGTGCCTTTTTCTCACAAGAAGTCCCTTAAACAGCGCCAGCAGTCTAAAGAGATATTTTACCTCAGCCCTCCACAAAGCTGATATATGCTTAGGAGCTAGAAGGGGTTTGGGTAGAAGTACTTATATTACATCCTGAAAGTCCTTGATTATTTTAACAAGGTTGGTGGCAACATTACCTTGAAGAAGAACTTTTAATAGGGCACAAGTTGGTTAATAGAAATTCCTCTCAGAGTTTATAAAGCAGGACCCTGATCCTTTACATTTGGTGTCAGTGGTGGGATGAAATAGAAAGGTCCACCCTGCCCCAAGTGGTCAAGGGGCCGTGCCGTTACAACATGCATAGCCAGGTTCATTCAGGATGTTGCTTAGGAGGACCTGGGATTACTTTGGCTGGGGCTGATTTATTACAAAGGTTAAACTCTCTCTAATTGGTGTGTGTGTAATTTATTAAAATAAAAAAGTATAATAGATTTAAACAAATTAGCCAAAACGGCATCAAAATATTTCAATAAAATATTGAAATAGCAGAAAAACATAACATTAAAAACAAAGACAGAAAAATATACCCAGGGCTGAATACTACTGGATAAGGAAAGTCTCAATCTGATGTTTATAGGCCACCAATTAAGAATCCAGGTCATTTCCCAAAGATGGCATCCTACAGACCTGTTCCACTACTTAAAAGGCTCTTTCTTTGGTAGCTAGCAGGTACCCAATGCACCAATAGAAGTGACAGGACTCTGAGAAGATTCTCTAAATATGACCAAGTAATAGAGTGGAAACACATGGGAGCAAGGTGCTATTTTTGATAGATTGGTCCTAAACTGTTCAAGGCTTTAAAGATAAGCACCTTTTACAAACATTTCTCTCCCTTTCACAAATGTTCTTTTTATGACTACAACTCATAGAATTCAATGCCTGAGCTAACTGGGGGGATTCTGAGAATTTCAATCCAAGAAAATAGGCTTTTCAAGCTCTGGTGTCTCATCTCATACTGCTTTTTAAAACTATTATTCAGAGGGATGTCTTAACAATTACAACGGCATGCAATTTGCTTACTCCAGAGTAACCCCACTAAAGTAAAACTGTTCTTTGTAAAGCAAAAATTAAAAAAAATATTCCAATTAAGACAATTGTACATGTTTGTAAAGTGAACCTGATAGGACAAAGTCTTCAAAGTGGTGAATGTGAAACTTGCCAATATCACTCTGATAGCACAAATAAATTGACAAGAAAATTAGCTGCTTTTATAGCCTACACTACATATTTTCTCAAAGACCACCTCTTTATTTAAAAGCTGAAAAGCATTCTCACCAGTGATCCAAGTCTGTTTGGTCTACATACATGCTGTTAGAAACAGCTATCTGGACTTGTTAACTCCATCTTGTAATTATTTAACTAATATACTTTAATCTGTCACCCTAGTAAACTGCTAACAAGGCTTTCATAATTGTGAATGAGTTTCTCATTTTAGGATGAACTTTGGCAAAGACTGAATGCAAGCCCCCCTGAGGAGTGCAAGGGAACAGAACCACCAAATGTCTGGTTGCCATCTGTTCTACCCATTTACTCTCCCAATATGTAAATAAACGTCAGAGAGTATAGGGACCAGTGAAACATACGGTTGCTAAGGAAAGCCCACATTTCTGCCTCTCCTCCTGATGAGCAGAGCAGTGGCCCCAGATACATGCTGAGAGTATACCATGAAAGACTCTTTTGGGATTCAACAGCCTCCCCTTTGAAACACCAACACCCTCATAAATAAAGCCCTTACTGTCTGATGGATGCCCCTTTTCCAGTGTGCAACCCCTGAAAGAGTAAACTAATGGATGAATGAAAAAATAAACCAGGCAAGCACCCTAGTAGAGGATTGTATTTTCCTATACTTTCTGTGGTTGGTGCAGTAGAAAGAAAATAAATGCTACAGCATGCACTATGTATACTATAAAATTCTAGCACACCTTTGTGATAGGTCACTGACAATAGAACACAGAGCAAACAGCCATTTGGGAAGACAGGGTAGAAATGTAATCCCCACTTGATTTCCTGATTTCTACAATTATGAAATATATCAGTAAAGCAAGCCTTAAATCTACCATATTGCTTACATTAACCGTCAGTTATTAAGATGACAGAGAGAAAGCAAATGGTAATTTATACAATTAATATAATTAATATTAATTAATGTAAAGGCTTGTTTATAAGCATGTTCATCACAAAATTGAATTTGGACACCAGTTTAACACTTTATGTCCTATTTCCACTGTGATTCAGAGCCAGCGGACTTTGATTTGGGTCCTAAAATTGAGCCGAGATCTGTAAACTCAGAGTTCCTAGCTCTTTTGGAATCCTCTATATCAGAATTGCATGAAATTTATATATACAGGCAGTCCCCGAGTTGCAAACATTTGATTTATAAATGACTCATAATTAACGACGGGACTAAGACAACAGGAAATGAGAGGAACCTATTCGTCATAGAGAAATTCACTCCTAAAAGAGTTATCATAAAGAAAAGATGTCTCCACTGAAGCTTTACTACCAATCCTTGTTTCCACGTCATAGCAAAATACTGAGCCTACATGCAAGCACACCCCTAAAACATACAAATGTCTGACATGTTCCACGTGACTTCACAGTCAAGGGTTAAACAAATCCATACTTGTTTTATTTTGGTTTGTTCCCTTTGGAGATAGCGTCATTTCAATCACATTTCTAGTGCAATCCCATGTCATCCATACTAACTAACTATGTCACTCCATTTATAGCTGCACAATGCAAATCTTGTGAAAATAGAATCAATACGTTCTACTGCATCTTCTTCTTTTGCAGATGAATGCACATGAAGGAAGAGGCAACCAGAACGACAGTCCAATATGCTGAGATACCACATCTTCACAGACAGTTACCAATAGTGATGGTATCAACCATCTCAAGAGATCTTTGGTGAGAAAATGGCACCACTGATAATTCAACTAATAGAGTCAGTGTTTGTGGAATAGTAGCAGCATACTCAATACACTCCATTTTTGATTTTGTTGTGTGCCTTCAAGTCATGTCTGACTTATGAATAATCTGAGGCAAAGCTATCACAGGTTTTTCTTGGCAAAATGTGTTCAGAGAGTGATTGCTATATTGCCCTCCTCTGAGACAGAAAGAGTGTGATAGTGTAGCACCCATGGGCCCGTTCGTGCCAATGGGAGGGGGTGAGGCGCCGGGGGTCCCGATGCCATTAGGACCCGCACAGGCTGAAGGGGACTCGGAGGACGAGTTGGAAGGCCCAGAACAAGATTGGTCAGCAGTGCCTTTGCCCAGTCCACCTGCAGAGAGTTTAGCCTGGGATTTCGAGTGGGAGCATTCTCCCGGGGAAGGAGCGGATCAGGTGGAGATGGGAGGCAGCGAAGCAGATAGCGGAGATAGTTATGAATTCCCAAACGGCCGAGGTTCCCAGGACCTGGCCGAGCAGCAGATGGAGGCCAGCGGCTGGGAAAGTTCGGGGGAGGCTGCTTCTCAAGGAGATAGCGATACTGAACTGGAAGAGCGGGGCCGTTCCCATAACAGACGCAGGGACATAGAGCAGGGCAGGAGGAGCTGGCATCTGTCCCTAGATCGTCACCGTTCGGAAAGTAGAGACTGGAGACGCCGGGCCTAGATCGCCGAGGCCCGGCCGAAGGATTAAGAACGGCCCCGTGGGAACTGATCCTCAGTTCTCCGGCCACGTCTGATCTGAAGGGCGTGAAAGCGGAGTGAACCACGGAGCCTAGTTTGGCTCGCCTTGGACCAAGACAGTGCCTTGATATTGATTCGCATTGTTGCGGATACCCTGCTTTGTTCCGAGGCAATCCGGGAACGTGCCAAGATTGTGCCACGTTTGCTATCGGAATTATCCTTAGGAACTTTGCTTTCGTAATTGGACTACAGCTTTGCTGTTTGCTTTATTCTTTGGTCTCTTCAAAAGAATTGTCTTTTGGACCTTTTTATATTCAATAAAATTAGTTAGCCTTTGCTACGTCTCCGTGTGTGTGTTAAAGGGGCAGTACTAAGTCGGCGATGATGACAGTTGGCCGGAGAACTCCTCGAACCCCTTTTGCACCACGGGACGTACCAGAAACCGCCGGCTGCGTACTGCTGGCTCCCATTGTCTCCACGGCCGCCATGGCCAACTTGACGGGTCCGCAGGTGGTGGCGTTGCAACAGGAGGTGGAAGAGCTGCGAACCCGAGCGGGGGCGGCACCCGTCGGTGAATGCCCCGGCTCGTTTCAATGGAACCGGCGATGGTGGAAGTTTTCCTTGCCCAGGTTCGGATGTACCTGGAGTTGCGGCCCAATGAGTTTGCCACCCCCCGAGCCCAGGTGGGGTTCGTGTTCAACTGTATGGAAGGGATGGCAGCGAAGTGGGCAACTCCCTCATCAATGGCACGTCCCGCATGCGCGACTTTGAACGCTTCCTAGATGCGATCCGGGCGACCTGGGGACCCCCCGTCAATGAGGACCTGGCGGAACGGGACTTAGCACGGCTGACCATGAAGGACATGACGTTGTCTCAGTATATTTCCCGTTTCCGAGTGTTGGCCAGCCAGACCAAGTGGGAAGGACCACCCCTGCGCTATACGTATCTAGCGGGACTCTCGCCCGAGATTCAGCAACAGATGTTACAATTGCCCCGGCCGGCCGACCTGGAGGAGGCCATCGCCTCGAGTTTGCGGGCGGAGGCGGCCATACAACACAAGAGAAGGTGGGGGGTCGGCACGGCCGAGAAACCACCGACCAGGCGGGAGGCCGGGACCGGCCAATTTGTGCCCCGCCAGATCCCTGCCCCCACTCCTGTTGTGGATGACTCCGAACCGATGCAACTGGGTACGGTGCGGCCCAAAGTAGATGCTGCCGAGAAGGCTCGGCGGCAAAGACTCAACCTTTGTTGGTACTGCGGGGCCCGGGTCAAGTCTCTCGTGATTGCCCCCAGAAACCGCGTGGGAGGACCCCTCGGGCTTCCGCAGCGGTGGCCAGCCCTCCGGAGCCGGAGGAAGCCCTCCAGGCGGCGGGGGAAGGGTACGGCCGAGTGGAAGAGGGTTCGCTCACTCGGCCGACGCCGCCACCCCCTCCCCTGAACCCAAGACTGGACAATTGTTCCTTGTCATGGTCAGCTGGTGGTCGCCCGAGAAGGGCCGATGATGGTCCACGCCATGATTGACTCGGGAGCGACCAACAACTTCATTGATGCAGACTATGCCAAGTCTGCGGGATTAAAATTTCTTGACCTCCAAGAGCCCAAGGGTGTCCAGACCATCGATGGGAGAGTGTTGAAAACCGGGGCTGTGACTCAGTATACAGCTCCTACCAGGATGTGGACTAGCTCCCATAAAGAGGACATTTCTTTTCTTGTAACCAAGCTCCCGATTTCCCCATTGTCCTGGGCATTGTGTGGCTCAAGCTCCATGACCCCAGATTTCCTGGGCTAAGAGACAGTTAATTTTTTCTTCCGATCATTGCCAGGGCCACTGCATGACGGCCCGGGCGTGCCAGGCTCAAGAGGTGGAGAATGTGGCCACCCTGCCCAAGAAGTATGCCGGATTTTGGGATGTCTTCAGTGAGAAGGAGGCGGAACGCTTGCCTCCGCACCGGCCCTATGACTGTGCCATTGACTTGCAGCCAGGGCCCCCATTCCGCGGGCGCGTCTACCCGCTCTCGGACCCAGAGCCACAGGCTCTCCGAGACTTCCTGGATGAGACCCTGCGGAAGGGGTTCATTCGCCCTCCCAATCCCCGGCCGGGGCTCCGATTCTTTTCGTCAAGAAGAAATCGGGGGAGTTGCGCCTTTGCAATGACTACAGGGAACTCAACAAGATCACGATCCGGAACCGCTATCCCCTGCCCTTGATCCCCGAGCTCTTGGAGCGGATGCGGGGAGCTAAGGTGTTCACTAAACTGGACCTGAGGGGGGCTTACAACCTTGTCCGGATTCGCCAGGGTGATGAATGGAAGACGGCCTTCCAGACCAAGTGGGGCAGTTTCGAATACCTGGTGATGGGATTCGGTTTGTGCAACGCCCCAGCATGTTTCCAACATTTCATGAATGACATTTTCCGAGACCTTTTGGACCGCTACCTGGCGGTCTACCTTGATGACCTGCTGATTTTTTCTCCGGATCAGGCGACCCATGATCGCCATGTCAAAGAGGTGCTCCTGCGACTGCGGGCCCATGGGCTCTATGCCAAGCTGGAGAAATGTGCTTTTGACTTGCGTGAAGTGGACTTTCTGGGCTACCGTATCTCTCCTACGGGCATTGCCATGGATGACACCAAGGTCCAAGCAGTGGTCGACTGGGCACCTCCTGCTAGCAAAAAGGACATTCAAAGATTCCTGGGCTTTGCCAACTACTACAGAAAGTTCATTCCTGACTTTGCCAAGTGGGCTGATCCGATCACCCAGTGTTTGCGGGGAAAGGTGCCGTTCCGGTGGACGCCGGAGGCGGATGTCGGGTTCCGCAAGTTGAAGCAGCTGTTCACCACTCAGCCGCTTTTGCAGCACCCCAACCCCCGCACCCCTTTCATCGTCCAGGCCGATGCTTCGGATGTGGCGGTGGGAGCGATCCTGCTACAGCCTCAGGGGACGGACTTGTTGCCCTGTGCCTACTATTCCCGGCAGCTGACGGCTCCGGAAAAGAACTACACCATTTGGGAGAAGGAACTTTTGGCCATCAAGGTGGCTTTCGAGGTCTGGAGACACCTGCTTGAAGGGGCCAAGTTCCCGGTGGAGGTTCACACCGACCACCGGAACTTGGAGCATCTAAAGTCCCAGCGCAAATTGAACCAGAGGCAACAGAGATGGTCCCTGTTCTTTGAGCGATTCAATTTCCGCATTCACTATGTGACCCCCAAGCAGACCAAGCAAGCGGATGCCCTGTCCCGAAAGCCGGAGTATGTCCGCGGAGGGGAGGTCCCCTCCGAGCAGCCTCTGCTCAAAGCGGAGAACTTTGCCGCCGCCCGAACGGCCCCCGCGCCGGCTCGCGGCCCCGCCCGCCCCGTGGATAAGCGGCCGTTGAGTGTGCGGGTCCAGGCCCGCCAACGGGACGACCCTTGGGTGCGTGAGCAGCTGTCCAAGGGAGTACAGGCTCCGTTTCAGGTGAGGAACGGGGTGCTCTATCATCGGGACTCTGTTTACGTTTCTCCGGGCCCTGAGCGGGGGGACATTCTCAAGCTTTGCCACGACTCTAAGGCGGCGGGCCATTTTGGGCTTTTCAAGACGCTGCAGCTGGTCCTACGGGATTTTTGGTGGCTTAAAGTGCGGAGGGATGTGGAGGACTATGTGGGATCCTGCCCTGTGTGTCACCGAGCAAAGAACCAGGGGGGCAAGCCGGCTGGCTTGCTCCAGCCTCTTCCGACTCCTTCCGCTCCCTGGATGATGATTTCGGCTGATTTCATCACCGACCTCCCCAAGTCCAAGGGATTCACCACGATACTGGTCGTGGTGGACTGTTTCACCAAGATGGGACACTTCATCCCCTGTGTGGGGGTGCCTACTGCCAAGGAGACTGCTGATATGTTTGTGCAACATGTGTTTCGGCTGCATGGACTTCCACAGAGCCTGGTGACGGACCGGGGCACCCAATTCACTTCCCAGTTCTGGAAGGCTGTCCAGAGGCTGCTGGGGATTGATGTGCGGATGTCCACGGCTCACCACCCGCAGACCGATGGGCAAACCGAAAGGGTTAATGCCACTTTGGAGCAGTACCTGCGCTGCTATGTCAACTATCAGCAAACCAACTGGGCGTCCTTGTTGTCTTTGGCAGAGTTTGCTTACAACAATGCGACGCAGGAATCCATCAAAGAGACTCCTTTCTTTGCCAACTATGGACACCACCCTCGGTTCTACCCTCCGGTGGACCCGTCTGGGGACGTTTCGGAGGCTAAGGATTGGCTCCAGGAGCTCACTGCGCTTCAAGACTTGCTACGTACTCAATTGGACCAGGCGAAGGCCGACTACAAGCGGATGGCTGATCGGCGGCGCCAGGAGGGTCCTGCGATTCTGGTGGGGGATAAAGTTTGGCTGTCCACCAAGAATCTGCCCACGCAACGCCCCAGCCGCAAGTTGGATGCCCGGTTTTTGGGGCCCTACAAAGTTTTGGAGCGGGTGGGGCCTGTTTCCTTCAAGCTCCAGCTCCCTGTGGACATGAAACTCCACCCGGTGTTTCATCGCTCCTTGCTCCGCCCGCGGAAGGGGTGCGGCCTGATGTGACGCAGCCGCCTCCTCCCCCTGTGATGCGGGAGGGCGGGAGGAGGTCGAAGTGCAGGACATTTGTGATGCTCGCATCCGGTACCGGAAGTTGGAGTATTTCATTGACTGGAAAGGTTTTGGCCCGGAAGAGCGTGCTTGGGTCAAGGCTCGAGATGTCCACGCGCCGGAGTTGGTGGCCCGTTTCCACCGCAAGTATCCTGACAAGCCCAAGCCCCGGGGGGCGGCCCAGGGGGGGCCCTGAGGGGGGGGATAGTGTAGCACCCTTGGGCCCGTTCGTGCCAATGGGTGGGGGCGAGGCACGGGGGTCCCGATGCCATTAGGACCCGCACAGGCTGAAGGGGACTCGGAGGACGAGTTGGAAGGCCCAGAACAAGATTGGTCAGCAGTGCCTTTGCCCAGTCCACCTGCAGAGAGTTTAGCCTGGGATTTCGAGTGGGAGCATTCTCCCGGGGAAGGAGCGGATCAGGTGGAGATGGGAGGCAGCGAAGCAGATAGCGGAGATAGTTATGAATTCCCAAACGGCCGAGGTTCCCAGGACCTGGCCGAGCAGCAGATGGAGGCCAGCGGCTGGGAAAGTTCGGGGGGAGGCTGCTTCTCAAGGAGATAGCGATACTGAACTGGAAGAGCGGGGCCGTTCCCATAACAGACGCAGGGACATAGAGCAGGGCAGGAGGAGCTGGCATCTGTCCCTAGATCGTCACCGTTCGGAAAGTAGAGACTGGAGACGCCGGGCCCTAGATCGTCGAGGGGCCCGGCCGAAGGATTAAGAACGGCCCCGTGGGAACTGATCCTCAGTTCTCCGGCCACGTCTGATCTGAAGGGCGTGAAAGCGGAGTGGACCACGGAGCCTAGTTTGGCTCGCCTTGGACCAAGACAGTGCCTTGATATTGATTCGCATTGTTGCGGATACCCTGCTTTGTTCCGGAGGCAATCCGGGAACTTGCCAAGTTTTTGCCACGTTTGCTTTTGGAATTATCCTTTGGAACTTTGCTTTCGTAATTGGACTACAGCTTTGCTGTTTGCTTTATTCTTTGGTCTCTTCAAAAGAATTGTCTTTTGGACCTTTTTATATTCAATAAAATTAGTTAGCCTTTGCTACGTCTCCGTGTGTGTGTTAAAGGGGCAGTACTAAGTCGGCGATTGTGACAGATAGCCCAAAGACAACCAGTCAGTTTCCATCTCCCAGTGAAAATTTGAACCCTGGCCTATCAGGAGCATCCTAGTTTAACAATAGAAGGGGAAGTACAATTTTATGATATCCAAGGGTGGGTCAAAAAGTTTGGCCTCCTGTGTCATAAAAACGTTTTTCATAACAGCAGAAGTTGCTACAAATCATATCCTGAACTATCATATACTCAAAACTACTGTTCAACATTGTCACCGTTGATTTGTACACATTTGTGCCGTTGTTTAACCCAGGCATCAAAACCATTTTGAAAAAATTCAGGGTTCTGTGTTGTGACCCATGATTTTAAAGCGGTTTTATTGTCATTCAAGTCACTGAATCTGAAACCATGTAGATTGTCTTTTTGGACCTCATAATTCTGTGTTGTAGTATCATATAATCCTAATCTTTAAAATAAATCAGAGTAATGTTCCTATTACCAATTTCTGGTTGCATTTTTAAAAAATATGATAGGTCATAGCAGTGGTTCCCCATCATTGTCCCCCAGGTGTTAGGGAGTTCAGCTCCCATAAGCTGCAAACAGCTTGGCCAGGTGTCAGGAATTTTAGGAGCTGAAGTACAAAGCACCTGGAGAATGTTGGGAATCACTGGTCTTGAGTAATGTCACACTACTAAAACTGCAAGGCAAAAGGGTAGAATTCAAATCCCACCTTTCCATTGAAACACAGCATCCAATAAAATTTATATCAAAAATTTAAGCACAAAATGGAATACAGAAAAACATAAAAGTAAATGACCAAACATGTTACCTTTCAAATGTCAAACAGACTGAAGTTCCATTAGAGAAAGCTTAGTTTGATCAATCGACATAAGAACATAAGAACATAAGAACATAAGAAGAGCCATGCTGAATCGGGCCTCAGCCCATCTAGTCCAGCATTCTGTGTCACACAGTGGCCCACTAGTTGTACACAGGGATCTCTAGCAGAAAGGAGGGCAAAACCCTCACCTGCTCCCGACCCCCACAACCAGTACCCGGGGAAACCCTGCCTGCCTCCATCAACACAGAGGTGGCACTTGGATGTCCATTTCAGTAGCTACTGATTCCCTTGGTATCCATGAATCTGTCTAATCCTGCCTTGAAGCTGTCCAGGCTGACCGCTGTCACAACCTCCTCTGGAAGTGAGTTCCATAACCCAATGACCCTCTGGGTGAAGAAATATTTCCCTTTATTAGTCCTAACTTTCCTACCTTGGAGCTTTAAGGAGTGCCCCCTAGTCCTAGTGTTGTGTGACAGAGAAAATATTTTTTCTCTATTCACCCTTTCTATCCCATGCATGATTTTATACACTTCGATCAAGTCACCTCTTAAACGCCGTCTTTCAAGGCTGAGAAGACCAAGGCGTTGCAACCTGATTCGTAAGGGAGCTGCTCCATCCCTTGGATCATTTTTGTTGCCCTTTTCTGTACCTTTTCCAGTTCCGTTATATCCTTCTTGAGGTGTGGTGACCAGAATTGTACACAGTACTCCAGATGTGGCCTCACCATAGATTTGTAGAGAGGCAATACAACATTTGACGACATAATGTGTTCAAGAAAAAGTCCCAGAGAAGAAAACATTCTCAGATGAAATAAGTTGGTGAATAGGGCTCAATGCTTTTATGGATGGAACACTGTTTTTAACATAGGTGAATGCATAGGATGTGTGAATATAATTGTATTTTAATGTATTTTAGTGTCGAATGCTGGAGGGTTTTATATTGTGTTTTATACTGCAATTGTGATGTAGGCATCAAATTATGCCTTTTGGAAGCCGCTCTGAGTCCCCCCTCGGGGGTTGAGAAGAGCGGGGTAAAATGCCATAAATAAATAAATAAAATAAGATTCAGTCTCTAGCCCATTTGAATATGTGAATTTAACCTAACAAGTCTTAATTATAAGTAGACCTGTACAAGATGAATCTAAATCTATGTATTACATCGTACTGACATTAAATTTGTTTACTTCTGTACTTATATTTTCTCTATCACAGGGAACACAATAAATTTCAAATTCCTATTTTATATGAAAACTCAGACATTGATGGTTCTGCTTCTTCTGATCCAAAAAGAGTTGGATTATTTGCAAATTGACTCATATTTAATTTTCTGCTTTAAAATCTTTACCAAGTCAACAGCTTTAATGTATACAGTAGGCCTGTGCGATCAATTAAAAAAGTTTCAATAATTACTAAATTGGGAGGGGGGAGTGAAGAGTTTCTAAAGTGTTTCTACGATGTAACCAATTTTTTGTTAAGTAATTGCGCAAGTGGGGAAGCTTCCAGGGCTCCTTTCTCCCTCATCTTCAGGATGAAACATGTTACAATGGTAGAACACATTTACAACAGTTGGCTCCCCCTCCCCAAGTTTCAAAATGTTTCACACACTCAGTAATTTTTAGGAATTTTTTAAAGTTTTCATTAACAACTTCAAAAAAACTACAAGTGCTACTATCTCCTTGAATTTCTATTTTCAATGATTTAACATAACCAGGGCATCATTCTTCCCCAAGTTTCAGAAAGATTTGCACATCCGATGATTTTTAGGGAATTTTAACCAACTTAAACTTAACAGTACTATTTCACTGGAAGACCCCAGGGGTCATACTGTCCAACCCCTCTTCTGACAGGCAGAAAAAGCAAGCACAGTCAAAGCACCCCCAACAGATACCTTATCCAGCCTTTGAAATAATAATAATGATAATAATAATAATAATGATAATAGGAAATCTATTAGGTAAACTTGGAGTTACTAGAAATACAGGTACTGGTATTATGTTTGATAAATATCTGGGTATTTTTAATTTGCAATTGTGACTTATGGATTCAGACCTCAAATGTAATGTGCTGTATGCCTTACTCTCTTAAGTTTGGCCCATGCATAACTATTTACTAGACTGTGGTATGTATAAATTGCTATTATGTTACTATGTTCCCTATGTTCCACAAGTATCTGTGCATTTTCAATTTGCTATTATGATTTGATGATTCAGACTTTAAAAGCAATGCCTTACTCCCTTGAGTTTGGCTCATGCAAAACCATTTACTAGACTGTGGTATGTATAACTTGCTATTATGTTTGTTATGATCACTAAGGTTAATATGTATTTGTGCATTTTCAATTTGGGCCTACTGTGTATTACCTGACCCTCTATATTTGTTCTAGAAACGGTGGATGCCTCGGTTGCCATATTGTGATAGTGGTTTTGATAAAGCGCCTATCGGTGTGAAACGGAGAAGGATTCCTTATGCTGCCGTCAACCAGGCTTTTGATGTTCTAAACATTGGCACCACTTGATATGATTTCGCTCTTCATATGCACGTCATCTACTATTGGACTATGATAATGAACTTTAATTTGTGATATCTCCATTCTCCAGACCAGTGAACTCTATGTCTATGGACTTAATATTGACAGAATGTACTGATTGAATTGCGGTCTGTGAGTACTACATTGACTGATTGAATACACAAGAATATTGATGTTTCAGATCTAAACAATTTTGATTATTGCCTTTATTTCATTTGGGTCTTTAAACTTGGAGTTACTGCCTCTCAACTTTGCCTACATCACATGGCTGTTTCAACTCCCAACAATCCCCTTTTATTTCGGAATCCCTTTAGAGAATGAATATGGGTTTTCTCCCACCAAAACTTTCAGGGAAGAGGAGGCAGCGGTACAAGGGGGTAAGCATAATTCTGGGAAATGAAGTTTGGAAAGGCAAGGACCCCTGTGGCAGAGAGTTCAAAAGACCCTAAACTAAATTTCCCAAAATTCTGCTTGCTTATTTTATTTATTATTTATTTATTTCCAGCATTTCTCCCCCACCCTTCTCAACCCCGCGGGGGGCGGACTCAGAGCGGCTAACAAAGGCAGCAATTCGATGCCTAAATAATAGACAAAACAGCCATAAAACATAAAAAATTGAGATAGTATAAATTCATTAAAACCAAATTATCCAACAGTCCATTAAAATAGCATTTAAAACAATGTTCAATCCACACATCCAATTGCTATAGCAGTAAAACCGAGTCCTCATCTCTGTCATCAAACCAGTTCATTCCAGTTAAAGTGCTGCTATGTCATTGTGCAAAGGCTTGGTTCCACAACCAAGATTCAGAATACTGAATATTATTCAGAATGCTTCAGAATACTGGGGCTGCCCTCGTTAAAGACACAATGGGATGGTCTCTGCCTGCCTCTCTCTGGCCCAGCCATGTGCTGGAGAGGTTTCTTTCTTGTCTGGCCATCCAGCCAGGAATCCCTCCCTCCTTCCCACCCAGGTCCCCCTCACTCCCCCATTTGGGGGAAAAGCAGGGCTTCACCTAGACTCCAGACCTCCTCCTCCTCGGGGCCCTTTGGGGGAACCACATGCAGCCCTTTTGAGGGGAGAAGCGGTATCCATGATGGAGACCTGGAGTCACTTACATAACTCATCCGAAAGTCATAGTGTTTCGAATCTTAAGTTTTTTTGGATGAGTGCCCCTCACATTTCTAAATATTATTTACAGCATTTCTATCCCACCCTTCTCTACCCCACCCTTTTGTATGTGTACATCTTACGAAATAGATATGACAAATGAAGTTTTGCACAGTCTATGAACAAATCCAGTGCTTTAAGATTCCCAAGTACACACAAATAGATTCTAAAATATTTTGAGTTTATTTATCCCACTTTGTTAGCTGGTAGGTGGAGCATATTTTTTCATCACCAGGGAACTTTCTGTGATCAATTCTGTGATTTACAGAAAATGACTCGTGCTTATGAAGAAAGGAAACTGGTACTAAGCCAATTTTGACATTCCTTCAGAATGTCAAAAAAGGAGGCTAAGCAATTCACATTAACTTTCCCTTTTCATAATATTCAGAATGGAAAGAAAAGCTTTCCCTTTCTTTATAGTATTATTATCGTTCAGGGTGTTATCATAATCTAGGTCTCTGTGTGTATGTGTATGATGGTAAGCATGATAGGTGGAACAACACAGTAAGAAGATTTATCTCTTAGATGATGACTAATCTTTGTCAATCATGTGAAACTTAAACACAGGAAAGGAAATAAATGTCTAATTCAGTGCTAGTCCTGCTTGAGCAGATCTATGAAATCACTGGGATCCTGGAAAGTCAACATGGATCTGCTCTAGTGGGGACTATCAACCATGCCTCTAGTTTATTTTAAATGGATGAGCTATAAAGATCTTCACTAAATTTGACTGAACTGGGCAACTGTGATTTTTCAAATGTCACCTTCAAGCAAAATGTTTCAGTTGTTGTAATTTTCTTGGACTAGATAAGCCACAAAATTCTTCTGTTATTTAAACTAATTGCTGTCCATTAATTCCTGAAGTGAAAATGTAATCACATTCCTAAATTTCCCACCAATTTCAGCTGCTCTACATGACCAGCACTTATCTGTATGTCTCTGGTTTTATGGCTTTTTGCAGACTTCCCTTGCTGAAAAAGCTATAAAACTGGAGACAAATAGGTAAACCCTTTCTTCGCTCAGATCAACACTTACTGCCACTTTTAATTCACTGTCGCAGATTTTTAAATGCCTTCTTCAAGCTTTTTAAGATAGGGCAATCTAAACATTTAAATATAGTAAATATATTAGTCTTCTAAGAAGCTTAAAGAGATATTTTATGAGCAAATATTCACCTTTGCCTTCTTCTAACATAGCAGTGAAAATTATACTTTTCTCTTTACACAGAACAAATAACTGCTGCTTCTTTCTTGGGTAACTCCAATTCAACAAGCCTCGTTCTTTTTAACTCTCTGCAAGTGCAGACAGTATCATTTTAGAAAAAGGTAGAATTAAAAAAGAAGCAAAGAGCCATTTATTCTTAGATGGATAAGCAGCTGTGTATCCCACCATACATGTACTGGGAATTTCTGAATCATTTCCAAAGGCTCGTGAAAAATTGTTTTATACAATAAACTGAGTAGCATAACATCACTTGAACTTGACCTCCATATCTCCCAGAGTACCCCTCCCATCTACTTAAAGGAACCACAGTATCTGAGAATACTTGCTAGGTAGGATCAGCAAAGGCCTTCCTAGAGTCCTTTTCATTTTGCTTACATCTCTTTCCTAAATACGTTGTGAACTAATGACTTTCTCATGTATTTTACGATCAGAATTGCCATGATGTGCTGTTACATATTCTATTGCCATTCCCCTTGAATCTTTACATTTTGCTGTACACTGTGTCATAATCACATTGAAAGCAGAAGAGTCTCGATGGGGCTGTCAAGAGAAGTAAGTGCGGAAAAGCATTTTTATTTGTACTTTAAAGAGCCATACGACACCCTTAGTGTACACGGTACATCTCCTCAGTAAAAGAATCTGGTGAAATGCTTTCTGGAAAACAAAATGTTCTGTTTATCTATTTCAAAATTAACTTCTAAGCAAATGAAGTAAAAGTCCCATTTGTCTCTTCATAAATTAATATCATGGCTCTCTTCTTTTAATGAACCAGCAGTGCAAAAATATACCTGTTATAAATTTGAAGTTTTCCTTTCCATGGTCAACCAAGTTCTTGTCAACTGTACGAGAAAGATTTAGATTCCACCTCCCAGCTGTTACAGTGAGCTTTCTTACATCATGTGTTTGGAAATGGGATTTTTCAACAGAGGAAGTGAAGCGCTAAGCTGCTCTATCCAAGACTACACGGATCAGTGACTGTCAGCAGCATATAGACCACTGCTGTGACATCACACTTTCCACAGTGCAATGGCAAAAGATGTACATATCAAACAAATCTGATCTCTCTCTCTCTCTCTCTGACTTTGTTTAGTTATTCTGAGTAACGATTTTTCATTTTCTCCATTATGTATCAAAGGAGGTTGAATATGTATTTTTGGGGATTTTTCCTTGCAGATTCTAGAAAAAATATTGGTGATGATTGGTTCACTGTGTATTAGTCAAGCCTTCCAATAGCACAACTAAAGACTGATCAAGGAAGGTGTAGCACAGCAGTTCTCGTTTGTGCCTGGAGGGCAGGGGACAGGACCTGGGGTCCCATTAGCATTAGAACCAGCGGTGCTAGAACAGGATTCAGAGGATGAGCTAGATGACTGGGGTGAAGGGCAGCTTTCCCCGCAAGGGCCTCTTTCGCCCACAGAGAGCTTGGCCTGGGAAGAAATGTGTTTTGGTCCTAGGGATGATTCAGATAACCAGGTGCAGTTAGATAGCGATTCGGGGAGTTATGAACATCCGGGAGGGAGATCTTCCCAGGAGCCTCCTGAGGAAGATATGGAGGAAGGCGCATGGGAAACGGCTAGGGAGAGCTCTCAGAGAGATAGCAAAACAGCTGGGGAAAGACAAGGCCGAACCTTTGATAGGAGACGGAACATAGAGTCTAGCAGAAGGGAATGGTCAAAGAGCATAGACCGGCCGAGGTCCGTGAGCAGCGATTGGAGACGCAGAAGCCTAGAGCGTCGGGGACCTCGGCCGAAGGATTAAGTATAGGATCCGTGGGAACGAATCCTCAGTGCTCCGGCCACGTCTCATCTGAATAGGTGTGAAGCGGTGGGACCACAAGCGGAGTTAGCCGTGGTCATCAAGCCTTGCCTTGCCTTGCCCTGTTTCCTGATCCGCATCGGTTTGCGGAGCCTTGCCCTGTTTCCTGATCCGCATCGGTTTGCGGAGCCTTGCCCTGTTTCCTGATCCGCATCGGTTGCGAGCCTTGCCAAACTTTTGCCTATTTGCTACGTTATCTTGGACATTGATACTTCAAGCCTTTTGGACTATATCATATTCTATTGGACTATATTCTTTGGAACTGTTTTTTATATTCAATAAAGTAGTTAGCCTCCAGTACGTCTTTGTGTGTGTGATTAAGGGGCCGGTAAGTCCGTGATTGTGACAGAAGGGAAGTGTGAACCTGTTCCATTTCTGTTACACTGCTAGAACACTACACTTAATAGTTGGCCAGAATATGCTTGGTGACAGAAAGCACAGACAACCTTAACAGCATGAAAAATACTTAGAGAAAACAAAATGTTGATGCAACATACAAGCACACACTCCGAAGTACTAGCTTCATATTTCAAACTCCTGTCAAAAGAAGCAAGATGGGGACTCAAGTAAAAAAAAATGTTAATAAGTCCTGTCACAGAAGACAAAACTGCAATCCTGTAAGGCTCAGAGTAGTGTAGACTGCAGGGAGACCCATGGCAGGCTGAGTTATATATACTGCCTCCAACTAACTGGACAGACTTAGAAGCACCTCACATGGCCATTCCATGTCTTGTGAGGAATGGAAAGGATTGCAGATATATCGAATACATCATAGCCAGACATGAAATTATTGCAACAGTACTGAGGCCCCAGAGGACCATAGATGATCTCAGTGGTGGTGTCATTATTTGGCATGTATCTGTGGGGAGACCCTTCTGCCTACTCTGCATAAAATAGGGAATGGCCATGTGTGGGGCTGCAGAGGCTGCTCTGTAAATTGGGGTAATGGTTGAGGAAAGGAATACCAATCTTCACTGTATCCCCAAAAATGGGCAGACATGTATATATCCCTAACAGGATGCGGGGCAAAAGAAAGGGGATAATTGCACATCATGTATACTCTTCAAGGAACAATAGGGCTGGATCGGATCTGTGGCTGCATGTGGCTTTGGATGACATTGCATTCAGAAAAGTCCTCTCCTAAAATCATTGTGAGTTGCATGGGACTCCTCTTCTAAAATCATTGTGAGTTACAGATGCTATATAGAATAGTGGGAATGTGAGAAATTTGTGATTAGCTGTGGGATTCCAGGAACCTGCATGGCCATGACTATTCTATAAAAGTCCTAAGTATACAATGTAAACACCTCATTTTCCTTAAATTAAAAAAAGAATCCTTAATGGTTAGAGAAACAAAATTCCGCAAACGGAAACTATTTCTAAAAGAGACCAAAACTACAGATGGATATGAAGTACGGAGTTTCTAATTAGTAATATGCACAATATATAGTCTCATCTATTGAAACTGACAACACATACATGCTAAATAAAACAACCAGATAGCATATGGTTTACTCAGGTGAGGAATTTATTTATTTATTTATTTATTTCTAACCCGCCCTTCTCTACCCTGGAAGGGGGACTCAGGGGGCTCACAAAAGGCAACAATTCAAGAACATTTTAAACATCTAGATACTGCTTGAAGGCTTTTTCCAAGATGCAGCCAGGGACACTTTTTCCATTCACTAGCCTCCACTTTTCTTATGATTTACATTTTGGTGGCCAAATTTACAGATCTATGCCTTCTTAATATCCTGGAAGTAGTTAGTAATGCAGGATTATATGTTTTGCCACATTCTCTGTTTTACTATTCATGCTTGCCCAAGGTGGAATTCTGTTGGCAGATATTTATCTTACCTATTATAGGCAGGCACACAGCTCTTACTTTATCCCTGTTAGCACTTTATTGTATTGTGTATTGCAGATATCCTGCTGTAACCAAGAACTGAAACACCTGTTATTCTCAATATCTTGAATCAAAGTATCTAATAAAATACTGCGTATGAGATGACAAAAGTACCGTGTTTCCCCGAAAGTAAGACAGCGTCTTACTTTCTTTTCCCCCCAAAGTCCCCTACGGCTTGCTTTCGAGTCGTCTTATATAACCCAAGACGCCCCGTCGCCACGCCCACGCCGCCGCCGTTGCCGCCACGCCCGCACCGGAGGTGTGCCGCGCACACCTGCGGCACACCTCCGCGGCACACCTCTTCGCCAGGGCTCCAGGCAGGGAGGGGAAAGGAGCCAGGGGCGGGAGAGAAGCGGCCCAGCGTCACTGTGGCCTTGCGATCCTCCTGCGCCCCTGGCTCCTTTCCCCCTCCTTGCTGAAAGAGAGGAGAGGGAAAGGAGCCAGGGGCGTGGTGAGGACGCAGCGTCACAGTGGCGTCGTCCCTTCTCCCGCCCCTGGCTCTCTTCCTCCTCCCTTCAAGGGTGGGGAGAGAGAGCCAGGGCGAAGAAGAAAACGACAAACACTGTGACGCCGCGATCCCCCTGGCTCTCTTCCCCCACCCTTGGAAGGGAGGAGGAAGAGAGCCAGGGCGGGAGAAGGGACGACCGTCACTGTGGCTCCTCACCACGCCCCTGGCTCCTTTCCCTCTCCCTTCTTCCTCAAGCAAGGGAGGGGAAAGGAGCCAGGGCGTGGTGAGGATCGCAGCGTCGACAGTGACGCTGCGCCGCCGCCCCTCCCGCCCCCTGGCTCCTTTCCCCTCCCTTGCCTGGAGCCCTGGCGAAGAGGTGTGCCGCAGGAGGTGTGCCGCAGGTGTGCCGCGCACACCTCCGGTTGCTGCGGCGCAGCGCTGGGCGGCGGACGAGGTATGGCTTATATACGGGTATGGCTTATATAAGTTTTACCCCCAGACACCCCCGATACGTCTTACAATCGGGGGTGTCTTACTTTCGGGGAAACACGGTATGTACAGACTGAGTACTAAAACAAAACATCTATATGAAAAAGAAAAGGGGATTGAATGATGAAATTATCTGATAAAATTTGGTTTATACTCTCTTTTTCCCCACATTTAAGCTTGAACTGCATTTTACAATGTGGTTTCACAGATATTCTACACAATGGGTAATATGCAAAAGTCTATAACTATACAAACATTTTGAAAAAAATAATTGAGGCTGAAAATCTATACATGTTTACTGGAAGATGATTTCAGTAAACAACCAAAATAGAACAGGGATATAAAGCACTGCATCATAAGTTTCTTATAGAAAACATTTCACATCTGAAGCAAACTTGTATTTCTAGAGAGGGAAAGGGAGGTCCCTAAGGCTGAAATGAAACTAACAGCAAATCTATTCACTAAACCAAAACCATGGGCATTAGAACTGAGAATTAAGCATCCAAAATCATGGCTGACTTAATAAACTTTGGCAGCTAAATAAAATTACTTTTTCTCTGAGGGGACAAAACATAGACATGCTCTGAATAAATTCCAAGTTATAAGATATCCCTTTATTCAGTACTGGAAATCTAGGGACACTCTCATGTCTTAATCCTTTTTACTCAGTACCATAATCATTCAGTTTCTTACATTTAGATTTTTCCTTCTTTCTTCTATACATATATGCCTTACTGACATTTATTACAATTAAAATAGAGTGAAAATGTACATTTCTAAAGTGATGAAAATTATACCTTTATTTTCTCATGAATATGTCGTAAGGAGTCTGCAGTTCCCATATCTGCATCATCAGCAATACACACAATATCAAGCTTCATCTTCATCTCCAAATTTAGCATTTTCTGGATGTCTTTCGTTGTAATCACAATGGCCTCTAAAGCGCAGAAGAACAGACAAGTTTAATGCAGATCTCCTGATGTTTATGGAATACCTTCCTTCTGGAAGCAGAAGCGGGGGAGCTGCCCCTCTTCCCAGGACCCCTTTCTCCTTTCCTCCGCCATGACTTCACTGACCCAGCTTAACTTGGGCCTAGTGCAGCGCCACACCAAAGCTTCTCGCAGTGCCACCTACAAGGAGCGGTAACCAGAAGGAGACCTCATAGGAGGAGGTGGCCTTGGTGGGGGCGTGGGCATCAGAGGCTCCAAGGAGGATCAGCAGCAGGACGAGGCCAGCAACGAGAAGGATGACTCCAAGGAAATACGTCTGATGCTCATGGAGGAGGTCCTGCTGCTGGGCTTCAAGGCCCGAGAGGGTTATACCTCGTTTTGGAATGATTGCATTTCCTGTGGGCTCCATGAATTGGCATTGAGAGGGTGTATTCAGCTGGAGGCATTTGGAATGAGATGCAAAAGCCTGCGAACTCAAGAAAGCCACACTTCATGTTCTGTCAGTGGAAATACCCTTCTATCTACAGAAAAATGTTCCTCTGCCACAGGAGTGGGAATCAGGAAGCCCTCTAGGTCTTTGCTGGACTGCGTCTCCCAGCATTCCTCACCCCTGAGTGTTGGCTCGTGTATCCAAAGACATCTGGAAGGCCATATGATTCCCATGCCCAATCCAGTAGAAATATCCCACGATGAGAAGGAAGTATAGGTTGCTTACCTGTAACCGTATTTATTCTAGTGTCTATCTGTGAAATTCGCACAATGTGGGTTTCCTTGCGCCTGCGCAGTGAGAATTCGGAGTTAATAGCATAGAAAATGAAAGAGAAAGACAAACTTTGCTAAGCCCCCCGGCGTGTATACAGTCCCCCATGCGAGCCCTGATCAGTTCCTTGCCGCCGAAGCAGCAATATATAGGGCATGACATAGAGGGGAGGACGGGTGGGCTTGTGCGAATTTCACAGATAGACACTAGAAGAAATACGGTTACAGGTAAGCAACCTATACTTCTTCTGCGTGTCTTCTGTGAAATGCGCACAATGTGGGTGACATAGCAAGCTACATACCTGGAGGTGGGTCATGCCACACATGAAAACAAAACGGCTCTGCCGAAGGAAGCATCCTTCTTGGCGAGGATATCCAACTTGTAATGAGAAACAAAAGTAGAGGGAACCGACCAAGTGACCGCTTTGCATATATCCTCAACTGATACACCTCTCAAAAACGCCTGAGAGGTAGAAAGTGCTCTTGTGGAATGAGCCTTGACTCCAACAGGGAGTTCTTTGTGAGCTAACTGGTAAGCCAATCGGATTGCCGAGACTATCCATGTGGCTAAACGTTGTGAAGTAACTGGGAGACCTAAGGCATCCTTCTATATTTAAGAAATAACCTGGGGGACTTCCTATAAGAGGAAGTTCTATGAAGGTAAAAGGAAAGGGCCTGTTTAACATCCAGAGAGTGGAGAGCGATCTCCAGGGGAGAGGAGGGTTTAGGGGAAAAGGCAGGGAGAGTGATGTCCTGGCACATGTGGAAATAGGACACTACTTTGGGGAGGAAGGTAACATCCGTGCATAGGACAACCTTGTCCTCGTGAAAACGGATGAATGGAGGGTCAGAACGGAGTGCTGCTATTTCACTGGCCCTACGGGCTGAGGTGACAGCTACCAGGAAGGCAGTCTTCCAAGACAAGTGAGAAATATGAGAGGATGACATGGGTTCAAAGGGAGGCTTTGAGAGCTGGGAGAGGATGAGCTCTAGACTCCAAGAGGGGGGGGGAGGAGGAAGGGTGTCGATTTTTGTATCCCTTTAAAAAGAGTGAGATCATGGGGTCCTGAAAAAGAGACGGGAGACCCGCTCTTCTCCTGTGCCAGGAGAGGGCTGCTAAATAGCATTTAATAGATGAAAGGGTAAAATTTTTCGTGGAGAGGTGGACTAGGAAGTCCAGGATCAGGGAAACTGGGGCTGATAGGGGAGTTTGAGCCAATGGTTGGAGGAATTTTCGAAATGTGTCCAATTTATAGGACCTTCTGGTAGAAGGTTTTTGAGCAGCTTGGATAATGAGTCTCACTGGTTCAGAGAGGTGAGAGAGGGCCTGATCCTCCAGGCTGTGAGCCATAGGGAGGGAAGGTCGGGGTGAAGGACAAGGCCCTGTTGAATGGAGAGAAGGTCGGGGTTGGGGGGCAGGTGGAGAAAGTCGCCCTGAGCAGCCTGGAGAAGAGAGGTGAACCATGGCTGGCGAAGCCACCAGGGGGCTATAAGGATGCAGTCTGTCTCGTCCAGGATGAGTTTGGCTACAACTCTGGAGAGGAGAGGGATGGGAGGGAAGGCGTAGAGGAGGCCTGACGTCCATCGGTAGAGGAAGGCGTCTCCTAAGCAGCCTGGGGATGCGTGAGGGCGTAGCCTGGCGCAGTAGTAGGGGCATTGAGCGTTTGATGGGGACGCAAACAGATCTATTTGTGGGGGTCCCCACTGGTGTAGTAGGGATTGAAATTGAGTTGTGTTGAGTTGCCACTCGTGAGTGGTCGATGATGTTCTGCTCAGTGAGTCGGCCAGAGTGTTGTCTTGGCCGGGGATGTGAATTGCAACCAGGTTGGTGTTTTGGAGGATACACCATTCCCAAATTCGAGTGGATATTGAAAGTAATGTCAGAGAGTGAGTGCCGCCCTGTTGGTTGATGTAACATTTGACAGTTGTGTTGTCTGTCACAATTTGGATTGTGTGAGAGGTCACCTGTAGTGTGAAGGCCCGAAGGGCTTTCTCTACCGCCAGGAGTTCTAGGGCGTTGATGTGGAGTTGTTTCTCCTGTGGGGACCAGTGGCCGCTGATGGTCAGGTCCTGGAGGTGTGCGCCCCAGCCCGTGGTGGAGGCGTCTGTCGTCAGAGAGAGGGATGGTGTGGGGGGTGTGGAAGGGAGACCCGAGCACACATTGGGTCTGTTTGTCCACCATGAGAGGGATTGAAGAACGTGATGAGGGGGATGGAGGGTCATGGATGGGTTGTCCTGGTTGGGTCGGAACACTGAAAGGAACCATGACTGGAGCGGACGGAGCCTGAGGCGGGCAAAGGCGGTAACCGTCGTGGTAGAAGACAAGTGGCCTAAAATAGATTGGATAGTCCACGCGGAGCAATGGCCGCTGGATTGGAGGGTAGTGATATGGCGCTTGAGGTTGAGGAAGCGATCCTCTGGGAGGTAGGCTCTTTGTGTTGTGGAGTCGAGAGTGACTCCTATGAACTGGATGGTACGGGTGGGCTCCAGACGGGATTTCTCATAGTTTACGATGAGGCCCAGGACCTGTAAGAGAGACAACGTATAGGAGAGGTCAGCGGATAATTGGGAGTGGGACAGAGCTGCAAAAAGCCAGTCATCCAGATAAACAGTAATTCCGCGTTGTCTGAGGTGGGAGGCGACGACCGCCATGCACTTGGTGTACAGCCTGGGGGCAGTAGAGAGTCCGAAAGGCAGGACATTGAACCAGTATGAGGTGGAATCGACCTGGAATGCCAAATATTTACAGTGGGATTCTGTGATTGACAGGTGGAAATAGGCATCCTTAAGGTCAATGGTTGCCATCCAAGAGCCTTTTCGTATAAAGGGGAGGATGGATGGGAGGGTGATCATGCGAAATTTGCGTGGAGTAATAAAATAGTTAAGTGCATGCAAGTCAAGGATGGGCCGAAGGCCGCCATCTCTCTTGTCCACCAGGAAGTATTTGGAAAAAAAGCAGTCATGGAGTAGGTGGGAGGGGATGGGAGATATAGCTCCTTTGGATAGGAGGGAATTAATCTCGTCCCAAAGCAGGGGAGATGACTGGGTTGAGAGTACCTTCCCCAATGGGGGGAGGGAGTCAAACTCGATGGCATAGTCACATTCTATAATGCGGAGTACCCAGGAATCTGTGGTTATGGAGTTCCAGGCTGGTAAAAATGGGCGGAGTCTGTTAAAATAATGGCAGTGGGATGTTTCTGGAAGTGAGAGTGGAGTAGAGTTAGAAGCGAGGCTTCCTGGTATTGGATGGCCTGGATCCTCTATATTGACCTCTGTAGGGGGCTGGTCGTCTGAATCCCGGGTGGGAAATTGAGAACGCTGTCTCCCTCTGGAGGGGGGGTCGTAGTGTCCTCGAAAGGACTGAGGGTACTGGTAATAGGGAGACCACCTTTGGCGATATGGCTGGTAGGGTTGATTCCCATATTTGTTGAGCGTTTGCTTCATCTTATGGGAATGTTCAATTTGGGAGTCTGTCTCTGTGCTGAAGAGACCAGTCTTGTCCATGGGGAGGTCCTCAATAAGGGAGCGTTGCTCAAAAGTAAGGGTTGAGGATCTTAACCAGGCATGACGCCTGAGAGAAATAGCTCCAGCCAAAGGTATCCGCGGTATTTTTTGCAATATCTTTTTGGAAGTTTGCAAGGGTCAGAGCCTCTTGCCTGAAGGCTTGTGCCATGATTTGTTCCTGAGAGGGAAGAAGGTCCAAATAGGGCCCTATTTTGTTCCAGAGGTATGATTGATATACACTCATATAGACACCATAATGTACTATTCTTCCAGAAAGGCATGCAGAAGAGTCAAACTTCTTAGCCATGTTATCCAATTTTTTCCCTTCTTTATCAGAAGGTGCAGCCTGATTTCTATGAATGGATTTAGGCTGAGCATCAGTAACAATAGAATTCACTTTAGGCATCCTAGAGAGCCAAGGAGTAGCAGAAAGGTCTATTCTGTATAGATTATCTGCCCTTTTAGGTGTGGCTGGTACCAGGTTTGGGGCAATGCCAGTGGTTTTCATTAACTTTAGTAGGTATGGAATAGTTGGGAGCAAGGTGGATTGCTGAGACTGCTGTTGTTCAGCAGAGGTAAAATAAGGATCTTGGACTACATCAGTTGGCTGTGGAGTAACCACATTCAGGGACTTAGAAAGCCTAATCAAGAAGGCTGAGAAATTCTTAAAGTCTTCTGGCTGCAAAGCATCAGAGTCAGTCTCCGGGGGGGGGGGGACTGAAGGAGTTTCATCAGATATATCTAAGTCAGGCACATCCTCAGGAGGTTGAGGAAGAAGAGGAGGGGTGGTGGTGGGTGGTTGGGGAGGATATGCCGGTACCGGAGGGGGTGGTGCTCCCATGGAGGCAGAAGGGAAGGATTGTCTATGGTAGGGAGAATCCTGGGGAGGAAAGGAATGGTATGGGTCCGGTGGATAGAATCCAGGATAGTAGGGAAAGGGAGGAGGATACATGTAGGGATAGTCAAAGGGGTAATGGGAGGGGGCGCGATCAGAGCGCCGAGGGGGTCTTTAGAGGGGCTTCGGGACCGAGAGCGGTGTCTGGAAGCATGGGGAGAAGGAGAGCGTCTCCTGGATGGAGGGAAAGCGCGGTGCGGGCGGCGCTGCTGCACCGTTTGGGAAAGGTGCTGTGGCTCAGGAGAGGAGGCGATAGGCGCTGCTTGAGCAAGAGGAGGAGAGGGAGGCGATCCCAGGAAGGGGTCCTCGGTACTAGCGTTGGTGGAAAGGAGGTCAATAGGGAGGAGTAGGGGGGGGGTTCTACCTCTTCAAAATCACCCTCATTCTGGAGCTGCAGCGGCTCTGAGGGCTGCAGCACAGGGAGACTCAGGGGGTCGTTCCCAATGAGGCGCTCCTTTTGGCTGCTATCATTTTTCCCCTGCGGTTTTTTGGGCCGCGATTTGGTTTTTTTATATTTTTTGCGCGGTGGCTCGGTGGCTTCGCCAAGGGCCGGGCCGCGAGAATCAGCCTGAGAAGGAGGACGATCTCCTTGTGAGGTAGAAGGCTGGGAGGGCAGATTTTGCTGCCTGAGCTCCTCTGGGGGGAAAGACTGATCATATAGCATAGCCTTAAGCCTTGTGTCTCTGCTTTTTTGAGCTCTAGCAGAGAAGCCCTTGCAAATTTTGCAAGAGGAGCGAATGTGGGCTTCGCCCAAACAAATTAAGCATTGAGAATGCTTATCAGCTTCGGGGAGGGTAGCTCCACACGAAGAACATTTTTTAAAGGATAAGGAAGCCATTCTTATCTGAGTCAGCAATCCGAGAAGCTTAGCCAAGAGAAGGAGAGAGAGAGCTATCCGATGTTCACTGCTTGAAGGCGGAAAAGGAACTGATCAGGGCTCGCATGGGGGACTGTATACACGCGGGGGGCGGGGCTTAGCCAAGTTTGTCTTTCTCTTTCATTTTCTATGCTATTAACTCCGAATTCTCACTGCGCAGGTGCATGGAAACCCACATTGTGTGCATTTCACAGAAGACACGCAGAAGAAAAAGCAACTTTCATCAATTCTTCCTTTACCCTGCAATAACATGGGCCCTCCAAAAGTCTGCGCCAGAACTATTTCATATTACCTTGTTAAAATTCACCTTGTTCTGTAGGCAAGACCTAGCTTATTGAATTTAAGTTAATACCAAATAGAGAAGCTGTTAATACGTATACTATGGCAAGTTATGTGTTATTCAGCTTGGTCTACTGTAATAGAAATGACAACTTGACCTACATGGTGTGCACGACCACCCAGAAATATTTAATAATGCTTTAATATTGTTTGCCTTCCCCAATTCTTCTAATATTTGATAGCTTTCATATTCTCAGGAATTGAAGTTTTGTCTCTTTTGGAGGAAATCTATACTTTTTGTGCATTCTTATATTTTGATGTAATGTTAGAATCTTAATCATTATAAAATGTTTATTAAATTCAACATTCAATGCTATTTATGGCATTGAATGTTTGCCTTTTTATATGTATGTAAACCTCCCTGAGTCCCTTTGGGGAGAGAGGGCAGTCTAGAAATTGAGGAGGAGGAGGAGGATGATGATGATGATGATTATTATTTTCAACTCTTATTAATTCTAGCAATTTGAATTTGTGGTGAAGGATTGGCATTTTACTCCAAATTTGTCTGGAATATTCATATAAATAAAGTATTACAATTGCATTATTTGCTCCTTCTCCCTACTAACTTTAAAACCTTAATAATTGATCATGGGAAACAGAGAATGTCATGGCGTTCTCCATAATACAATCTCTTCTAACAAAGAAAATAGTCAACTATTTATACCAGGTGAGGGAAATATAACTACAGTTTCACAGTGACTTCATAGAAAATATATGTTACATGTTTTAGACAAATGGAGCGCTATGTGTAAGCCAGTGTTTCCCAACCTTTTTTGAGCCGCGGCACACTTTTAACATTAAAAAAATCCGGGGGCACACTACCAACCAAAATGACACAAAATGACACTCTAACACAATAAAGAACGGCTGGGGGTTGGTGGCCTGCTGGGAGCAGCTGCTGGGAGTGCCGAAGCCGGGGAGGGGGCGGAGCCAGGCTGTGTCATGCCCCGCCCCCTCCCCTGGCTTCAGCTCTCCCCAGCAGCTGCTCCAACCTTGAGGGGCAGTGCCAAGCCAGCGGTGCCAGAGCCAGCACAATGCTGGCTTGGCACTGTCCCCTCAAGGCTGGAGCAGCTGCTGGGAGTGCCGAAGCCGGGGGAGGGGGCAGAGCCAGGCCCCCTCCCCCCAGCTTCAGTTCTCCTACAGGCCGTGCCATACCCCTCCCCCTCCCCCCGGCTTCAGCTCTCCTACAGAGGAGGAGCATGAGAGGTGGGCGGGCTTCAGTGGGCGGGGCTCCTCCTCCACGCAGCTTCAGCGAGCGAGGGGCAAGAGTCATGGTGGGAGTCATGGCGGATTGGAGGCTGGCTAAGGAAACGGGCGAAGGAGGTGGCACCCCGGTCTCTTCTTTTTTTCTACGCCACTGCCCGGCCCTTCCTCCTCCTCCCCCAAGCAGCAGGAGTTCAGCAGGAGGAGGGGAGGAAGGGGGGCAGAGAGCTTTTCTCATGGCACAGCAGGAGGTCCGTCACGGCACACTAGTGTGCCACGGCACACTGGTTGAGAAAGACTGGTGTAAGCAACCCCTCTAAATATTTAAACATTGTTTATCAATAAGATTCTGCAAAAAATTACTAAACAAGGCAATCGGGTCCTGTAATATAACATCTCTACAATCTGAAACAAAACCTGACCAAAGCAGAACCCTAACTAAGGCAGGATCTACACTGTCATATAATCCAATTTCAGAATGAAGATTAACTGCAATATACGGAATTACGTGGCTGTTTAAACTCATATAATCCAGTTCAATGCAGTTAATCTTCATACCCATCTCCTTTTAGCACCACAAAACCTGACCTGAGCTGTTTCGGTGTGGTTCTAAGAGATAGAAGCAAAAATGAGTGGAAACAATGAAAGTCCCCAAGTAACAAACAAGATAAATTCTATAGGTTTGTTCATAAGTTAAATTTGTACGTAAATCAGAACAGGTACATTAATTTTAAGTGTAATTCCAGTCAAATATATATTTGGATGGCATAGCGAAGGGTTAACACACCTGAAGTGTTTATTTTGCTGTCTGTGCCCCTGTTCACCTCACTTTCTGTCCTTTTGATAATTGGATTTTGAAAATTTTGGCTTGTTCTGGAAACAAGAATTGGCGAGAAAGCTTCAGTGGAGACATCTTTTCCTCATGATCTCTTTCAGTAGTGGATTTCCCTTCTAAGGGGTAAAATACTACCACTTCCTGTTGTCTCATCCCCAATCTCAACTATGAGTCATTTGTAAGTTGGGTGATTGTAACTCAGGGACTGCCTGTACTGTTATATTGGCTCTGCAATGTCAGTGCGACCTTGGATTAAAGGCCAGAAAACATTCAGCAGTCCTAAAAACGTATTTGCTAAGGGAGGAAATCTGTATAGCTCAATTCCTAAACAATTAATATACCTCATATTGTTATATATAACTTGATCTCATATAAAAGTCAACAGCAAGTTTTCGGGTCATTTTGATATGACTCATGGATGGGTTAAGGGTCAGGGGGGGGGGGAGACTAATGTTGTCTCAGAGGCCAACCATCCCTGGCCATAGCCATTTCCCTACTCAGGCATTCAAAAAAGCCAGAAATGGTGCAACAGTGGAGAGAGAGTTGAGGCGGTCAGTTTTCCTTTTAGGTTGTCCCAGAGTGGTCTACTCATTTTTCACCACTCAGAAAAAAAGTATAGTTCCTTTTTTTGATAAGTGTTAAGGTACAGTACACACCTTAACCTGTGGATAAATTAATCCAGGCTTTTGGCTTGATTTTGACTAAACCTTCTAGACTTATACATGAATATATAGAGGGATTAGTTCCAGAAGAACTGAAATATTATTTAGTCATTTTAACTTTGAATGGACATGGTTTTATTTATGTCATACACTGCACTTAAATGTTTATGTATATAGTAGATTTCCTTATATGTTGTTCTTATCCAGCTTTGCTTATAGAAAACTGTCATATTTTCCAGATGATTCCTCCATAGATTACATATAGGCCTTCCATACACTATATGGCATGCAGCCTCAAGTAAAGAGAAAATGGAACTTATGTAGCTCCTATATATTTTTAAAATAGTAGTAACATAGAAAGGTGCATATATTCCGTTTTTCTGAACATTCTTTCCACTATCTGCCATTGCAGATTCCCTAAATGCCTAGCATGAAATAGATAGGAATGCTACACTCTCTCTCTCTCTCGGCATTACTTCGCGAACGAAGATTCTTAGGAAGAACTCACCCCACGCTTTTTACAAGCGCGTTGATGACTAAAAAGGCCAATCTGAGATAGGCAAGTTTGGTTGCAGAAAGCACAGCAGAAAGTCTCCTTGGGTGATGTTGTTTCCAAGTTGCGGTTCTTTCTGCGTTGTCCTTTCTCTTCGAGACCCATTCGGCGTGTCTTCTCGAAAGAGGCCATAGCATTGTGGATAGTGCATCTCCATGCCTCCTGATGTGAGGCCAGGGTGGACCATTGTTGGTGACCAATCTGGCCGAGCCTGAGATGTTGTTTCAGGGAGTCCTTATATCTCTTTTTGGGGCCACCTCTCTTGCGCTGACCCATGGCGAGTTCACCATAGAGTAGTATCTTTGGGTGGTCCTCCATCCTAGAGATGTGCCCTGCCCAGCGCAGCTGTGTTCTCAATAGCATGGCCTCAATGCTGGTGATCCCTGCTTGCTCAAGGACAGCAACATTAGTCACATAGTCGGTCCAGTGTACATTTAGGATTGTGCGAAGACAGCGCTGATGAAAGCGTTCAAGGAGTCGTAGGTGTTGGCGATAGGTGACCCATGTTTCAGACCCATACAGGAGTCTGATTTTGGTGCTTTGCCTCAGGTGCTTGTTGCTCCAGACTCTTTTGTGAAGCCTTCCGAATGCACTATATGCCTTTGAGAATCTGTGATCTATCTCTTTGTCAATCTTGGCGTCTGAAGAGATGATGTTTCCCAGGTAGGTGAACTGCTGAACGGACTTAGGCACAGATTTGCCTATGCTGACGTGGGAATGATGGTGTTCTTCCTGTGGTGCGGGCTGGTAGAGGACTTCCGTTTTCTTCAGGCTGACTTCCAGCCCAAACAGCTCTGCAGCTGCTGCAAAGAAGGATGTTAGGCGCTGCATGGCTGCTTCTGAATGGGTGACAAGGGCAGCACTGTCAGCAAAAAGCAGCTCACGGACTAGATAGTTTATAGAGTCTTGGTGCGAGCCCTCAGACGGCTTAAGGTGAACAAGCTACCATCAGTACGATAGCGTATATATATGCCGTCTTCTTCTTCGAGGTCTGCTGTAGCCCTTTGGAGCATCATGCTGAAGAAGATTGTAAATAGGGTTGGTGCAAGAACACAACCTTGTTTCACTCCATTAGTTATTAGAAAGGGCTCCGAGAGAGCATCGCCATATCTGACTTGACCGCGCTGGCCCTCATGTAACAGGATAATCATTTTGAGGAATTTGGGGGGACATCCTAGACCAGTGGTTCTCAACCTGGGGTCCCCAGACAACTCCCAGAAATCCTATCAGCTGGTAAACTGGCTGGGATTTCTGGGAGTTGTAGGCCAAAAACATCTGGGGACCCCAGGTTGAGAACCACTGTCCTAGACATTCCAGGATGTCCTCTCCATTGGCGCCACCTTGGAGTGGGGGGGGGAGGCTTGCGTACCCTAATGACGTTGTGAGCTATGCTGGCGGTGGCATAATAGCCACTGGTAGGGCCTCCCATGCCAGACAAGTCACAACCGAAGGGTCTGACAAAGTGCGTCAACGGGCAGGAGGGGCTCTCTAGCCTTTTGGCAGCTATCCTAAGAGAAGGAAAACTCGGATTTCAAACCCGGGCAGATGGTGCTCGTCTAACCCTGTAAGGTCAACCATCTAAGAGAAGGAAACTCGAACCAAACCTACGACCGGAGGACTTCGCTGCCACCATCCAAGCTTGCTAGGCCCCGGCAGACGAACCTTTGGTTTAAAGGGTGAGGCCAGTTCTGTGCACGCTGCGCTCCACCAGAAAAATCCATTGCACAGGCTACACTACATCCTTTACATTATTCACTCCCTCCAACCCCAAAAGACAAATGTCACAGTTGTGATTGGTTAGACTACCATCTGTGGGGTCAAATTCAAAAGATTTTCCTTCTTTTGTGTGTGTGTAATTCCTTTCCCAACATGTTTACAATGTATCACAATGCCAACTTCTCTCTGATATTATGTATGACTTTACCACACTGCAGACTGCATACTATTGGCTGTTGTTTGTTGCTCACCTTCAAAACCAACCTGTTCCAGCAGGTTCAGCGGATACCATATCAAAGGCTTATTTCCAACAGGGAGGAGAGCTTTAGGAATGCTTGATGTCAGATCCATCATGCGGGATCCACCGCCAACTGCCATGACCACTGCTTGAAACTCCATGACAAAAAACCTAGAGAAATGAAACAAAAAATCTAGAATAAAGAATCAGCACTCAGTACAGTAACTCCAGAGCAGTGGTCTCCAAACTTTTTTGGCCTATCGCCCCCTTTCCAGGAAAAAAATTACCCACCGCCCCCCTAGAAATTAATTTTTTAAAAATGTAAACAAGCAATTAAACAGAAAGGTATATGTATTAATGCAGTGGTTCTCAACCTTTCTAATGCTGTGACCTCTAAATAAGGTTCCTCATGTTGTGGTGACCCCCAACCATATTTTTGTTGCTACTTCATAAATAATTTTGCTACTCTTACAAATTCTAATATGCAGGATGTATTTTCATTGTTACAAATTGAACATAATTAAAGCATAGTGATTAATCACAAAAACAATGTTTGGGAGAATATGGACAACGGATGATGGGATTTGCAGTACCTTCAATCGATTCAGCTCTGATTTCCACAGACCACTGAGACCCCCATAAATTACAGAACTGGACCAAACTTGGCACAGAGAACCCACATGACCAACAGAAAATACTGCAGGGGTTTGGGAGGAATTGGCGGTGATTTAGGGGGAGATGTAGTTCACCTACATCCAGAGTGAACTGAGAACCCAAACAACTATGGATCTGGACCAAACTTAGCACGAATACTCAATATGCCTAAATTTGAACACTGGTGGAGTTTTGAGAAAATGGCCCTTCTCATTTGGGAGTTGTAGTTACTGGGATTTATGGTTTTCTACAATCAAAGAGTATTTTGAATTCCACCAACAATGGAATTGAGCCAAGCTTGGCACACAGAACCCCCATGACCAGCAGAAAATACTGGAGAGGTTTGGAATTAATTGCTTCCACCGGGGAAGGCTGCGCTTTCTTCTGCGGTGGAGGTGAGGCTCCGCCAGAGGACACAGAGGCCTTTGCACTGCAGCCTTCGCATTGCACTGCGTGTGGGGGTCAAAGAGAAGGGGGTGGGGCCAAAGAAGAGGGCCGCACGACCCCTCCTAAATGGCCAATCGTTCATTGCCCCCTTAAAGGGATTCACCGCCCCCCAAATTCCCCTGAGCTTCCCACCGCCCCCTTGGATCGCCTCACCGCCCACCAGGCATGGTACCCCCCACTTTGAGAATCAGTGCTCCAGAGGAAGAAAGCATAGAACTTAGAAGTTCACCTACATTAGATGTGTGAACCATATGGCCATCAGGAAGCTTTTTTATTTTTTATTAAAGCTTTTATTCAAACATGCAAAATAAAAGAAATAGAAATTTACAAAACAAAAAAAGACAAAAAGAAAAATAAGAGTACAAAGAAAAACAAAGTAGAAACCACTAAAATATAAAACAAGGAACAAGAACAATGTTTCATTTTTAAATATAACTAAACTACAACAGGTAGCACACTTTTATCTACAACATACAAACTAAACATTCTAAACAGATATCTACTAAAATTAATCTACAAGCCTCACACTCATTGCATGCCGATTTTAACTTCCTGCTTATTACTCCCTCCAGCAAAGGATCACTGCCTTGTCGTGGCACTGGAGCTTGAGCACCTCAATGATGCCACGAGCGAAACCATGAAGGGACACCCAAGATGGGACTGTCGTGGCAGAGAGATCAGACTAAACGTGATCCCTGGGGAAGGCAATGGCAAACCACCCCAGTATTCCTGCCAAGAAAACTAAATGGACCAGTACAACCACAGATATGTCAGTAAGCCATCGGAAGATGGGACTCCCAGGTTGGAAGATGGTCCAAATGCTACTGGGGAGGAGCAGAGGATAAATTCAACTAGCTCCAGATGTGATGATGCAGCTAGCTCAAAGCCGAAAGGAAGGCTATCGGCCGACGGTGCTGGAGGTGAACGACGAATCTGATGCTTTAAAGATCAACACACTATAGGAACCTGGGACGTAAGATCTATGAGCCAGGGCAAACTGGATGTTGTTATTCGTGAGATGGCAAGACTAAAGATAGACATTCTGGGGGTCAGCCAACTGAAATGGACTGGAATGGACCCTGCAATTCCTGCCAACTATCGACCAGTCTCTAATCTTCCCTTCTTGGGTAAGGTGATTGAGCGGGCAGCATTTGGGCAACTACAACAGTTTATAGATGACACTGCTGCGCTGGATCCCTTTCAATCTGGCTTCCGCCCTGGCCATGGGACAGAGACAGTGCTGGTCGCCATTGCTGACAACCTTCGCCGCCAGCTTGACGGGGGGATCTGCGCTGCTAGTACTCCTCGATCTCACAGCAACGTTTGACACTGTGAACTATGATCTACTGATCCACCGTCTCGCCATGTCTGGAGTCCGCGGCCTGGCCCTTAAATGGCTTGACTCATTCCTCCGAAATCGGAAACAACATGTGGAGTATTTGGACCGAGCATCTGAAAGCTCCTCCTTTGTGTGGAGTTCCTCAGGGTGCAATTATTTCACCCCTACTTTTTAACATCTACGTTCGGCCACTGGCCAGTCTGATAAGGAGTTTTGGGCTGGAGTGCTACCAGTATGCCGATGACACCCAGTTACTTTTCCGCCCGGAGTCTGGGGCCTCTGAAATACCAGATAACTTCATCTTATGTCTAGAAGTGGTGACGAAATGGTTGCGCACTAGCAGGCTTAAAGTAAATCCAGCAAAGACCAAGATCTTTGGGATCTTTTCTCCTTCTTCTTAGCTTTTCTTCGCGAATGAAGATTCTTAGGAAGGACTCATCCCATGCTTTCTACAAGCGCGTTGATGATTCGGAGGTTGGATGTGTCCTTCGAGCCTGTGCAATGGATTTTTCTGGTCGAGCGCAGCGTGCACAGAACTGGCCTCACCCTTTAAACCAAAGGCTCATCTGCTGGGGCCTAGCAAGCTTAGGACGGTGGCAGCGAGGTCCTCAGGTCGTAGGTTTGGTTCGAGTTTCCTTCTCTAGATGGCTGACCTTATAGGGTTAAATGAGCACCATCTGCCCGGGTTTGAATTTAGAGTTTTCCTTCTCCTAGGATGGTTGCCAAAAGGCTAGAGAGCCCATCCTACCCATTGACACTCTTTGTCAGATCCTTTGGTTGTGACCTGTCTGGCATGGGAGGCCCTACCGGTAGCTATTATGCCACCGTCAGCATAGCTCACAACTTCATTAGGGTACGCAAGCCTCTCCCACACAACAAGGGGGCACCAACGGAGAGGAAACTATATATATATATATGTGTGTGTGTGTCTGTGTGTGTGTGTGTGTGTGTATATATTCATATGTGTGTGTGTATTTGGCTGGAGTTGCACTTAAAAATATGTACCTGTTCTGACTTACATACAAATTCAATTTAAGAATAAACCTAAAAAACCTATCTTGTTTGTAACTTGGGGGGTGGCTGTACAGGTGAATAGATTCTACCTAGCAGATTGCAAGAACTGAGCAGAACGCTGATGACTGTGTTGGGGGGGTCTCTCAAGGCGCATCTACACCAGGCATAAGCAAAATTGAGCGATTCAGGAGGTGTTTTGGACTTCAACTCCCACCATACCTAAGACCCTTCTCCTCAGGCCCTTTCCTTAAGCAGCTGAGGGGGAAATAGAAAAGGTCCTGGGGCTGTTGGGAATTATGGGAGTTGAAGTCCAAAAACATTTAAAGTTGTCTTATCTACACTGTAGAATTAATCCAGTTTGACACCACTTTACCTGACATGTCTCAATGCTAGGGAATCGTGGGATTTTTAGTTTGGTGAGGCACCAAGACAGAGCACTGAGCCAGTGCAATGAGAGTGGTGTCAATCTGCATTCCTTCTCCAGTGTAGATGCCCCCCAAGGGTTCAGGCGCTACTTCTAAACCAGGCATGGGCAAAGTTGGGCCTTTCAGGTGTTTTGGACTTCAACTCCCACAATTCCTCACAGCCTCAGGCCCCTTCCAAAGGAGGCTGTGAGGAATTGTGGGAGTTGAAGTCCAAAGGAAGGGGCCTGAGGCTGTGAGGAATTGTGGGAGTTGAAGTCCAAAGGAAGGGGCCTGAGGCTGTGAGGAATTGTGGGAGTTGAAGTCCAATGGAAGGGGCCTGAGGCTGTGAGGAATTGTGGGAGTTGAAGTCCAAAGGAAGGGGCCTGAGGCTGTGAGGAATTGTGGGAGTTGAAGTCCAAAGGAAGGGGCCTGAGGCTGTGAGGAATTGTGGGAGTTGAAGTCCAAAGGAAGGGGCCTGAGGCTGTGAGGAATTGTGGGAGTTGAAGTCCAAAGGAAGGGGCCTGAGGCTGTGAGGAATTGTGGGAGTTGAAGTCCAAAGGAAGGGGCCTGAGGCTGTGAGGAATTGTGGGAGTTGAAGTCCAAAGGAAGGGGCCTGAGGCTGTGAGGAATTGTGGGAGTTGAAGTCCAAAGGAAGGGGCCTGAGGCTGTGAGGAATTGTGGAGTTGAAGTCCAAAGGAAGGGGGCCTGAGGCTGTGAGGAATTGTGGGAGTTGAAGTCCAAAGGAAGGGGCCTGAGGCTGTGAGGAATTGTGGGAGTTGAAGTCCAAAGGAAGGGGCCTGAGGCTGTGAGGAATTGTGGGAGTTGAAGTCCAAAGGAAGGGGCCTGAGGCTGTGAGGAATTGTGGGACTTGAAGTCCAAAGGAAGGGGCCTGAGGCTGTGAGGAATTGTGGGAGTTGAAGTCCAAAGGAAGGGGCCTGAGGCTGTGAGGGATTGTGGGAGTTGAAGTCCAAAGGAAGGGGCGTGAGGCTGTGAGGAATTGTGGGAGTTGAAGTCCAAAGGAAGGGGCCTGAGGCTGTGAGGAATTGTGGGAGTTGAAGTCCAAAGGAAGGGGCCTGAGGCTGTGAGGAATTGTGGGAGTTGAAGTCCAAAGGAAGGGGCCTGAGGCTGTGAGGAATTGTGGGAGTTGAAGTCCAAAGGAAGGGGCCTGAGGCTGTGAGGAATTGTGGGAGTTGAAGTCCAAAGGAAGGGGCCTGAGGCTGTGAGGAATTGTGGGAGTTGAAGTCCAAAGGAAGGGGCCTGAGGCTGTGAGGAATTGTGGGAGTTGAAGTCCAAAGGAAGGGGCCTGAGGCTGTGAGGAATTGTGGGACTTGAAGTCCAAAGGAAGGGGCCTGAGGCTGTGAGGAATTGTGGGAGTTGAAGTCCAAAGGAAGGGGCCTGAGGCTGTGAGGAATTGTGGGAGTTGAAGTCCAAAGGAAGGGGCCTGAGGCTGTGAGGAATTGTGGGAGTTGAAGTCCAAAGGAAGGGGCCTGAGGCTGTGAGGAATTGTGGGAGTTGAAGTCCAAAGGAAGGGGCCTGAGGCTGTGAGGAATTGTGGGAGTTGAAGTCCAAAGGAAGGGGGCTGAGGCTGTGAGGAATTGTGGGAGTTGAAGTCCAAAGGAAGGGGCCTGAGGCTGTGAGGAATTGTGGGACTTGAAGTCCAAAGGAAGGGGCCTGAGGCTGTGAGGGATGGTGGGAGTTGAAGTCCAAAGGAAGGGGCCTGAGGCTGTGAGGAATTGTGGGACTTGAAGTCCAAAGGAAGGGGGCTGAGGCTGTGAGGAATTGTGGGAGTTGAAGTCCAAAGGAAGGGGCCTGAGGCTGTGAGGAATTGTGGGAGTTGAAGTCCAAAGGAAGGGGCCTGAGGCTGTGAGGAATTGTGGGAGTTGAAGTCCAAAGGGGGCCTGAGGCTGTGAGGAATTGTGGGGGCCTGAGGCTGTGAGGAATTGTGGGAGTTGAAGTCCAAAGGAAGGGGCCTGAGGCTGTGAGGAATTGTGGGAGTTGAAGTCCAAAGGAAGGGGCCTGAGGCTGTGAGGGATTGTGGAGTTGAAGTCCAAAGGAAGGGGCCTGAGGCTGTGAGGAATTGTGGGAGTTGAAGTCCAAAGGAAGGGGCCTGAGGCTGTGAGGAATTGTGGGAGTTGAAGTCCAAAGGAAGGGGGCCTGAGGCTGTGAGGAATTGTGGGAGTTGAAGTCCAAAGGAAGGGGCCTGAGGCTGTGAGGAATTGTGGGAGTTGAAGTCCAAAGGAAGGGGCCTGAGGCTGTGAGGAATGGTGGGAGTTGAAGTCCAAAGGAAGGGGCCTGAGGCTGTGAGGAATTGTGGGAGTTGAAGTCCAAAGGAAGGGGCCTGAGGCTGTGAGGAATTGTGGGAGTTGAAGTCCAAAGGAAGGGGGCGTGAGGCTGTGAGGAATTGTGGGAGTTGAAGTCCAAAGGAAGGGGCCTGAGGCTGTGAGGAATTGTGGGAGTTGAAGTCCAAAGGAAGGGGGCGTGAGGCTGTGAGGAATTGTGGGAGTTGAAGTCCAAAGGAAGGGGCCTGAGGCTGTGAGGGATGGTGGGAGTTGAAGTCCAAAGGAAGGGGCCTGAGGCTGTGAGGAATTGTGGGAGTTGAAGTCCAAAGGAAGGGGCCTGAGGCTGTGAGGAATTGTGGGAGTTGAAGTCCAAAGGAAGGGGGCCTGAGGCTGTGAGGAATTGTGGGAGTTGAAGTCCAAAGGAAGGGGCCTGAGGCTGTGAGGAATTGTGGGAGTTGAAGTCCAAAGGAAGGGGCGTGAGGCTGTGAGGAATTGTGGGAGTTGAAGTCCAAAGGAAGGGGGCGTGAGGCTGTGAGGAATTGTGGGAGTTGAAGTCCAAAGGAAGGGGGCCTGAGGCTGTGAGGAATTGTGGGAGTTGAAGTCCAAAGGAAGGGGCCTGAGGCTGTGAGGAATTGTGGGAGTTGAAGTCCAAAGGAAGGGGCCTGAGGCTGTGAGGAATTGTGGGAGTTGAAGTCCAAAGGAAGGGGCCTGAGGCTGTGAGGAATTGTGGGAGTTGAAGTCCAAAACACCTGAAAGGCCCAACTTTGCCCAGGCCTGTTCTAAACGCCATTCAACCCGATAAGTGATGGCAAAGGCCTCAGAGCGGCCTAGTTCTCGGAGGGAGAGGGGCTGGGCCTTCGCTCCCCAGCATCCCGCTTTCTCACCTGAAGCCCCAACCAAGGCCTCTGAGGAGTAACCAATAGCAACAGCCGCCCCTCTGAGGCTCTCCTACGCATGCGCCGCCGCCGGCACCTGCCTCAGACCCACAGCCTGGGCCGGGGTTCTTCGTCGGGCGGGCCCAGGAGAGGGCGCCGAGTGAGCCGGCGCTTCTCTTGCTCCGCTTGGGAAGAGCGCCGAGCCGTCCCAATCCTTAGGAAAACGCCGCTTCCCTTCTCATTCCCCAGATCCGGCTCTCCTCCGGCCTCCTGGGGTTGTTTCTCCCGGGCCAAAGAAGGAAGGGACCGGGGGAAGCAGGAACATGGGGCACACCGGAAGAGAGGAGGAGGAACCAGACCCGCCGAGGGAATGACGTCGCTTCCGGTCTGCTGTGTTCTTCTGCTCTGCCTGGTCTCTCCTCTCTTTTTCCCTTGCTGAACAGAGGCTGCGTCCACACTTTAAGAGTTAGTGCAGTTTGACACCACTTTTAACTGTCGTGGCTCCATGATAAGGGACCCTGGGAGCTGTTTTAGCCTTCTTTGCTGCCTCACCAAACTACAAATCCTATTGCTCCATAGCATAGTTAAAGTGGTGTCAAACTGCATCAATTCTACGGTGTAGACTCAGCATTAGTTTCACTAGGTCTTTTAGCCTTTGCCAAAGTGTGCTGGCGCCTCAGCAAACTACACATCCCATGATTCCATAGCATTGATCCATGGCAGTTAAAGTGGTGCCAAACCGCATCACTTCTACAGTGTAGACGCAGCATTAGTTTCACTAGGTCTTTAGCCTTTGCCAAAGTGTGCTGGTGCCTCAGCAAACTACAAATCCCATGACTTTAGGATTGAGCCAAAGTAGTTAAAGTGGTGTCAAACTATCAGTTCTACAGTGTAGACGCAGCATTAGTTTTACTAGGTCTTTTAGCCTTTGCCAAAGAGCACTGGTGCCTCACCAAACTACAAATCCCATGACTTTAGGATTGAGCCAAAGTAGTTAAAGTGTCAAACTGCATTAATTCTACAGTTTAGACCATGCCTGGGCAAACTTCGGCCCTCCAGGTCCTAAAACACCTGGAGCCAATAGGCTGTTAGGAATTGTGGGAGTTGTAGTCCAAAACACCTGGAGGGCCGAAGTTTGCCCAGGCCTGGTTTAGACGCAGCATTAGTTTAACTAAGCCTTTAGCCTTTGTCAAATTGTGCTGTTTCCTCACCAAACTACAAATCCCATGACTCCATAGCATTGAGCCATGGCAGTTCAAACAGTGCCAAACTACATTAATTCTACAATGTAGATACAGCATTAGTTTCACTAGGTCTTTAGGCTTTGCCAAAGAGTTCTGGTGCCTCACCAAACAACAAATCCCATGACTCCATCGCATTGAGCCATGGCAGTTATAAAGTGGTGTCAAACTGCATTAATTCTACAGTGTAGACGCAGCATTAGTTTCACTAAATCTTTAGCATTTCCCAAAAAGTGCTGGTGCCTCACCAAACAACAAATCCCATGACTCCATAGCATTGAGCCATGGCAGTTATAAAGTGGTGTCAAACCGCATAATTCTACGGTGTAGATGCAGCCAGAGGCAGAAAGAGGAAAAGGGGATTTGTGGCATGAGCTGGGCTGCAGTGCTCCTGAACGAGGCCTCAGGCGTTATGACTGAATACATATTTTCACGCCTCCTCCTGCAGCTCCACATCTGGAAGTTTTCTGAGCAGCGCAAAGTCTCCTGTGCAAGAGCACAGCCAAAAACGGAACCTCCCTCCCACATGGAGTCTGAGGTTTCAAAACTCATTTTTATTTCTAGGGATGAAAAACTATTGAAGCAGTAAAGCTTCCAGAGATCTCTGGATCCAGGACACCACAGAGTTTAAAACCACCTTTTGTAATTTCAAGATCTTGGGCAGCACTCCGATATTTAAGATCCAATGACCGAGGGACTATAGCAGATGTGGGGAATGTGCAGCCCCTGCCAGAATTGTTTTGACTTCAACTCCCATCATCCCTAGCCAGCATAACAATGCTGAGGGATGGCGGGAGTTGCAGTCTGACTATACCTGCAGAGCTACACATTATCCATTCCTAGACTGCAAATTGACTATGGCAGGAGAATACTTAGAGGTTCAACTACATCAGGCATGGGCAAACTTTGGCCCTCCAGGTGTTTTGTACTTCAACTCCCACAATTCCTAACTGCCTACTAACTCTTAGGAATTACGGGAGTTGAAGTCCAAAACATGGAGGGTCAAAGTTCAGCTCAAACATGGAGGGCCAAAGATCAGCTCAAGAAAACCTCTTGTTTGTATAGCAGAGTTGGTACTTTGAGCAGGAGTACAGTCAGGAGAGAGTGATGCACAAGCAAGAGCTATAGGATAGCTGGCTTTCTGTGCCAGAAATCACGCTGGCATGCAAGCCGTAAATGCTGTACCCTGATTGGTACGCCAAGCGTATGCAGTGATTCGCTAAAGTACATCATGTGTCTTCAATGATAACAAAAGCCTTGATTGGCCAAAGCAGCTCATGGCGTGGGTTTGTTTACCTCAATGCTAATAGGATAAGAACTACGCAAGCGCAGAAGGGTCTGCCCCCTCCTTTGCTGGCAGGGAAGAGGCAGAAGCAAATGTTGCGATTTGGGTACAGGCTGACCAGAGCTGCTGATACTGTTCTATGGGAAATGAATTTCTTGCTGCGCCACAGTGTTTAACAAATAGAAGCCTGATAATGATGTGATGCTAATGAAAGTATTGTGTTTAATTGGATAATGAAATATGTTGTGATACACTGGCCAATGGGGGGTTGTAAAGAAGGGCGGGCCAAGATCTGCCGCCATGAGGGGTATATAATGAATGCTCTTAGAATGTATGTTAGGATTTGCCCGGAGCAGCGTGTTCTGTGGGTAAACCCCACCAGCTGGTGTTCAATTACAATAAACTTGACTTCACTTTTAAAACAGTCAATTGTTCGTTCTCTCGTTCCTGTGCCCGCGCGTCCACGTTGCTGTTGGTAAGAAGGTTATTTGCCACCCGGAGTTCTGGGACTCCTAATTGGCTGCTACATTTGTTCCCGGTCCTAGGGAGGCACGCCTGGACTCCACGAGGTGCTGGGCCTTCTCGGTTCTTGCCCCAACCTTGTGGAATTCCTTACCTCCATACATTAGAGCTATACCTGATTTGCGGTCTTTCTCTCAAGCCCTCAAAACTTGGCTTTTCGTCAAAGCTTTTAATTTGTGATTTATCATTGATATGTTTGCTGTTTTATTGCAGTGTAAGCCGCTCAGAGCACTCCACAGAACTCATCAAAGAATAAATTGAATTGAAATGAAATGAAAGTTTGCCCATGGCTGATCTACACAGTAGAATTAATGCTGTTTGATATCACTTTAACTGCCATGGCTCAGTACTATAATCCTGTCATGCAGAATTGTAGTTTGGTGAGGCGCTTTGAAGACATTAGCAATTGCAGGCAGATGTAGTGAGGCCAAAGCCAGCAAAAGACAGGGCTGGTAGCTCAAAGCCCATCTGATGTATAAGGTTACTAATATCTTTGAGATACTGGATTGGCCCTACTGTTAGGCAGAGTGATGCAGCCGCTTTAGTGTTAGTTTCTCATAGTTTATTATAAAATGTATGGCTGTTCTCTTTTGGAGGTCTGTGCGTGCCCCACAACCATTCTGGGCCCACTAAACAACTCTGGTCTCAAAGTATGCTATTCCAATGCCAGTGCTGAAATAAGATTTGAATTCTACCTGCACAATTGTCAATTTGGAAAGTGAAAAGGGGGGCGTCATCTTTTCAGTTACATCAAACAGCAAGGCAGTCAATGGCAATGCAGACAAATTAGAATAATACATTCCAATTGTTAAACGACTTCCTTTCAGTGAAATAGCATAGAAGAATGCATGAAAAAATAGGCTGAAAGGCTATCCAGATGACTCTTTTTTTTTCATAACAGCTGGAAATAAAACTGGAATGTTGAAATAATTTTGTTTTAAGTATAGATGTAAGGTGGAATCTTGGAACAAACTGAGAGGAGAAATGGGATTTGGAACAAGGAGAGCAGAACTGCTTACATGAGACTGTGATTATGAAAAACTGTAACTAATTGGTTTTTCTTTGAAACAGGGTAGACAAACAAAAGCAACATGTCAGACTAAAAAAATTATTTTTCTTAAAAATATACAAATTTAAGAGAAGCCATTTCACCTATATTTAATTTACCTTCTCACACATACATTCCTGCACCAGTAAATAACTGTTTTCCCTCTGTAAGCTTCAAAAAGAATTCCAGCTGACTTTCCATACTATGTGGGGTATATGTTCCATACATACGAGTAGCAGTGGATGTGACATAACTCTCATGGGTGGAGAAGGCAAAAATCCAATTAATCTGAGTAGCCATTTGGAACATACAGACACCAAGCAATCCTCCCAAAAATAACATTCTTCTTTAAATAGTTTTCTTAAGAGTGATCCCCTCTTGCGCCCCATAAAATTGTAAAAAGGTAAAGCATTAAACATTTGTTTTGGTTTGAAAATGTAGACTGGAAGTGTTTCATAGCACAGGTTGAGTATCCATTATCCAGAATTCCAAAATACTCCAAATTCTCCACAGGAGTGGCTGAGATGAATTTTTTTCTTTTTTATGGTTCAATGTACACAGACTTTATTATTACACTATATTGTACAATTACCTTCAGCCTATGTGTATAAGGTGTATATGAAACAGAAATGAATTTCATGTTTTGAGTTGGATCCCATCGACAAGATATCGTATTATGTACATATATGCAAATAGTCCTAAATCAAAAAAATACAAACTACTTCTAGGCCCATTTTGGATAAAGGATACTCAGCCTTGACTTTAAAAGCTCATTTAAAATGTTAATGAGGTAATAAAAAGGTACTCATTGCTTTTACCATAGTACATTAGTGGGTATATATCTGATGTGTTTTTTCCACCTCAAAAACACATCAGAAAAGAAGAGAAGCAGTGTTAACGGTGTGCAGAATGAGCTATTATTTTGTCTTTCTCAAATAAGAGTTCATCTACACTGTAGAATTAACTCAGTTTGATACAGCTTTAACTGCCATGGTTCAGTGCTTTAGAATCCTAGGATTTCTAGTTTGGTGATGTGCCAGCACTTTTTGGCAGAAAATGCTAAAGATCTCATAAAACTACAGCTCCCAAAATTCCATAGAATTGAGCCATGGCAGTTAAGGTGGTCTCAATCTGCATTAATTCTTCAGTATAGATGCAACCAAAGTTAAGTTGTGCAGGAAGGGTGGAAAAGATGAAGCACTGGGAAAACAGAAGAATGGCAGATGGACGACAATGACAGATAAAAATTGAGTGAGTGAGGCATGTTGATTCTATAATAACTGGAGTTTATGAACAAGTGTTTACACAAGTCATAAAAATGCATATAACAAAGTGTTCAGTTGCCCATCTGTGTTTTGGCAGGTGAAAATGATATGAAATTACCAAGGGAGGGCAACTGAGGTTCTGGTGATCTCCTCTTTCCAAGGCACAAGCTTATCGATGTTTGGGTCTTGCTTTCCCAGATCAAAAGCTAATACTGCAACTACCTAGACAATCCATCTAAATGAGGCCATCTTTCTAAGTGGTGGTGGCAGCAGTAGCCACTGAAGCTTGATCAGTGAGGGGGGCCGCACAATACCTCCCCCCACCCAGTGCGGGCTGCATCTCCTCCCCAAAAGCCCTTTCTTCTGATTAACCCAGGGATCCTGTATACATGCCAAAGAGAGAAAGAAGCCCCCTTTTCACTATTCTAATCCCCTTCCTCCTAATTAGGGTCTTCAGCCCCCTCCTCAAGTATGTTTCTCTTTTTATTAGGGAAACAGTTGCCAACTGAGGCAGGAAAACACCCGCCTACCCCTTTATCCCCTGGCTTGTTTGCCTCCGATTCATTCCTGGGGCCCGGTAGGCTGCAGGGAAACATTCCTATTTCCCTCGTTCTAAAGAAAAGTGGTTGCTAATTAGGGGAAGGACTGGCTCTGAACCCACCAATCCACCCAACCCCTTTATTCACCTGCTTGTGAGTAAAAGGTTTATCAGGCATCTGGATGGAGATTTTATACATACATACATACACACGCACACATACACATATATGCACACATACACATATATGCACACATACATGCACATATGTGCAACAACTGAAATAATGTACTTCAGATGGGCATATTAGGCATATTAAAGTGCTGGTGCAAAATAATATTACGAGTATTTTGTATTTGAAGGAGGGCATCTAAACCAGAGACTAGATTGTTGTTCCACATAATTTTCACTGCTTGAGCAAGGAGTGTTCCCAGGGGTTTTTTAAGAGGCCATGGTGAGACCGCTGCTGAAGAAGCCGAACCTAGACCCTTCGGCTCCCTCCAATTACCAACCGGTTTCCAACCTGCTGTATCTAGAGAAGGTAATTGAGAGGGCAGCAGCGGATCAGCTGCAACTGCAACGGTTCTTAGACGACACCGCTGGACTTGATCCCTTCCAGTCCGGCTTCCGTATTGGGCATGGGATGGAGACCGTACTTGTCGCCATTACAGACCAACTTCGCCGCCAGCTGGACCAAGGCGGGTCAGCCCTGCTCGTGCTGTTAGATCTCACGGCAGCGTTTGATACAGTAGACTATGCATTACTGACCCACCGTTTAGCCGCGACGGGAGTTAGGGGGACTGCCCTTAAATGGGTGGCCTCCTTCCTCCAAGACTGGGGACAACGTGTGGAGAGGGGGAAGGAGGCCTCGGGGAGACTCCCATTAAGTTGTGGGGTTCCCCAGGGGGCCATCCTTTCCCCTTTATTGTTCAACATCTATATGCGTCCGCTGGCCCAGCTGGTTCACAACTTTGGTCTGGAGTGTTATCAGTACGCTGATGACACCCAGCTTGTGCTGAGAATGGACGGCAGGCCGGACACCGTACCCGATTGTTTCCATCAATGCCTTGAAGCCGTGACTGGTTGGCTGCGTTCCAGCCGGCTGAAGGTGAATCCATCGAAGACAGAGATCCTGTGGCCCGGTTGCCCTGGATTGGATGAGTGCCAGTTGCCTGCCCTGGCAGTTAAGCTCGTCATCTTTGGTAAAAAGCCTGGGGGTCCAGCTGGGCCCATTGCTGTCCATGGAGGCCCAGGTCTCCATGGTCAGCAAGACATCATTTTTCCATCTGCGACAGGCTAGACGACTGGCCCCCTACCTGTCCAGGAACGACCTGGCCATGGTAATCCAAGCGACGGTCATCTCGAGGCTAGACTACTGTAACGCCCTCTACATCGGCCTTCCCCTGTCAACAATCCGGAAACTTAAGCTAGTGCAAAATGCTGCCGCTCGATTGCTGGTGGGAGCACCGGCAAGAGAGCATGTCACTCCCATCTTGCAGCATTTGCACTGGCTACCAATTGAGTACCGAATTGTCTGTCTTGTGTGTTTGTGTGTCTAAATGTAATGTGTACATTGTAATCTGCCCTGAGTCCCCTGCAGAGTGAGAAGGGCGGAATAGAAATAAAGTAAATAAATAAATAAAGGTGTTGGTTTTGACCTTTAAGGCCATGCATGGTCTAGGGCCAGTGTACCTGAGGGACCGCCTCACCCCATATGTTCCCCCGAGATCACTCCGCTCGGAAGAGCGAAATCTTTTAACTGTGCCACCTATTCGCTCCTGTCATCTCTCCTCAAAAAGGCAATGAGCCTTTTCGGTTGCGGCCCCGGCACTGTGGAACGCACTGCCGGATTATGTTCGGGCCACCACAGAACTCATTCCATTCCGGAGGGCATGCAAAACCACTCTGTTCAGGCTCGCTTTTAGTTGAAGCTCTGGATATTGTATCCTCCGTATCACTATATTTTATGTACTACCATATCAACGGTATTTTATGTAACTGCGTTGCATCTCATGCAATTTTATGTGTACTGCTGTGTGATTGTGTAACATGGTCATGTGTGAACCGCCCCGAGCCTGCAGGAAGGAGCGGTATACAAAATCGAATAATAATAATAATAATAATAATAATATAGTTATGATCCCTTGGGTATCATGTCCTCTTAATCATGGAGCAGAGGGAAGATGAGAAGAAAATTATAATATTATCTCAGAGAGAGAAAGCTTGCTTGCTTTAATGAAAGTAAGAGTCAATGCACAATATTGATGTTGTTTTTGTGACCATTTATGTGAACATTAAAAAAGTTATTTGGCCTTCCCTGCCAAAGAGTGCCAGTGCTTCACTGAACTACAATTCTGCATTAATTTGACAGTGTAGATGCGCTCAAAATAAACTAGTCATCAAGTAAAGTAATCAAGGGAACAATGTTGGGGAAAGTCTCCTTTTGTCCTGCATATTGTAGAATTGTTATAACTGTATTCTGTGCATATGCTTCTTACAGGCTAAGTTGGAAAGAGGTACGTGTGAGTGTTTCTGTGAGTGATGTGTATCTGAGCGTATACATAAACATGGAGGCAAGGCCTCGGGGCTGCACAGTGGGTGGCTTCATCCTGGAAAGGGAGAGCACATCTCCCTCTCACACAGGCACGCACCTCACCTCCAGCATTTTACTCCAGAGTTGCTTACTCACCACTCCCTGTCTGTGCGGAGGAACTGGAAGCATTTAGCTAAGCCAGACTCACTAGGGTGCCTCACCCACAAACCAGCTGACTTCCTCAGCAGCGCTTCAGTCTGCCAGATGGTTATCATGGGAATGCCTCATGGCTGCAGACGAATGGGGGTGTGCAGCAGGGGGAGGGGGGTAGTTTAGAAAATGTAGACTCTTTTCCAAAGAGACTCAAAATCACCATTCTTCTTCAGCAGCTTTTGAATGGCATGGGGGAGAGAAGAGAAAGAAGCACATCCTTTATCATGGTGACTCATCCAGCTGGTTGGTGCCCGCCTTTGCTCCTATCAATCAATTGTTGATCAGCAGCCGACATGCCTGGTTGTGCCAAGTAGGACACGAGGAACCGGGTTTCTTCTGTCCTGTGTACTCATCTGGAAACACAAGAACAATAGTTTTCTTGCCCTGTTCCTGGGTGAGACTTCATGCTGAGTTGTGAGCATGAGAGAAAGAGAGATGCCCATCAGCGCATCTCACGTCTCAAGCAGCCCAAATCAGGGTACTGTCCCAACACGCAGGAATCGTGATCGTGCTTTCTATAAACATTGCCCGTCTTGGCAAGATGTGTGGATCCTTTAATGTGTAGACCCACCCCAATGGTGAGGCATGCCAAGAAGATTATTGGATTCACATGAAAAACATAATTAACACCAAAAAATGGCTTGGGGGAGAGAGAGAGAGAGAGAGAGAGAGAGAGAGAGAGAGAGAATCAGGCAGAGTTTTAGGCACACATATTTGGAAGGAAATTCTATTTACTGTAGTTGAATGCTCCCAATGTTTAGAAAGAAGAGAAGGACTGCAAGCAAGGAGAAGAAAATAAACTTTTCCCAACTTGATTTTTGCACGAGAGGTGACTAATGAAAGAGAACATTTTGTGTCAAAAATTAAAAGTATGGAACATGGATAGCTGTTTACCTGGCTTGAAGGCAAATAAATCCAAAAAAAGGTGTCATGTTCCAAATGAGTTAATGATGGCTTCACACTGAGAACACTGAGCCTTTGGAACGGTTCAGTCCAATAATAATAATACTTGGATAATGGTAACAGGTACTCTTAAAAATATAGAAGGCCCCAGAGAACATCATCTGATACTAATACATCTTTCAACAGTCACAGATGTGAAACAGTCCAGTAGAAATTTGGATGAGATAGGGACCCATAACTCTTTTATTAATCTGATGACAGGCTGTAAGAGCCAAGCTGAGGAGAGACAAAAGTCTCCTAGTGAGTAAGACTGTTGCTTGGGTTTGAAATAAGAAGCACTTATTAGTATTGTTAGTTGAAGCATCTAGCCCCAGTATGGTGAGTTGTTTGATATAATATAACGCGTTGCATGACCTGTGTAGTTTATTTAGTCTGGTTGAGATTTCTGCATCATAACAGAGTTTTCAAGGCAAAATGTGCATTAATTCTGGAGCATATGTTCGGTGTCAAGAGAAGTTATAATGAATATTAATACTGGAAAAGCTCCCTTCTCCGGTGAGATTATAAGACATAGTTAAGAAGTAGGGAGGAGAGAGAGAGAGAGAGAGAGAGAGAGAGAGAGAGAGAGAGACCACAGAGGAAGAAAATGAAAGAAAAATGCACAGAGGAAGAATATGTAAAAAAAACATCCTGATGAGTTGCATTACTAGGGTTGGTGTCACCCAGAGCAAGGAATGGAGGCAGCCCTTGGGGACTGAAAAGCCCAACCAGCAGCCTGCTGTCTTCTTTCCCCCAGAGTAGATCTGTCACAAGTCAGTCTGGTGCCATGTGAGCAAGAGGAAAGGGCGAGGATCTTGTCCTCTTGAATTGATGTCCTCTTTCATGTGTGGCCCCAGCAGCAGAAAGCTCACCAGTGGATTCCAGTTGAAAAATGGCATGTACTGGGCTAATGCTAGGTTTGACCTGCAGGAAGAAGAGAAACCAGAACCAAGGGGAATTGGTGCCTTTCTATACATGAACTAAAACTCAGAAGAAAGGGAGATAAAAGGTGGGGGTGGCTAAATGATGTTCCACAAATATGCACACGGAATCGGGTTAACAACGGAAAAGCATGTGTTTAAAAAGTGCACTTAAAACCTGATTCCAGCCCAAAAAATGTGTATATTTGCATGACTGTATATCTCTTCAGTATATCCCTTCCTTCCTATAACCTGTGTGGACTGCTCCAGTGCATGTGTGCATTTTAAAAGCTCAAAACAGCTGATCAGAACTGTCAAAAAATTGAGCCACGGACACACAGGTGGTTAAATGGAAGAACAATTGGAAAGTAATTACGATTAGATCTCTCTTGCCTTTGTTCTGATCTTTATTAAATTAAACAGAATTTGAATTTATAGTTGGGAGAGGAGAAAGAATAAGATATCTGCTTTTGTGTACACTGAGATATCCGCATGAGTGCATATCCTGGAGAATATTTAAAAAAATATCTTCCACCAGGATGTCTCCTGTCACCCATCTTGTGGATTTGTAAAATCCGCTAGAAAGGACGGCAGGAGACCAATTCCCAGGACTGACAGGTCTGAGCCTGGACTTGCTATTAAATACTGCAATTTTTAAACGCACTTATTTAATCCAAATTTTGACGCTGTCTGGAAGCACCCTAGGTCTGGTGTTGGGAGAGATGGAAGTGGAAAGGCAATACCAACCACTCTTGCCACCCGGAGCAAGGAATGAGTCAAAGAGGGTAAGACAATCGTTTTAGTGTCACCTCGTGTGATCCACACCCGTACCCCCCTAGTGATGCGACTGATCCATAATAGGAGAAATAGATTAATATAGGAAAAGGGGATATGCAGTCTTTGAAATGTTGTGAGGCTGCAGGTCCCTTCATCCCTCCATATTAACAATATTGGCTAGGGCTGATGGGTACAGTTGAAAGCTGGCCCAAAATGTCCTGCTGCCTGAGAAAAAGGACAACCCAAGAAACAATGGGATACACACTGGTACTTAAAGAACAACAAAACACTATTGGGATATATTAGAAATATCCATATGATTATATCACACATACATTTGTCTTTTAGTAGCAAAATCGCTGTATTTTTAGGGGCAATCCGACATATAATAATAACAATGTAAACAATTAAGTCTTAGAGTTCAACAAACTTATTATATACTAGATTACAAAAGTTGTAGCAGCCCAAAGTAAAGCAGTTCAAAGCGTCTTTGCAGTAGAGGCAGGGCAAGTCCGCCCGATGCCTGAGCACAACAGGCGAAAGGGTGCAAAGCAAAACATACGGCCCAAGGAGCTTTGTGCTTCACAGAGGAAAAAGAGGGTTGTTGGTTTTTGGGGGTTTTTTGTTTGGGGGGTCTAAGAAAGAATGGGAATCATGTAGCTGCACTGCCATTTTCTCAAGCATCTATGCTCTGGTGCAGTTGTTTCAGTCTGACTTATGAAATATTTGCCCAGTTGCAATCCAAAAACATCCAGAGAGCTACACATTTCCCACTCTTTGGTTATGGACGTCACGTCTCCTATCTCTTTGTCCCCTTGGAAAAAAATCCTGTCCATGTGAGATTCCTTCCAACCCCAAAATGAACTCCCGGCCTGCTTCCTTAAGAGAACATGGGAGGAAACAGATTTTCCATTTTCCAAGGACATGTTCCAGGACACATAGCCACTACTTTGGACAGATCCCATCTGAAGGAAGATTTCCATAATGCTGCTTTGCTGAGTGCCTTTGCTTCTGTGAAGCGGGCACTCCCCTCACCCACTCCACCCCACCCTAAATCTTTCCAGGCCATCCTTTGGCTGAGCCAGCTGTTTGATCTCTATGGGGGATCAGGGAAGGGCTGCTCTGCCTCCCTGTGTGGCCCCAGTACTGGACCAAATTACTTTAAGGTGGGTGCAAAACCAATTGACAGTTTGTTGTTTGCAAATGGTAAGTTAACTGTTCACTGCCAGCCTGGGAGGCCTTAAGTGAGCGGGTGTTTATCACAAATCTTTCCTGGACCACAGTTTCCCTTTAGCCACAATAACTGAGCAAGATGAAGCGCAGTTTACAGAAAGGCAAACCAACATCATGGTGATGCATCTGCCAGCCACTGGAAGTAGGCTGTAATCTAAGAGTTGTTTGACAATAATTTTATTACCTAAGAAAAGATTTAACGATGGGATATATTAGAATCTATGGCACAAAATCAGCCAGGGGAATATTGCCATTGAAAGGTGACATAAAGCATTTAAGAAGTAAAAGTAAAGAAATGACTACTAGGAAAGATTTAGGATGAGTAAGCCACAGTGATTTATGGGCTAGTTAGACAGACGAAATGGCCACAGCATTCCCTGCCTGTCTTCAATAAAAGCATCTATTGAAACAGCATGGTGAGGATCTCTCCAAAGCTCTGGTGATGAGGGTTGTTGGTAGGACCTTTTTGACTGTGTAAATCCACCTCTTCCAACATGATGCCCTCCAAATATTTTGGACTCTTGCTCTGGGAAACTTAGCCTGCTGCCTGACAATTTGGGGATTTGTAGTCATAAATATCTGAAGGGCATCAAGTTGGACAAAATTAGTGAAGGTGGGCAATTGCTTAGTACAGTATTTCCAAAAGTGGGATACAAGAATTTAAAGCAAACAATAATTCAAAGGTCATTGGTCACTATGCAGACAGAGATACAAGAGAAAGGGAATGAAAGTGAAGTGTGTATTAAAACATAGACCAAATCTCTTAACCTCCATATATACTAAGACTACCTCCATGGAGGCTCATCAGAAATGTGAGATCCAGGGTGTCAATTTGACATCCTTATTTTCAGGAGAGGAAATAAACAAGTGTTGTTTCTGAGCAATAGTTAGGAGCCCCCAGTGGTGCAATGGGTTAAAAGTGAAGATCAACAGGTCAGAGGTTCGAATCCGGTGTGGATGAGCTCCCTCTGTCAGCTCCAGCTCCCCATACAGGGACATGAGAGAAGCCTCCCACAAGAATGGTAAAACATCAAAACATCCAGGCATGTCCTGGGCAACATCCTTGCAGACAGCCAATTCTCTCCTACCAGAAGTGACTTGCACTTTCTCAAGTCGCTCCTGTCACACACAAAAAAGACCAAAAGTTGAGCAGAAAATGGAAATGGACAAAGAAGCATGAAGTCTTCTCCCAACCTTGTGGGATTCTTGCCTTAAGAGATATAGCATGATGTCTTCTGTATGGCAAACTCTGCTTTGCTCTTTCATGTACTATACCTAGCTCCAAATAGAGTATGGGGTTATGTAAACCTCCCACATGCAGTGTTTTGACCTGGTGGTTCATCTTTTGAAAAGTATTCAGGTGCCGCACATCTTCCTCCAGTTAAGCATTTAATCTAGTGTTCAGTCTGGATCTTGGCTGTCCCAGAATTCCTGCTGCATCAGCTGTTGTTCTATTTTTGCAGGTGAAACCATTTCCCTGTGGTTGGTGAGAGAAAATAGACAGGGCATAATGAGGCCTAATGAGGCAACCATCTTTAATGGCCAATGTGTGGAGCAGCAATATTTTATTGCAGCATTGCCTTGGCTGTCCCTTCTTAATCACCTCTTCTCTGGATGCATCTACATTGTAGGATTGATGCAATTTACCACTATTTTAACTCCCAGGTCTCAATGTTATGGAATCATGTGAGTTGTAATTTTGCAAGAACTTTAACATTCTCTGCTTCACCAAACTATAATTCTCAGGATTCAACAGCATTGAGCCATGGCAATTAAAGTGAGATCAAATTCCATTAATTGTACAATATCGATGCACCCTTAAGGGCTATTGCCAAATTTGGGCTCTTCTTCCCAAGGGAAGTTAGGATATCTCCTTGCTTGCTGTCTTTTCAGTGACTTATTCAGGCCTTTTAATTTTGGCAAGCCCCTGGAAATCAGTTGCTAATAAGAGGGGTTTTAGGATGCTGAATTTGCTGACCAAAAGGTCAGCGGTTCAAATCCGGAGAGCAGAGTGAGCTCCCGCTGTTAGCACAAGCTTCGGCCAACCTAGCAGTTTGAAAACATGCAAATGTGAGTAGATTAATAGGTGCTGCTTCAGCAGAAAGATAACAGTGTTCCAAGCAGTCATGCCGGCCACATGACCTCAGGGGCATATATGGACAACAACGGCTCTTTGGCTTAGAAATTGAGAGTCGGATACGACTGGACTTAATGTGAGGGAAAACCTTTATCTTTATTTATTAGTACGCAATAGGGATGTAGATGTGGCTGTTATACAATGGCATGTGTTCAAGGAGAGCAAAATAATAACATGCAATGCTGGTTGGAAGTTCCTTCATACTTGGGAAAGTTTTCTGCCTCTCTTTGGTGGATTAAACTCAGAAAGAGCATTTAAAACCCGACCAGACAGCGCCACCTGCAGGACATGTACAGAACAGCAGAAATCCAGATGAGACTCTTCTGTGGTTACTGGCTGCAAGATGGCAATGTTTAGTCTGAAGTAGTACCTTCCCTCCCTTAGGAAATAAAACCAAAGATGGAACTCTGAGACTAATTTTACATAATCTTATGAACAACATGCTTGTTTCGTTTTCCTTTCTTCCCTGTTTTCCTTGTGGGTTGTATATGCTAAACTGTAAGTCATAGTCCAGACACTACGTTGCTTTTTAATGTTTTGTATTATGCCTAGAAAACCTTAGGTGCAAAGTGCTCCAGTGAAACCAGCAATAACTAAGTTGATGCTTTCATATATGATTTCTTTCCCTGCGGATTTTATTTTATCCTGAAAAGGACTGACCTTGTGCGAGATGCATTGTCTCACCTGAATCTGATGAAAAAATGAAGCAGAGTTGAGTATGATGCTACTGGACCTCTTCTGCGTGGATTTCATACAGAGGTTGATATACACGTGAAATTAAATGAAACCCACAAGTCAGATCTTATAGGCATAAATCTCATAGGGCCATTCCAGACAGGCCCCCAAATGTGGGGCCTGTTGAGCTTTAACTAGAGGCATCCAGACTTTTCAAAAAAAAGAGTTTTTATTGGCATTGTATATTGGCTAAAAATTCATTGTATATATATAGCCAGAAGTAGTGATCATTCATAGCAAATAAAGTCAAAACAGTAATGTATGACAGTCCATTCCCAGCACTTGTTGCCAATCTCAGGAGGGCCTTTTGGATCTATTTGTTACCAAGTGGGACATTCAAAGGGATTTTTGACAAAGCAGGTGCTATCTACGCAAGATCAATATAGAATTCTATTAAAACCCAAAGTGTTCGAGGAGCAAGATATCTGTACAGGTCCCCTGTCTCTGGAGAGATTCTGTGGCTGTTGTTAATGTCTACACAATGAGAAGAATGGTTCAGTAGAGATACAAGACTTGCCTTTCTCCTTCCTTTCTTCAAAGCCTTGTCTTGTACATTTGCTCCAGTCTGAGCTAGCCAATTTCAATCAGAGAAGCCCATTTCAGGGGATTATAGTACCCAAATAAGGTATAGTAGACCCTCCACTTCCAATGAGGTTGGGGGCACATGACCTGCATAAAAGTGGGGAAAATATATTTTTTTAAAAGCTGTAGGAAGGCTATAGCTGAATCCTATCATCCTGAAATGTGGAACATCAACTAATCTAACCAGAAAGTTATGGCAGCAGGCATCACAGTAGAAAGAAGCATCTTCTAGGAGCATGTATCATTACATTTAAAGTGTGTGATTCAGAGGATTAGTATGTGCCAAGAAGAAAGGCTGTCAGACTCGGGGGGGGGAGCGCTAATATTTGACTCTGCCCTATAATGGCAGGTGCCCCTTATTGGGATGTAAGCAGCATATTTTGGAATCCAGTCCAACTAAACCGAAAGAGCCCCATTCAGCTCAGTGGAAACCACCCTTAACTAGATGAATAAAGATTTACAACTTTACTATGATAGTGCGTTTAGCAAAAAATTAAAGAATTTGCCAAAAAGAAAATGAAAGTACATACTTTTGGCAGAATTATCAGCTGTACTGATGCTTTGTATTACAGAGAATATATTTTTATGCAATCACAGTATGGATTCTCATACAAACCTACACATGTTGACGCATGTTTAAAAAGCAAGGGTAATCTAGTCTAGCCTGCTTGAAAATGACATGTTTTATTAAAAAGCATTCACAATGTTTTCAGAGGTGACACAACAGAAACATGGGATAAAAACATTTCTGTTTTAACAATAGGAAGAGCTTTGTGACATCCTGGCTGAATCTGTTGAGTACAACTCAGGCCCCTTCTACATTACTAAATAAAATTCAGATTATCTGCTTTGAACTGGGATATATGGCAGTGTAGACTCATATATCAAGTTCAAAGCAGATATTGTGATTATTTGCTTTGATAATCTGGGATTATATGGCAGTGTAGAAGGGGCCTCAATCTTTTCTTCTTGCTCTTTTCCCCCAGCAATTCAATAATAAATAGCTATTCTCCTGCCTCATGTTAACCTGCTGAAAGCTGCAATCATTCCATCCTCCCAGCATCTAATCTTTTCTCATAATCAGTTCCTGAAGTGTTTTCCCATATTTGACGCAATGGAATAAATAAATATGCAAATAAATATTAGACATAAATAGTTTTAAAATTCAGTTGCAGAAAAACTTCAGAAAAGGAATGTCTTTACTCTGCGTGGTCATCCTGCCTCAAACACAGAATTTCACCACTCTACTATATGTGTGTTTATGTGTATGGAGTGCAGACTAACCCTGCTGTGTTTTAATAGCACTCACTGACCTTTAATGGCATCATAAGAAATAATTAAGGCAAGAAAAGATGGAATAGCTGCACAATGTCTTTTGAATTACAACATTACCATTGGCCTTGCTGGCTCAACAATTTGAAAACAAACAAGAAAATTAACTTCCCCGAAAGCCTAATATATATTGCTTTCACGTGTGGCAAGACAGATCTACTAGGCTGTGCAGTTCTGGTTTTTTTAAAGCAGGCTCTAGAATGGTTCAGAGGATTTAGCTGCAAATCCATGAAAACGAGCTCCTCTTTTTTTCTCCCTCCATCACTTCCTGAAGGCCCACCTTTTGCACCTGCTTGATGCAAATGGGAACTTGCTTTCCAGCACTTTAAAAGTTATGCAAGCGTGAAGGAGCCTTGTGCTCCTCCCAGGGCATGATGGGAGTTGAAGGTTTTCGCTATGTGTTTCTCACTTTTTATCTCAGCATTCAGAGGCTCAATTGACTGTGTCCTTTGTGGTGTGTGGTTGGGAATTTCAATTTAGAACCCCTTTCTTGTGGATTTTTAAAAAAAAATATGGTAAAACTTTTAAAATTCCAAAAATTAGTGGATTGGTGAAACATTCTGAAAGTTGGCATGTTTGCAAAAGTAAATGTGGCCTAAGTGAGTTGTGTTTTCATGCTGATAGACATAAAATGAAAGGGAACGAGCCTCTGAAATTTCCTCATTGGCAATAGGAAAACAGAAACCCCTCCTGAATTCGGGAAACTTCTTAAATGCAGAACGGGGCAGGCAAAAACCAGAGACCAAAAATGGCACAGGTTTTTGCCAAATGCGCACCTTTAATATCTACACTGGCCATTTAATGCAATTCAAAGTTAGCCTCAAAATGCTGCTGTGGCCAGATGACAAAATCTCACAAAAGCCTGCAAAAGAAAATCCTTAATGCGAGTCAGTGCTCTGTGGTTTGTCTAATCACCATCTGGGCCTCAAACTGGTTCCAGGATTTCCTAACAAGAAACCACCCGCACAGTGAAACCCATATTTCTTCTTCGAGAGCTCTGTGAATGCACACTTATGCCTGATGCCGCAGCCGGGCTTCCAACGGAAACTTTTCCAGTTTAAAACTTTTTTTTGGCGGTAGCTCCGCCCAGCCAACCC
>JARBWK010000005.1:84737221-84763029 GCA_030556195.1 Anolis apletophallus
GGTTTTTAGAGCAATATGGTTCTATGTCAGGCCTTTCTTAATTAGCCAAGAATCAGCGTATGAGTCATCCTGAGTCTGTACCAAAGCTTTATTAAAAGGATCAAAACTTCTAAAGCCGACGCTGGCTTGTACAGGGAGGCATCTCCTTTTATAGGTCATACATTCAAAGGCCCATCTAATCACATTGGTATCATCGCCTCCTTAGGCCCAATGGAACAGTACTGAATCTCCCTTCCCTAAGTTTGCACTCAGTTTCTATCTGTTATGACTACATAGCAGGGTCTCACAGGCAGAGCTTAGCCCTGCTCTGGGCTTTTGACCCTGACAGTTCTGTTGAGGGGAATGAGGGTTTTTGAGCAAGATGTTGTTGCTGATACCAAGTGTGAAAGTGGAACTGCTTTGGAATTAACAGGCAGGGACAGGAGGATAACAGAGCTCATCCGAAGAAGCAGCTGACGCAGACAGAGATACCAGGCTGCTTCCTGAGTGGTCAAAGATTCAGGTGCAGGAAAATCCATGACTAAAAAGGCAGATGCAGGCCTCTTGAGGCCAAATGAATGTGTTCATGTTTTGCAGTCCTTAAATTAGTGAGAGAGCTGTTAGGATTTTAGATCACAACGTTGCTACTGGAGTGAGGAATTCCTGTCTTGTTCCTAGCTCATCCTTTAATTCAAGACTCAAGATTTATGATCAAGTTTGGCTCTTTTGTTTTATGGATTTATCTTTGGATTCATGCCCACATTTTGCTCCTTGTTGCCTGGATTAATGTTCATGTTTTTAACCATTGTTTTCTGATTTACCTATTGCCTTTTGGGACTTTTCCTTTCATAACTCTTGGATTTTTACCCTTTATTTGCCTAATGTGCCTTTTGGCCCTTTTAATATGTGTGGTGTGTTTTTCAATAAACCACTTATTACCGCATTTGGTTTCTTGGTGAGTGCTGTGAGCAAGGTGAACTGCTGAGGTGCAACACTTAGCACCTGAATGTCAAGATGCACTGGCATAACTTCTAAAAGGGCAACAATACCATAAAATCTGGGTGGTAAACATACAGCCAACATATAGTCTGGTCTACTTATAGACATTTTTATTTTTTAACTCATTCTGTCCAGGGATGATCTTAGCAAGATGACCTATTGCACAATGTGCATTAAAGAAAGCATCCAGATTTATTCTCCAGTACCAGGAGTATCCCGACAGCTCGCCAAACCTATTACATTTTTTGATGGAAGGACCTTGCCTGAAGGTATGTTTGTTTTCATTTTTCTCTGATAACAATAGATTATACAGATGTACAGGCAGTCCCCGAGTTACAAACATCAGACTTAGAACAACTCATAGTTACAAATGGGGTGAGACAACAGTGAAATCTAACCCTAGGAATAGAAATTCAGCCCTGAAAGCATTATCATGGGGAAAGGGTGTCTCAACTGAAGCTTTTTCACCAAACTTTGCTTCCATAACAAAGATTTTTTTCCAAAATCCAGTTGTCACGAGACAGAAAGTGAGGTGAAGTATTCTAAACAGAGGCGCAGGTAGCAAAACAAACACCACATGGAGGTGTTATCCCTTCCTTATGCTATCCAAAGTATAGCTGAGAGTTACACTTAAAATGTACCTGTTCTGACTTACATACAAATTCAACTTAAGAACATACCTACAGGACCTATAATTTGTGGATTGCCTGTAGATATAGATGTAGAGGGCCCACACATTCCATCATTGTTAAAATTCACACCTGTATAAAAAGTTGCTATGGTCTACAGTAGGCTTATTGTTATTTCTTTAAAGGTTCATTTCTGCAATGCCTAGAGTAGCTTACTAACAAAAAGTTTAAAACCACTGGCCATAATATGATCTTATAATAGCTGTTATAGACATCTTAAGTGCTCTTCGCCACTGATTGCTTTTCAGGATCTCTGATCACAATAGATATTCAACACATCCATAAGAACCCCCATATGGAAAGATCCAGAGGTAGGTGACATGGTATTCTGATTGCAAGGCAATGATGTTTGTTGTCTTGCTACACTAAATCCTTGACCGGTCAGCATCTCCTTTATAAAAAGCATACTTTTAATGAATACGTCTGCAAGGCTATCCTGCTTCCTCCAAAGTAATTTTAAGATCCTTGGGGAAGGTTTTCTCAGTCCAATCATCATCACAGGAAACTTGGATGAGAGCCTTTAAGCACTTGCTCTAAAATTGTTGAACTCTTCATGGATTTAATATATTCACAAAAGTGTTTAAAATGTTTCCTATTTTAATGACACAATGACCTATGAGAGATTGCACTCTTGCTTGAAGAGCAAGGAACATTTGTTTCACCAAACATTTTGGACTGCAGTTCAATCTTTGTGACACACTACTCTGACCCAGAGGTCTGGGAACTGAAGTCCAAAATACTTGGCAGACCAAAAGCTGAGTGCACTTCTGCTGTGATAATTGGAGCCATTCAAGTAGGAGAAGAAAAAGAAAAACACATGTGTGTTTCTATGCTTATGTATTTAACTTTGATTAAAATGGCTAAACAGGTTTCTTTAAAAATAATCCATGGAATATTTTTTTTTTTAGGTATTTGATCCCCAGAGGTTTACACCTGAGAATGTATCCAGCAGAAATTCCCATGCCTTCCTGCCATTCTCTGCTGGACCAAGGTAAGCCTTACAACATATTGTATGTATTCATCAACCTCTTGTATAAGTGAAGGGCAAGTTTGGGGAACATAGTTATAACTTTTGGTAAGACCCATGGATAAGTCAGGGTGATTCCACAAAGAAGTGAAAACACCTCAGGGGGCAGTTGCCATATTCCCATCCAGGCATTCAGAATGGCCAGAAGCAGGACCACGCTGGAGAAAGTAGAGAGGTTAACCTCCAAAGCTCTTGCCTTTTGGCACTTTACTCAGGTATAGTACAGTCGTCACTGTTGCACTCCAGGACAGGAATAACCCTCTGACTTTAAAACTCCACACGTTGAGTAGAAAACAATCCTTTATTGAAGATAAGTAAAAGCAGCAAAGTAAAAAAAAGCACTTTAAAGGAATAGGTAAATCCAATTAAGTAAGGAGATAAGCAGGAAACAAATTAGTCCAAGGTAGAGTTCAATAAAGTCCATAAAACAAAGTACACACTTCTCTAATAAAATCCACAGAACCACCTAAACGTTGATCCCAGGCATGAGTATGTGTCAGCGACTCAATGCAGCACTCCACAAATGACTCAACAGACACCGCTGATATCACTCAATGCTTTACTGTACGAAATCATAGACAGTGCAATGCCAGGAATGGCATGCCTACACACTACATTTCTTATATACCTTTACATTTATATCCCTGTCACTAAGCAGTGAATACGCCCCTATCTTGCCACCAGTTTAGGGGGCCAAGGCTATAACGGCCCTTGCTCTCCCCCCCATGCAGCTGCATTCTAATCTACTGTGTGAAATTGACAATACTCCAAAAATCCTGAGCCAGCCACCTTGGCTAGGAATTTCTGGTACTGACATGACGCCCTGTCCTCCCGACCAGGCTCTCAATGTTTTCTAAAGGGCTGCTTCCCACCACCTCCTTTGGGAACTTCACCTTACTCAGTTTTCCATCTAGGGTTGGGCCCATCTCCTTCCGCCTCTGTACTTCTCGATCTGGGTGGCCCCTTTCCACCCAGGTGTTCACATGCTTCTCCCTGGTGTATCTTTCCCGACCTAACATGTATCTCTGGTGCTCTCTCTCCTCCTCCTGGAATCATCTCCGGTGGGGCGCGTAGTTCTGCACACCAGAAATGCCTCCCACCTTTCTCTAGTGGGCCCACCCATTTACATCGCTCTCGAGCAGTCTTTCCATAAAGGCCATGGTGGTGCCCCAGTTAACAAACTGGGCTGGGCTAGCTAATGTATTATATGGGTTCATTTCCAGGTTTCCATGCCCTTCGATCTGCCCATCCAACCCCTACACAGCAAAACACCAATATGACACCAACGAGGACCCACAGGCCGGCATAATATTCCACATCACTTCCCTTTGAACCTCCTTTGACCTGCTGTACACTGAGGCCCGTGGAAGATGCCTTTCCTTCCGAACCGTGGCGGGCCTTCTCCATGTGGTTACTCAGCACCTCCCACTTCGGGCAACCAACCGGTAGGGCTTGGTCTGTCTCTACCTCGGAGTAAGGTAACTCACCTCCACCGCTCTTGGGGTGGGCCATAGGCACACATCGGCCCATTCCTCTCTTTAGGATCAAGTCAGGGGCATACGAGGTGGTTCCTAGGTTCCATCCCTTGTAAGAACCCCTTCCCATCTCCCAGAGCAGGCTCACGAGACTCCTCCCGACCCCTCCGGAGTCATACTTGCCCAAATGCATTTATTCCTCCCCCGGAGTCCCAAACAAATGTCTTTTTTTATTATGGCAGCCACCTGCATGGTGACTGTCTCTGGCTGCAAATCATGCATGTCTAACAGGGTCAGCGTCTCCTTCACGGCTTCGCTGAAGCTGAAATGTCCTGAGGCCAAGATCATCCAATAGTGTTCCAAGGCACATTTTACTTTCTTCGCTCTCTTGTGAAGCAGTTCAAACAAAGGCAATTCCCAAGCTCCTTTGTCCCTTTCCTGGCCACGCTCTCTTCCAGCAAGCTCCTCTGCCTACTCTGAGACCCACCAACTGAGCCTCCCCTCCATCTCTGCCAAGGGCCTCCAGTGCCACGAGCCTCCCTCGCCTCCGCTTTCCGCTGGGAACAACGATGGGGCCCGGCAATTGCAGAACAAGCTCCCCCTGGCCCTCCCCAGCTCCTTGCTGCGTTTCAAAGAGACGGTCTGCAACAGCCCCTTTCTTGCTGCAACTATTCACAGCTGGGTCGGATGATCTTGCTGACTCGAAGGGCTGCCCAGGAACGGAGGGTGTCCTTCTGCTCCCTACTCCTCACATTCCCACTCTTGGGTGTCCACGTCAGGCAGGGTCTGCTCCAGGAATTAGCATTGTATTCCATCTCCTCCTCCCTCTCTCATGATTCCTTGGGAGCCTTTTGGTCTCAGCACCAAGACCCCATTCACATTCTCGTTACCGGCCTTCGCCTCCTCCTTCCCCTGCAGGGCAGAGTTTCGGTTCTTCGCTCTCTATTATCCTTACCCCCCTCTGCTTCAGCAGAGGCCCTGAGGAATGTGAAGGGAGCCCAGCCGCTGGGATGTTAACCCTTTGCTCACTCTCTTCTCCAGATGCTTTCTCTAGCTCTATGCAGCTCTGTGGATCCCCTCCATGCTGGGCCCAGGCCTCTGCCTTCCCTTGCACTGGTCACAGCAGTCAGGGCCCCGACAACTTTCCCATTTTGCTGGGGAAGACCTCTTCAGCGCCCCACTAACTGCTTGCTTCTAGCTGACGCCACAGATGCTTCTGGTTGAGGGTCTGCAATTCCCAGCTCGAAGATTTTAAACTCTCCAGAATGCTGCTGCCTGCTGCCTGGCTTGAAGACCTCTGTCGGCTGGGTGCAGGCTACCGAGGCCATCACACCACCCACGGAGCTGCTCTCTCCAGGAGCCGGTCGTAGGGCACTCTTGGCACAGCTGTCCTCGTGTCCTTGCAAGTTACATTGTCTCGTGTCTGTGGGGCTGCTAGCTGGCATTCTTCCTTGCTTCCATCTGCTGACACCTCAGGCGGTTTACCTTCCTCTGCTTCTCTCAGTGGGAGATGCCATTGCTCGGCCACACTTAAGCCAGGGCAAGGCGATGGTTGGTTTCCAACTTCTGCCTGGGCCTCCGCCTGTTGCGGCCCCTCCTGCTCAGGAGTTTTCTTCACTGTTAAAGGTTCTGCCAGGGTTGTTGCTGCCTCTGGCACTGGGCTCTGCACCAACATGATTTCCAAACTGTCTACTCTCCTCCCGACTACTCTTTCGGGTGAAAGCAGAGCTCCTTCTCCATTCTCATTCGGACATTGCCCCTTCTCCTCTGGAACCTTGTCAGCTACACGAGCCGGTCCGACAGACACTGTAGCTTCGCAACTGGGCTCCTGACGGGCAGGATTCCAAGATAACTTTCACTCCCCTCTACTTGCTCAATTCGCCTCCCTGCTCCCTCTGCAGTAGAACGCTGAGCAACTTCCTCTCCAACAGGCTCTGGCACCAAAGTGGGGAGGCGATTCCGTAGACCTTCCAGTACTGGCTCACCCATCTCAGGGAAATCCAGGACATCTCCTTCCTCAGTGCCCGTCTCTCCTATTGGCCCATCTGAGGGTATTTCATGCAAGGTTATCAGCTGCAGTGTCGCTGGGCTCTGGGGTTCTGGCAAGCTGGCTGGGTTGGAGCTGCCAGTTCTGGGCCTACTCTTCGGCTGATGCGCTCCCTCTCCCTCACTTCTTTCGCCCTAACCAGGACGCATTGTTCTAGGAGCTTGGCCACTACTTGCAGTCGCTCACCCATTTCGGCTGCACGCTCTTCCAAAGGGATCCTCAGGCCAGGAAATGGGAGGTCCCCTCCGGGCATGGGCGCTCGGAAATCTTCCAGCTGGATGCGCTGTAACTCCCGCAGCACCTCTTTCTCCTCACTCTCGACCTCCTCGTCCATTTCTCTGAGAGATCCATGTTGGTTCCCCTTTGTCGCCTCTTGCTCCGATTGTGGCTTTTTCTTCCTCCCCTGCAGAGCTCCTTTTCCCCCTCTCCGGTGCTGCTTCTACCTGGAGACTTTCCGAGGGGGCTGATGGGTCTTGGGCAGTTTCCTCCCGTCCCCTGACTCACCCTTCACCTCTGGCATCTGGACGTCTCCCTTCTCGCCCTTGGCCTCACCGCACATAGCAGGATAGCTCAAGAACCTTCGGCTTCCTTGTGTCCAGGCGTCTGGTTGGGATGGGGTCGTAACAGCACTCTCGGGGTTGCTTCTCCCAGGGATGTTCTCCCCAAGGCCAAGCTGGGGCTCCATCTCTGCTGGGCATATACTCACCAGCTGGCTGTGCACCTTTGCAAGAGTCTGTTCCAAATTAAGCATGCACTTCTCTGCCACTGCCACTCTTGTGGAGACAAGGCACTCTCTTCCACTCTGTGGAGGCGACTTCTGGCTGCGGAGTAGTTGTACTTCCCAAAGGGGCTCCGTACCGTATTCCCACACTCTGCATCCATAGACACCTTTTACGATTTTGATAGGGACGCTTCCACTTTGGGCCCCCGAGGGTTGGCCCTCTTCATCCTCTGAATCCCTCTCCAAGGGTCGGCTACCTTCATAGTTCTCAATCGCCGTTGGCACCCACACTCTCCTGCTCTTCTGCATGGTTACGTCCTCACCACGGGAGCCGGATAGATGTGGGGATTCCTGGCATTATGTCAGCGACTCAATGCAGCACTCCACGAAATGACTCAACAGACACCCCTGGATATCACTCAATGCTTTACTGTACAAAATCATAGACAGTGCAATGCCAGGAATGGCATGCCTACACACTACATTTCTTATATACCTTTTACATTCATATCTCCGTCACTCAAGCAGTGAATACGACCCCTATCTTTGCTGCCAAAGTTTAGGTGCCAAGGCTATAACGGTCCTTTGCTCTCCCACATGCAGCTGCATTCTAATCTACTGTGTGAAATTGGCAGTACTCCAAAATCCTGAGCCAGCCATCTTGGCTAGGAATTTCTGGTACTGACAAGTATGTACTCACAAGAGACAAAAAGCAAAACCAAGAAACAAGAAATACTTAAACATGAACCTTCTAAGCAAGGCTTCCATGAAACAAAGACAATAATTTAGCAGGATTCTAAATGCTGCTTCATCTGGCTACATTTCACATGCTTGGAACTTTTATCCCCTCATTAAGCTATTCCAAGCATTTAGGAACTGTTTTTGCTTTGCTTGGGAGCCCCTTATCTTTTTCTGTCAGAGCCTGGCAGAACACCGAAGGCATTGCTCGACCTGCCTGTTTTAATTAATCTCCTCCTGTCTATATACAGTATGTGCTCATTAATTTCTTCATGTGCCAAGTTGTTTTCAAGCCCCAAATCCTGGAAACTCTCTGGGAACAATTCAGGGAGTAAACCAACATCCCTATACCCTGAAAGGACATTCTCATGGGACACTACACATAGGTGTTTCTATGTCATTCCCTGCATCAATATCACTGACCAAATCATTGCCATCTTGAACCTGAGTAACATCAATCCCTACATCCAAAGCACCCTGATCCTGAAACACAATCACAGGCTGAACTCCAACAGTCACATTGTCTGTGGGTAGTGTAACGACTCTCCAACGCACGGTAGGGATCACACGAAGATGTTTTCTTGGTCCAACACGATTTTATTGAAGGTACGAGACATGTGAAGCTAAAGCACCGGCCCGCCACCCAAACACACCTTTTATACCCCCATAGCCCCTCCCCTACCCATGCAACATCTGGGCAGGGTTACATCAGCCCCAAGTGAGTCAGCAATCCCAGTAATCCACAGGGGCATGACCCCAGGGGTCACAAAGTCAGTGTCACCGGTCCCAATGTCCAATGTCCTTGCTTGGAGGAGTTACCTCACTTCCCTCTCAAACACCTGGAAGTTGCATCACTCCCAGTCTGACTCAACAGTCTGAATGAATCTGGGACAAAGGTCATCCCGAAGCTAAAGTGAAGGTCGCTGCTGCCTCATGACAGGCTTGGAACCTGGACTTCATCCAAGCTCAGGTTTCCCAATCCTGACATAGCGGTCTCCTCCACCTCGTCCTCCCCCTGAGGAAACAAAACATCATTCAATCTAAAGGAGGAAAGGGGCTCACGTACTTTTTTAACAGGCTACAATGAAAAGTGGGATGTACCTTTCCCAAACTTTTAGGCAACATGAGGGTATATGACACTTTATTCACAGCAGTTTCAATTCTGAAAGGCCCAATGTATTTAGGACTCAATTTCTTTGACTTGTAACCCAATTTTAAATTCTCTGTTGATAACCACACTAAGTCACCCTCGCTATACTCCTCCCCCTCTGTCTTCTGCGGTCCCCAAACAGCTTATATGACTGCTGTGCCTTCTTTAATACTTCCGTCACCCCCTTCCACTCCTCCTGGGCTCTTATCCTCCATTCCTCCTCCCCTTCCTTTCTTAAATCTAACAGCTGGGGTAAAGGGGCCACCTCTCGTCCGTACACTATTTCAAAAGGAGACTTCCCAGTAGAAGAATGTACTGAGCTATTATATGCCATTTCCGCATAGGGTAGGAGGTCTGACCAGTTGTTCTGCTCCTCATTACTAAACATTCGCAAATATGCTCCCAAGGATTTTTGCACTCTCTCCACGGCCCCATTACAAGAAGGGTGATAAGCAGTGGTCAAACGCCTCTGAGCCCCCAATGCTTCTAAGAAACGGTTCCAAAACTGAGCCGTAAACTGGACCCCGCGATCACTCAACACCTGCTCCGGACACCCATGCAACCTGTATACATGCTGAACATACAGCCCAGCCAACTTCTGCCGAGGGCAACCCCCTCAATGTGATAAAGTGGGCCTGTTTCGAGAACATATCCAGCACAGTCCAGATGAAACGATAACCCCGACTTGAGGGCAGCTCCCCCACAAAATCCGTGCTAACATGCGTCCACGGCCTCACCGGCTCTACCACTACTTGAATCAACCCCTGCGGCTTCGCAGAGGGAACTTTATTCCTTGCACACACCTCACAGCACTCCACATAACGCCTCACTTCCGCCTTCATCCCAGGCCACCAAAACCTCTTCTTAATCGCCAGGATAGTCTTCGTCAGCCCCCAATGACCCGCAGTCTTATGGTCATGGTGTAGCCTCAACACTTTCACCCTCAAACTCTGAGGCACATAAGTCCTACCCTCAACAACCCACAAACCATCCAACAGCTGGCATTCCTTTCCGTGTTCCTGCAACCACTTGTCCCCTACATAACTCTCTTGCAATTCCAGCCTCCACTCATCTACAACTTCATCCTCTTGTTTCACTCCCACCACAGTGTGGGACCTGGTTTGCACAGCCAAACCCCAATGCTCTTTAGCAAAAATTCCCTCCGCTTTATGCAAGCCATTCTCTCCCACACTCGGGTATCGGGACAACGCATCAGCCACCACGTTCTCCTTGCCTTTGATATGCTGCAGCCTAAAATTAAATCTATTGAAAAACTGAGACCACCTCACCAATTTCGAGACAACTTTTGGGGATTCCTCAGATATTGCAAATTCTGATGGTCTGTCATCACTATAAACGGGAAAGCAGCCCCTTCCAGGAAATGACGCCAAGTTAACAATGCATTTCGTATGGCAAACGCCTCTTTCTCCCATACTGGCCATTTCCTCTCATGCTCCCCAAACTTTTTCGAGAAATAAGCACAAGGTCTTAACCTCTCCTGATCATCTGCCTGCATCAAAGCCCCCCATAAGCCCAGGCAGAAGCATCACATTGAACAACAAAGGGCCTATCTACATCTGGGTGCCACAACAAAGGCCCCTCAGTAAATGCTTTCTTTAACCTCACAAACGCTTCCTGGCATTCCTCAGTCCAATCTAATCTTGCACCTGGAGACTTGACTTTTTCGAGGGGGAGAGTCACAACTGCAAACTCAGAAATGAAAGCCCGATAAAAATTTGCCAGCCCTAAGAAAGCCTGCAGCTGCCTACGCGTACGTGGAGCCTCCCAGCTCAACACATCCTCCACCTTGGCAGGATCCATTTCAACTCCTTTCTCACTAATTCTATAACCCAAAAAATCAATCTGATTTTTACCAAACTCACACTTACTCAGCTTAACATACAACTTTGCCTGCCTCAACCGCTCCAACACTTCACGCACTAACTGCACATGTTCTTTCTCTGTGGCTGTCACTATCACAATGTCGTCTAAATACACAAACACGCCTTTATACAAAAGGGGTGCAACACCTCGTTAATCAACTGCATAAAAATACCTGGAGAGCCTGCTAAACCGAATGGCATGACGGTCCATTCGTACAGCCCGAGGGGGCAAGAAAAAGCTGTTTTCCACTGATCACTTTTTTCACTCTCACCATATGAAAGGCATCAATCAAATCCAGCTTGAAAAACCTTACCTCCTCCCAACTGCCCTAACAGATCCTTGATTAATGGTAAAGGATAGCAATTGGTAGTACTGACAGCATTCAACCCCCTATAATCGATACACAATCTCAATTTCCCATCTTTCTTTTCCCGGAACAACACTGGCGCGGCAATGGGGGACTCAGACCTTCTAATAAACCCTTTTTTCAGATAATCATCTATTTGTTCCCTTAAGGCCAACTTCTCTTTAACCGTCATAGCATAAATTTTGGGTTTAGGCAGTACAGCTCCTTCTTTAACCTCTATGCTGCATTGCACATTCGAATGGGGGAAGGTTTTGAGCTAATCTGGGGTTGAACACGTCTGCATAATCCTGATACTCAACTGGCACTCCCTGCACTTCGCTTTCAACCCTTTCTTTCCTATTAGGAGCACACTGCACAGTCCCCGCCTTCCAATCTATTTTAGGATTCACCTGTCCCAACCAAGGCATACCCAATACCACCTCATGTCCTTTTACGGGGCCATTATAAAATCAATATTCCCCTCCCAGGGTCCTACCCGCCCCTTTAAACCTTTTGTCCCCACAGAGAACGGTCCTCCCTCTATAGATGACCCATCCAACTGTGTAAAAGTAACCGATGTCTTTAATGGCTGTGTCTCACCTCCCCACTCCTTCACTAACTTGGGGGACATCATATTCTCTGAGCACCCACAGTCCACCAAAGCTTTCCTTTCTATCACTCTATTCCCCTTATATATCCCCAGGGTACATTGGATATTAGTTCTCACCCCAACGCTTTTACTCTCATCTCTGTCCATGAGGACTGCTTTAGCTGCAGCCTCTTTCACTGGGCCCAATCCTGACTTTCGCCGGCATTGGGAAGCAAAATGTCCAGGCTGATTGCAGGAAAAACAAAGTCCTCTTCCGAACGTAGGCTTCTTCCCACTACTGGATCGATCATCATTGCCTCGCTTAGTCTCTCCACCTCTGCCTTGATCCTGAACCACCCCACGGCCAGCTCCACGAGACCTCATAGGCTGGAATCTACGCCGCTGCACTTGGGCAAGGATTCCTTCCACCTTGCCAGCCAACTGGACCCATCCGTCCAGATCTCCTGGATCATCACGGTGTAAGCACCACTCAAGGATTTCTTTCCGTAGACCATCCTTAAACAGCTCCAAAAGAGTGGATTGGGACCATTCCGCCACCTTTCCAGCTAGTCCCATGAACTCCTCGGCGTACTCCGTCACCGATTTGGATCCCTGGGACAAACAGCGCAACGCCTCCTTCGCCTTGATCCGCTCCAGCGGATCCCGAAACCGATTCCGGATTGCTCGCAGGAACTCTCTCACCGATCTCAAGCAAGGGTCCCGCCGGTCGTGGCACTGCACATACCACTCAGCTGCCCGACCCTTGAACACGGCTCCAACGGCCCGCACTTGGCTGCCTTCGCTGGGATAAAGATGACCGTAGTCTTCCATGTGGTCTTGCACCGCTGCGATGAAGAAGGCGACTTTACTAGCTTCGCCATCAAACTCCACCCGCAACGGCTCCTTCTTCATGCGGCCACCGAACTCTTGGGAAACTACTCCTCTCCCTGGATAGTCCCTCGGACCGGAAATGCCTCTTCCCATCCCTACTGGCTGCTTAATGCGCCTCGCCTCTGGGACTGGGCTCACTGGACTTCTGTCTCTGTTCCTCACTCCCAAAGGAGATCTAGGACACTCGACTGAAGATCCACCATCCATCCACGCATGGTAAGTGAAGTCTCCTCCTCCCGGGGCCTTCCACATCGATTCTCTCTGATCTCTCTGGAACATCACCTGAGACATCCGTTTGACCGTCTGTACCACCGCTTCCATCTGGCAACTCAACACATCCAGCCTAGATGGTGACTCAGGTTCTGGGGTCTCACTACCCCCTTCTGTCAGGTCCTCCTGACCCCCTCTGGCACCGCATGCCTCCAGATCCTCCTGGACCTCTGCCAGACGAACGCTCCAACGCTCCCCGGCCTGCTGAGCGCTCCTACGCTCTCCGATCCGCTGAGCGCTCCTACGCTCCTCTTCCTGCTGGGCGATTTCACGCTCCTTCCTCCGGCAGGCCAACGTTTTGCTCACCTGAGCATCCCACAACCGCTCCCCTTCACGGAGCTCTCTCTCCATCTCACGTTCCGACGCCATCGCCTCCGGAAGCATCCGGGACTCCCACCTGGTCCAAAGTGGTCCATTCCCACTCCTCAACTCTCCGGACTTCGTCGGGATCTACCACAAACTGATCCAAATACGCTTCTTGCTTCCAAGCCAACCTCTCCATTGCTGGGATAGTTGAAAAGGGGCTTTAGCTTCTGTAACGACTCTCCAACGCACGGTAGGGATCACACGAAGATGTTTTCTTGGTCCAACACGATTTTATTGAAGGTACGAGACATGTGAAGCTAAAGCACCGGCCCGCCACCCAAACACACCTTTTATACCCCATAGCCCCTCCCCTACCCATGCAACATCTGGGCAGGGTTACATCAGCCCCAAGTGAGTCAGCAATCCCAGTAATCCACAGGGGCATGACCCCAGGGGTCACAAAGTCAGTGTCACCGGTCCCAATGTCCAATGTCCTTGCTTGGAGGAGTTACCTCACTTCCCTCTCAAACACCTGGAAGTTGCATCACTCCCAGTCTGACTCAACAGTCTGAATGAATCTGGGACAAAGGTCATCCCGAAGCTAAAGTGAAGGTCGCTGCTGCCTCATGACAGGCTTGGAACCTGGACTTCATCCAAGCTCAGGTTTCCCAATCCTGACAGGTAGATTGACTCAGGTTTTGGGGCTGATTTTTTAAAACTAAAATGTTTAGATTTATATAGGAGTATATACGGTAGATGTACATTAGCATAATTTATCAACCCAGTATCTCTTGTCTAGGAGTGGGCAAATCTGCATCTCTCAGTGGATCAGCCACCGCACTTGTCATGACTAAAAGGGATGTCACATCATCATCATCATCCCTTCTGGTTTCATTTTCAGATGATTTTGTGTGTTTGAGGCTATTTCCTAGTGCTCCAATTGTTTAGAATTCTCCTGACAATAATTCTTGAGGACACTCAACTACATAAAGATTTTGATGGTTCAGTTTGGCCAGCTCCCTGGAGAAGGTTAAGCCCTCCTATTCTTGTGGAATTTGAGTATTCCTCCCCTCCCTGTTCTAAGATATGGGGTTTTTTAATTAAAAAAATAAGAGATACATTTACAAAGTTTTATACTTTCTTCAGTGAATTATCATGTTATTGTAGATATTTAATTATACATACTGGGCAGAAAGAAATATTTGGAAAGATTAGGTCTTGATGCAGATGTTTTTGTAACCAGTTCTTTTTTTTCCTTTTAGGAATTGCATTGGGAAGCAGTTTGCCATGAATGAAATGAAAATAGCTCTGGCCATGACTTTGCTTCAGTTTGAAATTTCACCTGATGCTTTGAAGCCCCCACCTCTTCCCATCCCTCAAATTGTCACGCGTTCTCAGAATGGGATATACCTTTGCTTGAAAAAAATCATGTAAACTACAACAACTACAGAGGAAATAATATAAGACAGGAGAAGGGCAAGCATAATGGAGAATGGGCAAGACTGCATTGATTGAACAGAATCTTTATTAAAATAATTTGAGAACAAATCTTTAATATTTAGATATCCAATAGCAATCTCCTTTTGAATAACAATAACTGCTACTACTATTACTACTACAACTACTATTCAATGGCTGGACTCATATTGGGCTGTCAAACTTTTCCATTTATGGCCCCTTTTGGTCTTGGAAATACTTATTTGACCCTGTGTATATAGGTATGTGAAACTGGTATAAAATCAGACATTTACTGACAGTAAATTCGCATTTTCAAGACTTGCTAAACAGGCTGACTTTTCTTTTTATGAACTACTAGCTTGGGGACCCGGCCCTGCCCGGGTTATTTGAGAAGGGCAGCAGGATGTAGAGTGGGTCATGGGGGCTCTGTGTGCCAAGTTTGGTCTTGATCCATCATTATTGGGAGTTGCAGTGGTATCATGAAATTACTGAAGGTAGTGCAAGTCCCATCATCTGTCCCCCCCCCCCCCAAGTGTAGTAGGATGTAGATTGGGTCATGGGGGCTCTGTGTGCTAAGTTTGGTCTGTATTGGTGAATGGATGAGGGATGCATTGTTTTTTGGAAGTGAGTGAAGGTACTTCAAGTCCCATCATCCGTGGTCCATCTCACAGTAAACTGCACCAGGCTGTAGAGTGGGTCATGAGGGCTCTGTGTGCCAGATTTGGTGTTGATCAGTCATTGCATTAGGTTTGTAGCAGGATTGGGAAGTGAGGGAAGGTACTGCAAGTCCCATCATCCATGTTCTGTCCCCCTCTAAACTTCAGTAGGGTGTAGAGTGGGTCACTGGGGCTCTGTGTGCCAAGTGTGGACTTTCTCAGTGTTTTTTGGGGGCCACAGTGGTCTGGGGAACAGAGGGGTGTGAAAATACTACAAATTCCATCATCCATTGTCAGTCCTCCCCCGAACCTCACCAGGACGTGAAGGCAGTCATGGGGGTTATGTGTGCCAAGTTTGGTCTCAATCGGTAATTGGATGAGGGTCGCAGCAGACTTGGGAAATGAGTAGAGGTACTTCAAGTCCCATCATCCATGGTCCACCCTCCTCCAAACTGCACCAGGACGTAGAGTGGGTCATGAGGGCTCTGTGTGCCAGATTTGTTGTTGATCAGTCATTGGATTAGGTTTGTAGCAGGATTGGGAAGTGAGGGAAGGTACTGCAAGTCCCATCATCCATGTTCTGTCCCCCTCCAAACTTCAGTAGGATGTAGAGTGGGTCACTGGGGCTCTGTGTGCCAAGTGTGGACTTTCTCGGTGTTTTTTGGGGGCCACAGTGGTCTGTGGGAACAGAGGGGTGTGAAAATACTACAAATTCCATCATCCATTGTCAGTCCTCCCCCGAACCTCACCAGGACGTGAAGGCAGTCATGGGGGCAGGCATGTAGCCGGGGGGGGGCTAAGGGGGCTTCAGCCCCGAAATTCTCAGGGTGGTCCGCGAGAAGGCCTTACTGGTACATTATTTAAACTGTTATGTTTATTCATATCATGATCTGATCACCATGCTCATTATATCCCACATTAATGGGGTTATTGGGATAACAATACAAAAGGTTTGCTAGGGTAGACCCTCTTCCACCCAGTCTCAGCCCCGAACCAAACTCACCCCGAATCAAAATCCTGGCTACAGCCCTGCATGGGGGTTATGTGTGCCAAGTTTGGTCTCAATCGGTAATTGGATGAGGGTCGCAGCAGACTTGGGAAGTGAGTAGAGGTACTTCAAGTCCCATCATCCATGGTCCACCCTCCTCCAAAGTGCACCAGAATGTAGAGTGGGTCATGAGGGCTCTGTGTGGCAAGTTTGGTGTTGATCAATCATAGGATTAGGTTTGTAGCAGTCTTGGAAAGTGAGGGAAGGTACTGCAAGTCCCATCATCCATGTTCTGTCCCCCTCCAAACTTCAGTAAGATGTGGACTGGGTCACTGGGGCTCTGTGTGCCAATTGTGGTCTTTATCATTGTTTGTTGGGGGCCACAGTGGTCTGTGGGAACAGAGGGGTGTAAAAGTACTACAAATCCCATCATCCATTGTCAGTCCTCCCCCGAACCTCACCAGGACGTGAAGGCAGTCATGGGGGTTATGTATGGCAAGTTTGGTCTCGATCAGTGATTGGATGAGGGTTGCAGCGGACTTGGGAAGTGAGTAGAGGCACTTCAAGTCCCATCATCCATGGTCCACCCTCCTCCGAACTGCACCAGGACGTAGAGTGGGTCATGGGGGCTGTGTGTGCTGAGTGTGGTCTGTATTGGTCCTTTTTGGTGGCCTCAGTGGTCTGTGGGAACCAAAGTGTTGGAAAGTACTACAAATCCCATAATCCGTGGGTCATGTCCCCCGACCCGCGCCAGGGTGTAAAGGGGGTTAGGGGGGGTTATGTGTACCAAGTTTGGTGCAGGTCCATCACCCGGGCTGGTCACTGTGGCCTGTGAAAGTGGCTGCCACATATCCGCCCTGGCCTGTGAAAGTGGCTGCCACATATCCGCCCTGGCCTGTGAAAGAGGCTGCCACATATCCGCCCTGGCTTGTGAAAGTGGCTGCCACATATCCGCCCTTGCCTGTGAAAGTGGCTGCCACAATCCGCCCTTTCGCCCTCCGCATACACACAAACATTCCGTTTTATAAAGGTATACAGATAGCTAATCACATTCTGTAGAATCCACTGTAAACACTGCACATTGTTGCTTACAGATACATGCAAACATCTAAAACAGCCACAAGGTGATATTCAGAAAACATTTATTGCCAGGTTTTTCATGACTCCAGCATTAAGCTAACAAGATGCCATTTGGGGCTGGGACCCACAGTTTAAGAAGCAGTGACCTAGAATAACACACTGTTAACTATATTATATTCAAAATAACTACATAGCCACTAGTTTAGTAGCTATGAAAACCCTCCAGACTACATTTCAAGGGAAGCAGCCCCTGGGATTGATAGGGATCTGATCCCTTGTCATCCAGGAAGCAAGGAACTGATGATCCCATTCCTGATTGCCCAAGCAATCTCAGGCATGAGGAAGAATTGTGACAAGGGCCCTACTTCTAATGGAAGATCAGGCAGCACACAGCTATGTTTTATTTTCTTGCTTACACAGTTGTTTGTTTGATTTATACCCCGATATTATTTCATCAAGTAATGCATACAAAACACACACATTTTGACAGCCTCTACGCCAATCTGACATGTAACATTATTCTGCAGCAACACATTGTCCTTCCAGGTGGCAGTAGATACTTTTACTAGGTAAGAGGGACAGATTCTACTTGGATTCCCTTATCTTCTCCCTTGGGACACTCAGTTGTTTCCTCTTTCTCAGTGCTTCTTATTTTAGGTGCTTCTTTCCCTTAGTGCTAGCTACTAAGCTAGAGGGCATCCTCATGTTTGTGTTGGATTAGATATTCAAGATGAGGCACTTGTTCCATTATTCTCCAAGATGTAGGAACTCAGTTGAATGAAACAGCAAAGTAATAATAAAGCTTGGTATCTTGTAAGTAAAACAAGTGCAAGGACACTTACCTTCACCATAAAACAAAATCCAAAGTACACATTGTGGTGATACCTTTACCACCCAATCAGAAGGTACACAATTTACACACCTTCTGACTGGCTCAATAAAGATATCAACATGTGTACTTTGGATTTTGCAAAACAATAATCTAGAAATTGCTGTTCAAAGCTGTGGATGTGCTTATCATCTCCTTTACTCTTAACTTCTCTGGTATATGTAGGGACTTTGAAAGCCCCCCCCCCCCCAAGCTCCACTTACCAGGCAGCAATTAATGCAATCAGTTGTGCGTGTGTTTGGGGGGGGGGGGGCTCTTTTTATTATAATTTTTTTATTAAAGGTTTCAAATTTTATACAAGTAACATGAAAACATAGGATAATAACATACATGGGGAACAGGAAAAATTAAACAAAAAGGGGGGGGGGTAAAATGACTTCCGCTCTCATTCCACACCATTAACAATAACTATTTTAAACAAATCTATTAACCTGGAGCATCCCAGATGCTCTTATTTTTACATCGTGATAATCCCTTTTATCACCTTATTCATTTCAGTCTGTAAATCAATCTTTAATCTTGATATACTCAGCAACCTGTGACCAGTCTGTTCTAATATTTCCTTTACCATTATTCTGTCTCAACCAACATGTAAGTTCATCCATATATTTAATCTCAAGTATCTTCTCTTGCCATTGGTCCTCTGTTGGTAAAAGATTTGTCTTCCAAATTTTTGCAAATATAATCCTTGCCGCCGTCGACAGGAGGATAAAAAGTTTTTCAGTGTTCTCATTTTTAAAAATTCCATTGTCTATGATACCTAATAGATATAGCTCTGGTTTCATTTGGAACTCAACCTTTAAAATTTCTTTACATTCCTTATAGATTAATTTCCAATATTCGTTGGTTTTAGGACAGGTCCACCACATGTGAAAGAAGGAACCTTCTTGCTTGTCACATTTCCAACACTTATTGTCCACATTTTTGTACATTATATTTAATTTATTAGGTGTGATGTACCATCGATGTATCATTTTGAGCCAATTTTCTTTTAAATCAGTTGCATATGTAATTTTGATCTGTTTTTTCCATAACCTTTCCCATTCCTTTAGTTGAATGGGTCTCCCAATGTTTCGTGCCCACTTTAACATGGATTGCTTAATTACTTCCTCCTCTGTTACCCAATTCAAGAGCATAGAATATGTTTTGGATATAGTTTTTTTTTCATTTTTAAGAATTTTGTCCCGGGGGAGGCTCTTGAACAGGAAGCAGAAGACTTATCTTCCCCCTCATACACTCTTGGGATGTAAGCGATCATTAATAAGAGGGGGAATTGCAACCAAAATTTCACATCTGGTTGTTGCAATAAAAATTACTCGTGAGATGGGTTGGAAAAACCATTCTTTTATTTCCTAACTAACAAGAATAGACTCTTATCTATAACAGTGGTTGCTGTCTAAAAATTGAGACTGAGAGGGTTCGACTGGGAGTCACTACATAGCTGTGTAAGCTATAGTGTATGAACATTAGTAAAAGCTACAAGATATGTAAACAGACCACTGTTAGACACAACATCTATACATGTCCCTTAATATTGTAGTCCATCCAATATGCCAGGGTAGTCCATCAGAGAGGGCTACTTAGATCCCACTGCATGCTTTCAGCTGGCAACTAGTTGTCAGTTCTAGCTCTCCCTACCTTCTTCTATGGTGCTTTCTTTGGCCTGTTCTTTTCATATATCTTAAGATGTAGTAGAGATGAGGAAGAAGTTAAGCCACCTTCTCTAACTGAAGGGCCTCTCTCCTTTCAGAATATTCAGGAAAAATCTCTGAAATAAAATCTCTTTTGGCTGCCTTTGCAAACAATCAAATAATAATCTCATTAGAGTATAGCACTTGTCAACTTTATACCATATTGTTGAATCTGTTTTACAGTACTTTAATGAGATGTTCTGGAGAAGGGGTGTATCCCAATAAAATATAATGATACACTGCCATATAATCTACTTCAAAGCAGATAATCTGGATTTTATATGGCAGTGTAGAAGGGCCCAGAGGCCCCTTCCAAACAGCTGAATAAAATCCCACATTATCTGCCTTGAAGCGGAGCCCCCAGTGGGTTAAACCCTTGTGCCGGCAGGACTGAAGACCGACAAGTCACAGATTATTTATTTATTTATTTGGATTTGTAGACCGCCACTCCCAATGGCTCAGAGTGGTTTACAACATGGCTCGAAGAGAGCAGACAATAAGTAAAACATACAGTAAAAATATAAAACAGAAGAACAATAATAAAGCACAATTGGATCACGAGCTTTCGAAGGCCTGGCTAAACAAGTGCGTCTTGCAGGCTCTGAGGAAAGAAACTAAATTTTGCAGAGCCCGCGTTTCTGGTGGTAACGTATTCCACAGTACAGGGGCAATGATTGAGCATTGTCGAAGTCAAGTGAAAAGCCTTCATGCTAGGGACGTCAAGGAGGTTCTGATCCTCAGAACGAAGAGATCTCGGAGGGTTATATGGAATCAGGCGATCCCAACGATTAGAATCAAGGGAGAGCATGGATGAGTTCCCTTTATCAGCTCCAGCTCCCCATGTGGGGACACGAGAGAAGCCTCCCACAAGGATGGTTAAACATTTTAAAAAATCAAAAAACTTCCGGGCGTCCCCTGGGCAACATCCTTGCATACCGCCAATTCTCTCACACCAGAAGCTACTTGCAGTTTCCAAAGTCTCTCCTGACATGGAAAAAAATCTGTCTTGAACTGGAATATATGGTAGTGTGGACTCAGGTAACCCAGTTCAAAGCAGATATTGTGGGATTTTCTGCCTTGATATTCTGGATTATATCACTGTGTGAAAGGGCCCTGAGGCTCTCGTATTTTAGCATATCATTCGTAAGCTTGAATAGCATTGAATACCCTTACTGATTGACTTTGCGGCTATTCAATATTATTCAAGCTTGCTAATTGCAACATTCACACTTGCTTTAAACCAGTGGTTCCCAACCTGTGGTCTATAGACCACCAGTGGTCCCCAAGAACGAAAATATGGTCTGCAGCCTCACAATTTCTACACCGTTGCCTTAAAACCACACGGTAATGAGAACAACTGATCTTGCGAAACCCTCTTATAGTGCCGAGACAATGGGGATGTCAGGAGGGGAGAGGCTGACAACCCACAAAAGATTACTACTACCACATCAGCTCTAGATGATTAAATATGGTTTTCTGTGGGTGAGCAGATGCTGACTACTGGATGGCATATGTTCTGTATCAAAAACTAGAGCTGATGTGGTCTATATAATGTAATTGTCTGAATTAGCACCCAAAATAACCAAACCAAATCTAAAGTTGATCAAAAACTGATTCATAACCCTTCTGGTATTAATGTTGGAGAGTGGTCCCTGGCAAAGTGGTCCCTGTTTTTTTAAAAAAAGTTTGGGAACCAACACAAGACAAGGATTCTTTCTCCCACCCTGGACATTCCACAGATATATACACTCTCCACTTGCTTCACTGCCAACATAACCTGTGAAGATACCAGCCACAGATGCAGGTAAATTTTTAGTAGAGAATGCTGCTAGAACATGGCCATACAGCCCAAAAAACTATTGACTCTGGCCATGAAAGCCTCTTAGACAATACATTAAGACGAATGGCCAGTAGGTGGCATTGTAGAATGCAGGCATCATCAGCATATTTGACAGGTTAGGGACCAGAACGGAAATAGCTGAAATAAGGAATCTACAGTGCTCTGAACCTTAACCTGTTACATAAGGTAGTAATGCTGTACAGAAGCTGAGGATGGCACCAAATAAGAAACAATGTGTGAATCTTTTTATTCAGTTTGAATACTGGATCCCTTGCTTTAATGATAACTGCTGAGCTGCAGAAGGCCAGGAATGAGACTGCATTTGCTATGGCAAAAGAAAATGCTCTCAGTCGGCCCTTCCAAGTATATCTCAGGCCATTTCCTAGGAAGGGTGTTTGCATAGAACAGATGGAGAGGCCCCACCTCCACACCTTTAAAATTATATGTAACTGGAACCCATTAAGTCATTATGTGCTTGAAAAAACAAGATTACTGAGCTTTGATTTTAAAAGGACATAGGATGAAAATCAAGCTGTCCAAAGCAGGAGACAGTTGTACAAAAGCATGCGCACACACACAAAGCTGTACAAAAGCATGTGCACACACACAAACATTACCTAGGTGGACAATTTATATGTTGATGAATATATATATATATATATATATATATATATTATTTGAAAAAAAGAGAACTAAAGAAAACAATGGGAGGGCTGCATCAGGGGAGGGTAGTGAATCTGCCAGTGTGCGGGTGGTGAATCCACTCTTGATTTTACTGCTGTTTCTGGCACAGCTGTCTTGAATTGAAGGGGAACTTTCCCATCATTATATTGCAATCCTTCAGAAGTTATATACCAGGAGAGGTGTTCAGCTCAGAGCAGCTGCAAGAAGAATCATGGTAAAAGCCCCCACCATAATGAATCCATTGGTCAGGTCCATCAGAAGAATCCCATGACCATTTGTGATCTGTATTTATTTATTTACTGCATTTATACCCCGTCAACTTCTCAATCCCCAATGGGGACTCAGGACGGCTTACAATAAGCCCCGTTAAGAGGCTATTACACATGATACAATAATAAAATCACAGATAAAAACATATCATAGTTAAAAACAATACAAAATTAAAAACCATACAAAGCCATCATTAAAATAGTAGACCAGTCTCATCAATAATAATAATAATAATAATACTGTTTATTTCTATTCCGCTCTTCTCACCCCGAAGGGGACTCAGTGCAGATTACAATACACATACGACAGACAGTCCCTGTCGGAAAGACATACAATTACACATAGACAAATACAGTGCAGTTTTTAGAAGGACTTCTTCTTTCCTGGCTGCGTCATACAGGTGGACGTCATCGGGTGTGAATGCTCCATTACATCATTGTTGTTATGTCCCTGTGTCATTGCGCCATCACGTCAAAGGTGGTGCTGTTGTTCCATCCTCATGACAGGAGACTCTTGTTTCCACCACTTCCGCCTCTCCCTTCTCCATCAGCCTATTTCAGACAAGTCTGTGCAAAAGTCCTTCCCCACTTTTATGGTCCCCAATTTGTTGTTAATTCACAGCTGGGCTGTTGAACTGCTTGGGTAAACAGTAGACAGGGCTTACAGCTGGCGTCTAACTCAGCCCGGGATTCAATCCTGCAATCTTCAGATCTTCGGATTTATTTTATTATTTATTTCAGGATTTTACCCCGCTCTTCTCAACCCCTGAGGGGGGACTCAGAGCGGCTTACAGTACGGCACAATTCGATGCCAGCACAGCTGTTGTTACCGCTGTGCTATCTCTCCGGCCCCCGGTCGATCATACTGTCATTCCAGATTGTCCCTTTAACGTGCTGCCTTACATCTGTCCAAATGCCTAGTCCCAGAACCATGCCTTTAGTTTCTTCCGGAAAGCCAGGAGGGAAGTAACCAATCTTACCTCCGTTGGGAGCGTGTTGCATAGGCGGGGAGCCACCACCGAAAAGGCCCTGTCTCTTGTCCCCACCAAGCGCATTTGAACAGTAGACGGGAGCGAGAGTAGGGCCTCTCCGGATGATCTTAGATTTCAGGGTGGGACGTAGGGGTGGATGCATAGTGTATTGGCACTACGGTCTCTGACTCAACCATATTCCTAATTGCGGACCCATATAAGTCATGGATCCCCTGCCATCAGTTTGTTTGGATTCTTCACATTCTTAATGGGGAGTACAAGCATGATGGGAATCCCACCGCAATCTGTGATTTCAGATCAGAAATAATAGCTTTCTGTCTCATTTACTTTGACAAGAGGGAGATCTGCAACTGGAGCATGGAATTGCTCTATTATCTTCAGTCTGATACAATTCACTGTCTGAAAAGTAAGCAAAGGTGGGAATTTGGTTTTTGGTGGAAATTCAATAGATCGGTGGCAAGTGTAGACAAAGTACAGCCATTCAAAGACATGTCTATCTTCCCCTTAGAAAGTGAATTGTATTGAAAACCCACCATAACAATATCAAAGCAAATGCAGTGCCATACAAAGCAAGTGACTAATTTGAAAAGAATAGCTTCATGACTCCCATTAAAAGGCTGCAGCCTGGGGGCCCTGGGATTAGGCCCCTTTTTATCTGAGGTACCTTTGGAGGCTTCTTTTCCTGTCTGTCCGAGAGCCATTCGAAATCATTTCTTCTCTTTCTTTCTTTGGAGGCCTCTTTGGAGATTTTTCTCTCACCTCCCCCCTTTCTGGATTTGCTGCCATGTTAATGGGCTGAAGAGGGACAAGAGGAGGTGTGTCCCATAATTCATTAATACTTCATCTTTGGACATACTGTCTGTGATTTTGGAATTGGCCCTCTTATTATCTCAGTGTAAATGATCTCAAAAAGTGAAGACACAGAGAATAAGGAATCTCAGAAAGAGGGTGGGAAGAGGAGGGTGAGGTGGGAAAGGATCACTTTGGGCACTTTTGTGTGGAAAAGGGAGAAGGAAAGCATGCTGTCCAAGAGGGTCCAGATGGGAGAAACCTTGCCCTTGTTGAGTTTCTGTATTGACCTGAGTACTGTTTTGGTCAATTAAGCTGGCTCTCTGTAGTTAAAAGATTCCAAGAGTCATTTGTTTCAAAAAATAAAGCTGTTTAAACAAAATATGTTCAGGCACAACAATAGACAGTATTAGCAACATGTAAAACAAACAGTCTTACAGTTTAGTTCCATAAGAACAACATAAATCTTCCTTCCGTCTTCTTTTCGAAGTCTTCTGCAAAGTTGCTGGCTTCTTCTTCAAATCAAAATTCCTCACCCAAGGTCAGTCTCTCAGCTGCCTTATTTTATACAGGAATAGCTGCAAAACACCCACAGCTGTGATTTTTACCAGCACCTTCTAGAGGCTTCTGGCTTCAAGTAAGTTTGTAACAAACTTACTCCAAGTAGTCCATTTAAACATTTAAACTTAATTTTACAATATTTTACATTTTTATTCTTACATTTTACAATATAATTTGCCCACATTTCATTTTTTATTTTATTTATTTCAACAGGCTCCTTTCTAATTATATTGTACAAATGATAACTAAAAAACATTTAAACACAACAGAGCTGGAACAAATTTTATGCACTAACAGCAATTAACCCCATTTTTGCCCATAACACTTTATGTTGCATGGCTGGTAAAGCTTTGGTGAATATATCAGCAACATTCTCTTCAGATCTACAGTACTGTAGTACAATCATACCCTGTTTTAACATGTGCCTCACATTCTGGTATTTTACAGCAATGTATTTCGTTTTGCTTTTCATGCTCTCATTCATGGCCAAAGCTATGCAGGTCTGTGAGTCTTCATTCACCACTATGGGTTTTCAAACTTTAAACCCAGGTCAATTAACAACTGCTGAATCCAAATTAACTCATTCCCTACTTCTGAAAGAGCAGCAAATTCTGATTCCGCTGTAGACACAGCAACCGAACTCTGTTTTCTGGATCTCCAACAAATGGGTTTGTCCCCATACTTGACAAAATAACCTGTCACTGATTTCCTGTCTCCCTCATCAGCAAACGAACTGTCAACAAAAACTTCCAGCTTCTCACTTTCCAACAAAGGATAAAACAAACTATAACTCACAGTTC
>JARBWK010000005.1:84763129-84833448 GCA_030556195.1 Anolis apletophallus
GGCTGTTGAAACATGATAAATATCTCTAAGCTTCTGCCAGGCCTCATGTGCAGTGAGAACTCCATGCACATATGCCAGCTGGGAGTTGTCCACACACAACAAGATTGTTGCTAGTGCTTTATCGTTCGCCCTCTTCACAGCCGCTGTGGCGTCATCTGCTAAAGGCGACGATGTAACATCCCATAAATCTTCCCTGATAAGAACACTTTTCATCTTTACGGCCCAAGTAGCATAATTGGAGGCTGTAAGACGCTCCAATGCCAGGCCTCCCAGGGAAACGGATGATAAACTCATCTTCACAAGAATGTCTTTCTCTTTTGCAGCTCTTGTATACTGTCTGTGCCAAAAAACAACTAACAGAGAGTAAGGAAATACTTGACCAGCTTCCAACAAAAACAGAAACTCCAACCATCCTTTGCTACCACCTGTTGAGTTTCTGTATTGACCTGAGTACTGTTTTGGTCAATTAAGCTGGCTCTCTGTTAGTTAAAGATTCCAAGAGTCATTTGTTTAAAAAAATAAAGCTCTTTAAACAAAATATGTTCAGGCACAACAATAGACAGTATTAGCAACATGTAAAACAAACAGTCTTACAGTTTAGTTCCATAAGAACAACATAAATCTTCCTTCCATCTTCTTCTCGACGTCTTCTGCAAAGTTGCTGGCTTCTTCTTCAAATCAAAATTCCTCACCCAAGGTCAGTCTCTCAGCTGCCTTATTTTATACAGGAATAGCTGCAAAACACCTACAGCTGTGATTTTTACCAGCACCTTCTAGAGGCTTCTGGCTTCAAGTAAGTTTGTTACAAACTTATTCCAAGTAGTCCCATTTAAACTTAATAGATATTTTACATTATTCTTACATTTTACAATATAATTTGCCCACTTACATTTTTAATCTCAACAGCCCTTGCCATCCACAGAGCTGTTAAGCTGAAAAATAGGATGCAGTGTCCTCTCTTTTCCTCATTTGATATCCTGGGAGGAGCAGCTCTCAGAGATAATGATTTAGCTAAGCAAATTTATTTTAGTGAAGCTATTGAAAATTTTTACAAGAAAAGCTAGAAAATATATATTTAAAATAATGTATAATATTAGAATGTTTAGAATATGTATATCCATATAGTTAAAAAGACAAATATAAATATTACTTTTGTGTAATCATTTAAACTGACTTACTTTATTCTAAATCTTGTAGAGCAGGGTTTTTCAACCTTTTTTGAGCCGCGGCACATTTTTTTACATTTACACAATCCTGGGGCACACCACCAACCAAAATCTTCTTTTCTTCAGGTTAAACATGCCCAGCTCTTCAAGCCGCTCCTCATAGGGCTTGTTCTCCAGACCCTTGTGAAATTTCACCCTGAGTGAAACTTGCTTCCAGTTAACTATGGTTGTCATGAAGCTGTTATAAACAGTTCCTTGGGGTGGGGGGGGGCTCTTGAAAAATCCAGTAAAATAGTAAAAAAAAAACCACTTCCAAGCGGAGAGGTTCAATTTGTTTCTTGGAAACCTGTGAATGCTTCAGCCTCCCGATGCTCCCAGGTTCGCTCACTGGCCAATTCACTGACATGGAGCTTTCAGCTTTGGCTGTTCTTGCGAGAAATCCAAGCCAACATGAAAACGCCGACTCAATCACTTTCACCCAGTGCTCTGCTTTTGTGGAGGGAGGAGGGAGGCAGCGAAAGAAGCCACACAGATCGATGAAACATATAGAGTCAAGGCGGGCCTGGCCCTGGCATTCGGCGGAGCCCTTCCTTTGCCTCGGGGAGGATCTTTGGGGAGGGAAAGACGAAGAAAGAGCTGCTAGGAGATGGAAGAGTGCCAATTTTCCACGGCACACCTGATGATTGCTCATGGCAAACTAGTGTGCTGCGGCACACTGGTTGGGAAACACTGTTGTAGAGCATCGGACTGCTCTTAACCTTAGTGGTAGGAAGGGGCCCCACCAAAGATCCTGGCCTGGGGGTCTGCCCTAGGATCTGCAGGCTATGAATAGCTTTCGAAAATGGTAGCTTTCCCAAACACACAGTTATCTGTTTCAGACTTTCTCCTTTAAATATCTTTGGAAACAATTGCTTAAAATAACCCTTGTTTGTTAGTTTATTGAGTTGGGACAATACTTTACAGTTCATATTTGTAAGGCAGTTCTCAGGCCAAAACTTGCTTAGATTATTATCTTTTTTTCAGGTTATTTCAGGTCCAAACCTGCATTTCAGTTATGTAAATATAGGGTGTCTATGTTGACCAAGACCAAAGGTCAAAATGATAAAGAAACCTGTTGTCTTGAAAGCTGTGTTGTGATAATATAACTATTAGGTGAATAAAAAGGCATAGCTTGAAAGCTATGCCTTTTTTGTTCACCTAATAAAGTTATATTATCACAATACAGCCTTTATTTATCCCTCTATTTATTTAAATATTTATATTTTTCTCTCTATTCAGATATAAAGAATGAATAAATACAACACATCTGACATACTTAAAACTGTAAATAATAAACATTATTTTAAAAGCTTAAAACATATATTACATGCAAAAATATAATATTTAAAATTATTTAAAATTATTCAACACCATGTACATGCAAAAGTTTGTGGAAAACCTATTAACCTTGAAAGGCTTTAGCAAACAATCATGTTTTCATTTCACACAAAGATCATATCAATGTTGACACCAATTGGCCAACCAAAGGGTTTTCATAATTGTCCATAACTGGGTTTCCGTGTGCGTGTGACTTCAAGTTTCTTGTTGACCTATGATGACCACATGGATTTGAAAGGATTTTCTCAGGCAAAGAATATTCAGATATGGGTTCACTACTTCCTTCCTCTGAAATATAGCGTATAGCACCTGATATCTGTAGGTGATCATTCTGGTACTGTTCCTGCTTCTAAGATGGAAGCCGATAACTTTAGGGCATTTAGACATGCCTTCCAACACTGCATAGAGGAAAAGTGGGACATATTGGACCAAATAACATCAGAATGTAGTAAAGATCACAAACATTCTTTATGAGGAAGAATACAAGCTAGGAGGGGCTGCAGTGTGTCCTTTTCTTAACTGAATGCAAACTAATTTCTACTTTGAACTTTAGTTTGTTGAACTGAACCAAGGTCTGGACACAGTGGGAAAGTACGAGGAGGAGAAACAAACTGGGAACTGAAAAAAATGAGGTAAAAACTTTTTAAAAGTACTAAATAAGTCTTATTATTATTATTCAGGAGAACGGTGAGCCATCTACACTTATCATTCAATGCAGTTGTCTGTTGCAACAAGCTCCTGCAACGGTGTGTGAAAGAAAGCTTTTAATATGCATCAGCAGTCCTGCTGGCACAAGGCTTTAATCCATTGTACCATCCGGGGTTCCAGCACATTATGCTGACAATCATACACTTTATGGGGAGACGCATTACAGCTATTTTCTTTTAATGTAAAAGTTTGAACTATTTTTAATACAGCAGAAGCTCCACTCATCTCAGTAGTGCCATGTGTCAACCCATGATTACAATTAACTCTACAATATATAATTGTCGTTGCACTTACTTTTTACTGTTACTGCAGAGATTATGGTCGCATCTACACTGTAGAATCAACACAATTGATACCGTTTTAATAGCCATGGCTGGGTCCTTAGATTTTGGTGAGGCACCAGCACATTTTAGCAGAGAAGGCCAAATACCTTGTAAAATGACAGCTCCTGTGATTCCATACCATGAGTCTTGGCAGTTAAAGTAGGGTCAAGCTACATTCATTCTACAGTGTAGGTGCACCCTAAGACAATGGCATGTGTATTTCAGTACATACACTTCATGATGGCAAAGCCCTGTGTTGACAGACTATAGCTGTGATTCTACACATGTTAATATTTCCACATACTCAATTCTACAATCTTGCATAAGTAGATACGTGTCAAATCTTTGTAGCAGCTTCTGTTGCTATTGCATGCTAATGTGAACGGGAACGAGATGGGTGGGAATTCAAACTAAAGATAAGAATTTTATCTCAAATTAAATTACCCTACCTTTTTCTTTGACTAGGATCTCAGGGTGGATCTACACAGTCCTGTATCCCAGGATCCTGTATTATCTGTTTTGAACTGGATTATAGGAGTCTACACTGCCTCATAATCTGGAATAATCAGATAATCTGGAATCAGATCCTGGGATATAGGGCAGTGTAGATCCCGCCTCAGAGCAACTGAAACCTCATAATTAGAATGACTTCTCCACTAAAGAAGGCACAATAAGATCCTGGGCTTCACAGTCATTAGGAGGGAAAGATTTTTCACTGGAGCAAAAGGGCAATAAAAAAAAGCCTCAACTAAGAAGAGTCACTAATTGGATTTTGAACTGTATGTACAGCAAATATTTCTTAATATGATCTGAATATTCTGCAATCTTAGTTGAATAAATATTCCCAATAATGCATGTGGGGACTGAAGATTTCTTCAGTGGATAAGTGATTCCTGCAGTCAATTCATCACTGCTATGAGTAACACTCAGGTCCGTAGCTGTCACAATGCACGGACTTGGCCGGCCCCTTAATCACACACACAAAGACGGTATTCAGCTAACTACTTTATTGAAGAATAAAAACAGTAGAAAAGGTAATTGTCCAAAATGCAAAAGCATTCAAATAAGAAGTATTGTCCAAACAACTTAGCATGAAAGTTTCCAAGATTTGGCAAGGCTCCGCTTAGCAAAAGCAAATCAGGAACAAACAGGGTACAATGTCCAAAGGCTTTCTTGGCAATAGCAAAAGGAATCAGGAACAAACAGGGTACACGGTCCAAGGCTTCCTTGACAGGCCACTAGCCCAACTTAGCTCCGTGGTCGAGCCTCGCTAACACGTCTGCATAGAATAGACGTGGCCGAGGTACTGAGGATCCGTTCCCACGGATCCTCTACTTAATCTTCATGGCGAGGACCCCGACGCTCTAGGCTTCTCCTTCTCCAATCTGTGGTGCGGGACCTCGGTCTGTCTAGGCTATGAAACCAACCCCTCCTGCTGGACTCAATGCTCCGTCTCCTATCAAAGGTTCGGCCTTGCCTCCCAGCACCTGGGTCTCTATCTCCGTGAGAGTCGAACTCCCTATCTGCTTCCTCGCTATCCTCCTCCAGGTCTTCATGCATTCTTTCTTGCGATCCTCGCCCCCGGCCGTTCATACTCGTCACTCTCACTGCTTTCAGTTTGCACCTGGCTTTCCATATCCTCGTAAGGATCAGGCCAGCCTTCGTCCCAAGCTAGGCTTTCTGTGGGAGAGGAAGGCCCAGCTATGGGAAATTCTCCTTCTTCCAGTCCCTCTAAATCCTCTTCAGAATCTAACGCAGCTGCTGCTGGCTCTAATGCAAGTGGGACCCTGGCGCTGTCCCATGCCCCCAGGCACGAACGAGAACTGGGTTGCTACAGTAGCCAGGATTTTGATTCGGGGGGCTGAGTTTGGTTTGGGGGGCCTGAGACTGGGTGGAAGAGGGTCTACCCTAGCAAACCTTTTGTATTGTTATCCCAATAACCCCATGAATGTGGGATATAATGTGCATGGTGATCAGATCATGATATGAATAAGCATAACAGTTTAAATAATGTACCAGTAAGGCCTTTTCGTGGACCACCCTGAGAATTTCGGGGGGGGGGGTGAAGCCCCCTTAGCCCCCCCCCTGGCTACATGCCTGGTAACACTAAAGTGTTGATCAAGTTTCTTTGTATTTGAGAAGAAGAAAGATGTTGCATTTCTGTCCTTGACTCTAATCCTGCTTCATTTAATATTTAGAATCCCTAGATGGCTTTGTGTGTCAGGCATTTGTGATCATGGAAGCAAGCAATGATCAACCTAGAAGCAAGCAGCCTATATATGAAATGGTAGTCAAGAACAAATGAAAGTCAAGAAGTGACTTGAACTGCTAAATTTTATTAGCCTGTCATCTCTATGCCCCTCACATTTGCAGCCACCTACATATTATATGTATGATATACAACAGTAAATGTCTAGTGTCCCCAAATACTATTTCCATCCTTTTCACTAAATCTCTGGCACTTGTTTAGCTTATAATAATTGCAACCCAACTTCTGCTAATCATATGCTTAGAACCAACAGACAAGGCATTTTTATAGTAAAGGGTATCTTTAGTATTTCTAAGAAGAGGCATGCTTCAAATCCTCTGTGGCTGTTTTGATACCTGAGGCCCCTTCTGCACTGCCCTATATCCTAAAATCTGTTTATCCCAGATTATCTGTTTATCCCAGATTGTATGGCAGTTGAGACTCAAATAATCCAGATTGAAGCAGATAACCTGTGAGCAGATCCTGGGATATAAGGGTAGAAGGGGCCTACAAGATCCAGGATTTGAAAGCATTACGCTATGGCAATTAAAGGGATGTTATACTGCAGTACCGTAGCCAGGATTTTGATTGGGGGGCTGAGTCTGAGTGAGAGAGAATCTACCCTAGCAAACCTTTTGTATCATTATTACAATACCCCCATGCATATGGGATATATTGAGCATGGTGATCAGATCATGATATGAATAAACATAACAGTTTAAATAATGTACCAGTAAGGGCTTCTCGTGGACCACCCTGAGAATTTCAGGGGGAAGGGAAGCCCCTGAACCACCCGGCTACATGCCTGTTATACTGCAATTCAAATGAGGTTTTGATTGTATTCAAGGAGAGAAGAAACGCTTGATTTATATTTAGTTGGTGGATCCATCCCCTCCGTCTCACAAGAGGCTTAGCACAAGACAGCTGAAAAGCAGCTTCAAAAACCTTCAAAAAGATGTAAGTGGAACGTTCTGGAGATCAACTGCAATTTACCATGAATTGCCACAGATCTCCCGTTTTAGATATATGTTTCTTTAATTAATATTGTTCAAGAGCAAAAAAGAAAGAAAGAAAGAAAGACAAACACCACTGTTGACGAGAGTGAGTTTTATTGGCTGAAAGCTGGTTCAGCCCTCTCTGACAGAACAGGTTTTGTAACTTGAATTTTTTATAGTGAAATTTCTAGCATGCAGTTCATGTTGCATGCATTCTGATCTAGGTTAATCACTGAAGACAAGACAGCCTTTCCAGAGATGAGGAAGCAGCTGTCAGGAGGTCTGGAGTTTATAGCAAGCCTAGCAATTTGAGCAAGAGAAGCAGAATGGAAGAAAACCGAGAGACACCACGAAACACAGAGAAAAGTGTGAACTCTCTGTCAGAGTCTGCCAGTAATTCTTGGCTGCCTCAAGATTCCCACCAGATTTTTCATCTTGTGCTTCTTTTAACCCTTACATATGCCATCTTGAAAGTCATCCAGCTGTTTCGGCACAGGCAGCACCTGATCAATGCTCTCCGATGTTTTGCACTACCTCCCACACACTGGCTGTACGGTCATATCCACAAGGTAAGATGACTCCAGGGATCACATTGTGTGTTTGGGTGTGTCCTGTTTTGTACATAAAACAGGATACATAAATTATGTGTATTATTTTAAAAATAAACAACATACAGGTTTAAAGCAATTTAAAGAATCATCAAAATATAATGTAAAAAACCCTCAACCAAACAGCACAATACATCATTAAAAGTGCATCACAAGCAATTTCTAAAAGCTAGATGGAATAAGAATGTTCTTATCTGCCAAGGGGAGGAGAGTAAAGGGGGAGGCATCCTAACCTTCCTAGGTGTCAGTAAAGGTTTTCCCCTGACCTTAAGTTCAGTCATGTCTAACTCTGGGGGTTGATGCTCATCTCCAGAGCTGGCTTTGTCCATAGACACCTCCAAAGTCATGGGGCCGGCATGACTGCATGACACATTGTTATCTTCCTGCTAGAGTAGTACCTATTGATCTATTGACATCTGCATGTTTTTGAACTGCTAGGTTGGCAGAAGCTGGGGCTAACAGCAGGAGCTCACTCCACTCCCTGTATTTGAACCGGTGACCACTGCACCACCGGGGGTTCCTAGGTGTTCCTAAGTGTAGTGTTAGAAAATGTTAACTATTTCTACTATCTAAGCAGTCACCTCTCTACAAAAGTTGACATTGATGCCAAAATACAATGCTGCCTGAGCTCTGCAAGTGAATAATTTTTTTTCAAATGAAGCATAATGTTTGAGAATCAGGACATTTGTAGGGATATAAATATGCTTGTTTATAAAGCTACTACCTTTCCAACTCTTTTATATGAAACATGGACCATCGACATACATCGTTCTCAACTTTTAGAAAGATTCCTTTACCTCTTGACTTTCCGAAAAAAGGTAAAAACTTTGCTTTTCAAGCAAGCTTTTGGAGGTGCAGTGTAATGGAGAAACATGAAACTATGAAGAGTGAACATGGAATGGCTAGACAATGCTACTGGAAACAAGTTTAACAGGACGACCAGTGTTTATATTTTTTAATGTTTTCATATGGTTTTTATATTGCTGTGCTGAATGTTTTCAATTATATTTTTTACTAGCTTGGGGACCCGGCCCTGCCCGGGTCATTTGAGAAGTGCAGCAGGATGTAGAGTGGGTCATGGGGGCTCTGTGTGCCAAGTTTAGTCTTGATCCATCATTATTGGGAGTTGCAGTGGTATCATGAAATTACTGAAGGTAGTGCAAGTCCCATCATCTCTGTGTGTCCCGTCCCCCCCAAAGTGTAGTAGGATGTAGATTGGGTCATGGGCAGGGGCGGTCCTACAAGATAGGCCAAGTAGGCGGCCGCCTAGGGCGCCATCTGGGAAGGGGGCGCCATACTGGCCCCATGGGGCCATCCTGGCCCTGCCGATGTTCCTCAGCCAGTGCTGCAGCTGCCTGCTTTTTGTGCGCTCCGACGCCGCTTCTGGGCACGTGCGGAGGTTTTCACGCAGGCGCAGTTGCTCTGGAGCTGAAGTTGAGCGCAGGAGCAACTACACATGCCTGAAAACCTCCGCGCATGCCCAGTAGCTCCCTTGCGCAGAAGCCTGTAAGCAAAGCAGGGCAGGCAGGGAGTGCTTCCCCTCTCCTTTTGTCTCCGCCGCGCGCGCGCGTTTGCAGGGAAGGAGAAAAGAATCCGTGAAGGAAGTGTAAGTGAAGGAATGAATGAAGGGCTTTCCTCCTCCTCCTCCTCCTCTGTGACCTCTTCTCTCCCTCCTTCCTTTCTTCAGCTCTATTTCTGTCTAGACCTGAGGGGCCTGAGGCTATGAGGAGTTGTGGGAGTTGGAGTCCAAAACACCTAGAGGGTGGGAGGGAGGGCCCAAGCTTGCCCAGGCCGCACTGCCTGTATTCGATCTCATTTGAACATTTTGGCTGTTTTTCTATTTACATTTACATTGGGATCCTAATTTTGGACTTATGGGAGACTCCTATGAATTATGAGACGGGTGGTAGGTAATATATTCTGATTTTGATGCATTTACATTGCATTTCTTGTTGATTATTCTACAGTTCTGCTTAATATTGTCATACAATATAATACAAATACAATATAATAATAGAATAATGATATATTTTATATTACATGTAATATTACAAACAATGTTGCAGTATAGTGGTATTGTACAAAATAGTAATATATAATATTTTATTTTACTTTATTTTCGGTTATTTGAGTTTTATAGGAGTAATGAAAATATTTAGTAGAGGATAATTTTATTTAAATAAATAATGTTATTATTTTATAATAATAATATAATAAAATGTTACATTATATTATAATGTCAATATATTATAATTATATTGTAATGTAGTATAATATAATTATGATATAATATAGTATGAGTATGGTATAATATATTGTATATACATTGATACAATATAATACTACTAATGGTATTGTGATATTATAATTGTATATTTGATTTACATGGGGGGAAAGCAAAATAATGTTTGGGGGGGCGCCAAAATAATGTTCGCCTACCATTTAAAATTACCTTAGACCGCCCCTGGTCATGGGGGCTCTGTGTGCTAAGTTTGGTCTGTATTGGTGAATGGATGAGGGATGCATTGTTTTTCAGAAGTGAGTGAAGGTACTTCAAGTCCCATCATCCGTGGTCCGTCTCACAGTAAACTGCACCAGGCTGTAGAGTGGGTCATGAGGGCTCTGTGTGCCAGATTTGGTGTTGATCAGTCATTGGATTAGGTTTGTAGCAGGATTGGGAAGTGAGGGAAGGTACTGCAAGTCCCATCATCCATGTTCTGTCCCCCTCCAAACTTCAGTAGGATGTAGAGTGGGTCACTGGGGCTCTGTGTGCCAAGTGTGGACTTTCTCGGTGTTTTTTGGGGACCACAGTGGTCTGTGGGAACAGAGGGGTGTAAAAGTACTACAAATCCCATCATCCATTGTCAGTCCTCCCCGAACCTCACCAGGACGTGAAGGCAGTCATGGGGGTTATGTATGGCAAGTTTGGTCTCGATCAGTGATTGGATGAGGGTTGCAGCGGACTTGGGAAGTGAGTAGAGGCACTTCAAGTCCCATCATCCATGGCCCACCCTCCTCCGAACTGCACCAGGACGTAGAGTGGGTCATGGGGGCTGTGTGTGCTGAGTGTGGTCTGTATTGGTCCTTTTGGTGGCCTCAGTGGTCTGTGGGAACCAAAGTCTTGGAAAGTACTACAAATCCCATAATATGTGGGTCATGTCATAGGGGGGGTTATGTGTACCAAGTTTGGTGCAGGTCCATCACCCGCGCTGGTCGCTGTGGCCTGTGAAAGTGGCTGCCACATATCCGCCCTGGCCTGTGAAAGTGGCTGCCACATATCCGCCCTGGCCTGTGAAAGTATACCGGTATAAAACAGAAAGGAGTAAAAAAATGGAAAAGGCCTGCATGGAATTAGCAGTAAGGTCCAATGAGGCTGGGTGAGGGGCTTTGGGCCAGAATTATTTATATAAGCATTAAAAGGCATTAGAGAAAGGTATTTATTGTTTTCTCTTGTGTCTTTTGAGTGAAGTAGGGCCTTACCTTGTAGAGTGACAGGGCCTGTTCTAAAGATCCTGTCAGAAGCTGCCTTTCTCTGACACTGTGTTGAAGAGGGAAGATGGATGCCTCTTTTGGGCCTATCTGGGAGAAGGGGATTTGTAGGGGCTACAATGTTTTCTGGGAAGTGAATTGGGATGCAAATCCCATCATTCGTCGGCCATCCTACCCTAAACTCTATTTTGGGGCCTGTAATGTTATGGCCTGCTATTGGTAACTTTAAAAGGGTGCATGGCAGGCAGCCGTTTTCTAAAAGCTGAGGGGGGAGGAGAATACAGGAATCCATTTTGTTTTCACAGAGCCAAGTGGGGAGGGAATGTTGATGGTGCATTTTTCCCCTCAGTGGGAAGAAATCCTGTTGTTTGAATGTAGAGGCCTGGATTCTGGGTTGCTGGCTTTTTTCCCCTCAGTGGGAAGAAATCCTGTTGTTTGAATGTAGAGGCATGGATTCTGGGATGCTGGCTTTTTTCCCCTCAGTGGGAAGAAATCCTGTTGTTTGAATGTAGAGGCCTGGATTCTGGGTTGCTGGCTTTTTCCCCCTCAGTGGGAAGAAATACTGTTGTTTGAATGTAGAGGCCTGGATTCTGGGATGCTGGCTTTTTCCCCTCAGTGGGAAGAAATCCTGTTGTTTGAATGTAGAGGCCTGGATTCTGGGATGCTGGCTTTTTTCCCCTCAGTGGGAAGAAATCCTGTTGTTTGAATGTAGAGGCCTGGATTCTGGGTTGCTGGCTTTTTCCCCCTCAGTGGGAAGAAATCCTGTTGTTTGAATGTAGAGGCCTGGATTCTGGGTTGCTGGCTTTTTCCCCTCAGTGGGAAGAAATCCTGTTGTTTGAATGTAGAGGCCTGGATTCTGGGATGCTGGCTTTTTCCCCTCAGTGGGAAGAAATCCTGTTGTTTGAATGTAGAGGCCTGGATTCTGGGATGCTGGCTTTTTCCCCTCAGTGGGAAGAAATCCTGTTGTTTGAATGTAGAGGCCTGGATTCTGGGATGCTGGCTTTTCCCCTCAGTGGGAAGAAATCCTGTTGTTTGAATGTAGAGGCCTGGATTCTGGGTTGCTGGCTTTTCCCCCTCAGTGGGAAGAAATCCTGTTGTTTGAATGTAGAGGCCTGGATTCTGGGATGCTGGCTTTTTCCCCTCAGTGGGAAGAAATCCTGTTGTTTGAATGTAGAGGCCTGGATTCTGGGATGCTGGCTTTTTTCCCCTCAGTGGGAAGAAATCCTGTTGTTTGAATGTAGAGGCCTGGATTCTGGGATGCTGGCTAATCAGTGGCTAGCAATGCCCTCTGTCTGGTGCCTTAGAATTTTGGAGTGGCGAGGCTGTCCAATCAAAGGACTTTATGCAAATAGCTGCCACATATCCGCTCTTCCGCCCTCCGCATACACACATACACACATACATACACACATACACACATACAAACATTCAGTTTTATAAAGGTATACAGATACAGATACAGATGAATGTGTGGCACTGAATTGTTGCTGAATTGTAACCCGCCTTGGGTCGCCTTAGGGCTGAGACAGGCGGGCTTGAAATACCGTAAATAAATGAATAAATAATGGCCTTTGAAAAATCCTACAAATTTCTTTGGAAGACATGTGAACAAGCATCACTGTTCTGGAAGAAGCAAAGACCACCAGCAGTGATTCAGGATTCATCACCATCAACTTCAATAGACTGGCTGCATTATCTAAATGCCTGAACCACCATCACCCAAAGCAGTTACTTTATTCTCAACTCAAGAACAGAAAATGCAATGTTAGTGAAGAACAAAAGAGACTTGAAGATGAGCTTAATGATAGCCTTAAAAAAATGGTATAAACATGGGAACTGAGAAGCCTGGACCCTCGAGTTCTCTAACTGAAGGCCACCTGTTTCCAATGGTGCTGTGGATTTTGAAGATGCACAGATACAGGACAAAAGGAAGAAACATGCCAAGAGAAAGCCACGTTAAGCTAACCCTTGTCATGACTGCCTCCCATCTGGAAATCCATGTCTTCATTGTGAAAGCCCATGTGGATCCTGAATAGGTCCGCACAGTCACTTATGGACTCACTTTGGAAGATAATCATACTCAACTACAAATGATCACCTGTGATGATGACAGGGCACAGTGTCTCCAGCATTTTTGGGGGGCAGGAGGAGGGCAGTATCTTATCTGACCTGGCTGTTTCATTTTGCATGCATATATTGTTTGTATTTGATAATGGCTTTGCTGAAAATGGTTGAACTGCTAATCTTTTTTATGATGTAAGAACATTACCCAACTCTTTAGATATTATATTTGCCTCTGGTACTACATTTTCCGTTAAGATGTCCAGCTCAAGAACAGACCTATTTTTTTAATTGAGGTATAACTGTACCATCATCAGAAAACTTTAGTTTGGTATCCCCACCTTTAGAAATTTAATCTTCTATGGCTTGTCCATGTTTATCACCATGTGTACCAATTCAGGAAATTCAGTTAATGATAAAGGATATCCCGGGCAGAGGAGAAAGAAGACATATAGTGATTTGTTTGTTTGTGGGAGAAAGTAAGAAAAATAAATGTGATTTTAAGTGCCAACACATGTAGAAGACAAATGCTACAAACTTCATAGTTAGAAATGTGCATTAACTTGAGTTTTATGCCTCATTTTCTAAAACTACTAGAAGCACTGACCAGAGATGCAAACCTATTTCCCAGGATGCACTTAAACTGATATTTTAAAATTCAAACATATAATGTAGATGACACCAGAGGAAGAGTTCTTGACTGCTGCAGCCTGGACAGAAACATACCCACGATGTCATCAGCTATGGTATGGACATTTTTTAGTCGCCATGGTCATCAACCATCCTGAATATGCAAAAGTAGTCCTTAGCAGAAGTGGTAAGAAATTTATTCTCTTTCCACCCTCACTGATCATATGATGACATTTCACACCTTTATCCCACAGGAGTAGTTTAGGATGCTGTTTGATTTTCTAATATTTTAAAATCCATTTGAGTTTAATTTCATTTCAGATTTAAGGACAAGCAAGTAGAAAAGTAGAGATGAACAATATTCTGTTTGTGATACCTCTCTTGACTCTAGCCAGTCTCTCTCTTGACACTAGCCAGCGGAATGTGACTAACTGCATGTGCTCAGGAACTGGGTATTCTTAAATTAATTTCAAAACTTAATGTATAAGGTACTTATTAAACCATGTAGCAGTGACTTATTTATTTATTATTTATTTATTAATTCAGCTTAGTATACCTCTCTCTCTGGAGCTCAGAGCGGTTTACAGCAAAAAGTATAAAATAAAACACATAAAAACATTATAAAACCAAGTTAAAACCCCCAGTTAAACCCCATTCCCACAGTAAAACTGCAACAAGACGGCATAGTGCAAGTGACAATGACACGGCAGAGTGGTAGATTATGGCGGGCACCGGTCAGGCCCGAATGCCTGCCTAAATAGCCAGATCTTAACAGATCTGTGAAATGGCATCAAGTCCCATATGACTCGTGTCTCCTCAGGCAGGGAGTTCCACAAAGTCGGCGTGGCCACAGAGAACGCCCTCTGCCGCTTACTAGACAGCCTACAGGTCTTTAAGCCAGGCACCTCCAGCAAGTTGAGCCCCTCTGAGCGCAGTGATCTTCTGGGTATATATGGGGTAAGCTGCTCCCTCAGGTACACTGGCCCCAAATCATATAAGGCCTTGAAAGTTAAAACTAACACCTTGAAGGAGACCCGGAATTCAATTGGGAGCCAGTGCAGCTCGTGCAAGAGTGGTGTTGCATGAGCAGATCTTGGGGCTCCTAAGAGCAGGCGTGCTGCTGCGTTCTGCACCAGCTTGAGTTTCCGGATCGCCGACAAAGGTAGGCCCATGTACAGCGCATTACAGTAGTCGAGCCTCGAGATGACCGTGGCTTGGATCACCGTGGCCAGGTCGCAGCGAGAGAGATAGGGAGCCAGACGTTTTGCCTGTCGCAGGTGGTAAAACGCTGTCTTGCAGGCGCAGGCAATCTGCGCCTCCATAGACAGTTGGGGGTCCAGCCGGACCCCTAAGCTCTTAACTAAAGGCTGCGGGCATAGTGCCACGCCGTCAAACATCAGCAACTGTATCTTCCCCCCTCCCGGGCGGCCCAGCCACAAGATCTCCGTCTTCGCTGGGTTCACCTTTAACTTACTGGCTCGCAGCCATCCAGTTACGTCTTCTAGGCAGAGATGGAAATTATCGGGTACAGATTCCACCCCGGCGTCCATCCTCAGAATGAGCTGGGTGTCATCAGTGTACTGATGGCACTCCAGCCCGAAACTCTGCACCAATTGGGTGAGTGGTCACATGTAGATGTTAAATAACAGCGGGGAGAGGATGGCCCCCTGAGGAACTCCACAATGTAATGGGAGCCATCAGAGACCACCCCTCCCCACTTCACTCGCTGCAGGCAGTTTTGGAGGAAGGGGGACAGCCAGTTGAGAGCTATCCCCCTCACCCTCGCCACCGCCAGGCGGTGTGTCAAAAGTTGGTAATCGACAGTATCAAACGCTGCCGTGAGGTCCAATAACACGAGCAGCGCCGATCCGCCTCGGTCCAAGTGGCAACGGAGTAGGTCTGTGATGGAGACCAGGATGGTCTCTGTCCCATGGCCCGAATGGAAGCCGGACTGGAAGGGGTCTAGCCAGGTTGCATCATCCAAGAAAGTCTGCAGCTGGTCCATTGCTGCCCTCTCAATTACCTTGCCCAGGTACGGTATATTGGACACCGGGCAGCAATTGGAGGGAGCTAACCCTGGCTTCTTCAGCAATGGACTAACCACCGCTTCTTTTAACTCCTCTGGAAAAGCTCCTTGCTCAAGGGAGCAGTTGACTATATTCAACAGAGGGCCTCGTAACCCCTCCACACAAGCTTGAATCAGCGTGGAGGGGCACGGGTCAAGGGAGCAGGTGGTAGGACGAAGAGCTGCGACAATCTTGTCAACCTCCTCTGTGTCCAGTGGTCGAAACCGGTCGAAGGTGGATCCGGCGGAGGGCCATGGAGTCTCAAGTTCCTGTACTGTATCAATCGTGGCTGGAAGGTCCTGGCGGAGCGTCGCAATCTTGTCTGCAAAGTGATTCTGAAAAGCCTTGGCAGAGAGGGCCCGATCATCATTATTTGGGATGGTAGGGACCATCGTCAACTGCCGAATTATCCTGAACAATTGGGCCGGGCGTGAATCTGCAGACGCTATCAAGGAGGCATAATGAGAATTTTTCACCTCCTTGGTAGCATGCTCATAAGCCTCCATAAAGAGCTTATAAGCTGATTCCGAAGGTCCGTCACGGAGCTTCCTCCACATGCGCTCTAGCTGTCTCTTCTCCCGCTTCATGGTTCTAAGATCTTCAGTGAACCATGGAGAACAGCGTTTGCAGGGTTTGAGAGGGTGTTTAGGGGCGATCTCGTCGAGAGCAGCAGATAACTTACAGTTCCAGGTGGTAACTAGCTCATCGAGCAAGTCGCTGACAGGCTCCTAATCCCTCAGGGCATTCAGGAACCTGGATGGTTCCATGAGTCCCTTCGGGCGAACTCAAATCTGTTCGAACCCCATCAGTTCGGCACTTATGACCTCATCACATGTGGAAAAAATAAGTGTCCTAGGATGCTTCTATCCCAGTTCACTCATGGAGCCCCACGCTGCCAATCAGATCACATAGGCTGACTTCTAGCATGGTAGGACAGTGTGCTGCCAACATGGTACCTCCCCGTGTGCCATTAGGAGCAATGGGGCTACTGTGGAATTAAGGTGTCTGGCAACGCTTCCTCACTTGTGATGGGGAAGTGACAGCTGCTGGCTGGGGCACTGGGATATCCCTGCTGCTGCCCGATTTGCCATGGAGGCAGGCAAATCACAACTCTGAACCTCATCCATGTGATGAGGTCCTTAACATGAACAAGCTACCTTGATTCCAAACGAATGCATTTGTTTGTTAAGCTACTCTCTTCCTACCTCACTCTGTGCACAAACACAGTGGGAGTAACTGAATTAGTCGCATTGCTGTATGCTATTCTGTTCAAAGTCCACTCTTTTGAAACATTGGCTCACATTCAAACCTGCAAAGAAATGTGATCATGTTCTGTGTCTGTCCACTGAAAGAGGTGGAAGGAAACATGTGTCAAGAGAATTCCATGGTTTGTGGTAACAGAGTAAAGTTTAGAAAATGAAACCTTTATCATTTGTGCTCAAAAAAGACTATATCATTTCATGTAATGATCTTCTCTCTGGTTTATATTATTATTTAGATCCTAAATCTTTTCTAATATATGGCTTCCTAATTCCATGGATTGGTATGTATAATTATTTTCTAATTATATAGATAACTGTACTTTGTGTCATGCTTGTGACATCAGACATAGACATAGACATGCGTTTCAAACTTATTTATAGAAATTTGCTGGAGGGTTTTCACAGCAAATGTGTATGTTTCACTAAACTTGCTTGACAGTCAGTTGGATAGGTTCATTAGGAAGAACCTGAAAGTCAGATAAAACTTCTGATTTTTGACTTCCTAAGCAGTTTTGAACCATGCAGAAAAGGTGGTTTGGGGTCCAAAATTGAATCACATACCTTTTTTCAGAAATATTCCACAATGTTTAGATGTCTCTCAAGGTTATTTTAATTTTCACAACCATTTTCACAAAGCATGAGGTGATGCACGGAGGGATGAGGTGAGCATGGCTAAGCACAGCCATTGTTGTAGTTTGTGAAAGCCAGGCCCTCAATGGTAGAGATTGCAAAAGGCCCTGCTGTTAAACTACGTTTTCCACACTGCCTGGCTGAAGTACCCAAAAATAGTATAGCTATCTATAGCAATCTTTGTCTAAATATAAAATAAACTGATTGAATATACAAAGGTGTCTAAAAAAGGCAGCAAAGCAATAAGCAACTTTTGCAAAGCCAAGAGAACATAAACTTCTTAAAAACCAATCATTTCACTTTGGCTTGATTGCCATGAATAAGGCACTGGGGTAGCCATCCACAGCCAGCCAGCCCTTTACATCAGTAAGTAATGATAAAATAAAATGATTGATTGCATCTGCAAAAAGGAATAAATGGATGGATGTGCCTTGAGGTTCCTCTCCAACTCAATAGAGGAAGCAAATGGATGTCAGAAGAGTTTGGATGGTGGCTTTCTGCCCAGAAGAAGGGGATCAGTCTAGATGTCCCTTGATGGGGTCTGCACTGTGATTTCTGTTCTCCAACAATTTAACACAGTTTGTGCCACACAACATTTCTGGATTAGAACAACTACTTTCAAAGTAAAGACCACCCAATGAAACAGGAAATAACACTTTCAAACCAGGAACAAATTTTCTTTATTATTAAAATGTTTTTATAAAAACTTTGAAAATTTGCCAAAAAGCCATGGATAAATTAAAGGCTATGAAATTTGGTGAGCTAACCACTGTAGCAAGTTTCATCAGGATTGGTCTAAAAATGAGGGAGGGGTGACGCAGATATCTGAACGGGATTGGGATTGTGCAATAGCTGGTCTATTTTAAACTTTGTTTTAACCTTCATTTTAAACTTTTGTGGTGTGTAATTTTACCTTGGCATTTTAATGCTGATATTTTTAACTATTTTTTTAACTTAAGTTTTAATCATGTTAACTGCTTGCTTATTTTAACTAATGTTGTACTGTATGTGTATGTCAAACTTTTTGATACGGCCAGTGGGCTAATCAATAAAGACTTCTTCTGATGAGGCACTAGAAATCTTAAGTAGAAAGTTCTAAATATGGTTCCATAAACCACAAATCCAGAGATTACAGAGTGAACGTAACCATATAAGGCCTCATCAGATGGGGTAAATTTAGCATCCTAGGATGCTTCTACCCTGTCTTGGAGACGGTGCCCCATGTTGGTCATCACGCAATGTCATGTGACTTCCAGCAGAGGCCCTGCTTCTAACTGTGGTGAAAGCATTACTGGAGGCTTCCCACCTCAACACAGGAGCCTGCGCATCCTCTCTGGGAGGGCAATGCTTCCTTTGTTTGATGTGGGTAGCATCACTGTGAAGGAGCTGTGTGCAGGGTGACAGATTTGCCCTATTGCCCTTCTCTTTTTATAGCAATGTCAGGTGAAGCGCAACACCTCACCTGGCTTTTCTGATGAGGTTCCATGTCAGATAAAATGAACTCATACTGCTATAAGGATGTAATCTGAAAGAATCCAAGATGTAGTTAAGATAGTTCTATTGGGGTGGAGGATGTATGTGAGGCCACATTGCTTCAGGTTTTTAATTCTCAGAAGATCTAATTGCTTGGTTCAGTGTTTGCTTGAGTTAAATTTCAATGTGATGGGTTCTGATCTGCACTAGCTTTGGCATTCTCCAGACTGGGGTTTTATCATTTCCCAATTTTTATTAATTTTATGTTTGAATATTTATGTGGGCTATTCACACCACATGATGGCACACTATTAAACATAATTCCCTGATGGATCTTGTTGCTTCTCCATCCAAAGGTTGTAATCTTGACTACAATAAAATAGCATATTTTAGTTAATCTATGGATTTCTTGCTTGTGATATAAGATTGCACTGCTAGATAAGGTTGTGTCCTATCCCTCATACTTCACCTCATATTCCCTCCCAATATGCTTCTTGAGGTGTTGTAATTATCATTAGGATTTTTCTCCCCAAACTTCCTTAATATGTTAATTTTTTAAAAAACCCTGATAAAACCTTTATGTTACTAGTATGAACAGCTGTGGCGATATACCATGTTTAATTTTTCCACTGTAAGATTAGTCACATCCACACCAACACAATTTCGTCGCAATCAGACTCCTTGAATTCTTCATTTCACAATTCACACAAAGAGCACATATGCATTCATATGTCATAGTAGACAACGGTGCTAAAGATTTAGAGAGATTTAGCCATTTTGTGTTTCATACAGAACGAAAGGCAAATAAAATAAATATTAAACAAGCAAACAGACAAGGCCTCAACATCTTTCACTTTGGGGTGGTGACAGTTTCCCTGGAGAAGTACTAGAGAAAGAAAGAATGAAAAGGCAAGACACAGGGATGCAAAAGCATAGAGACTTAAAATCCACATCCCACAGCGTAAGGCAGTGCTCTCAGACAGCATCAAGTGCACATATATATGTATATTTTGGAATGTAAAGCATACTGAAATGTAGGACAGGAAGAAATGCAGAATTCAGTTAAGGAATAAGATGCTTGTGGTACTTAACAGAAACCATTGTATAAGGAAATTATACATGAAAATTGCCATTTGGAACTCAATAATATAAATGGTGACAAAAATAATGAAAATGTGCCAAGTCCCAATACATTTGTCCAATATGGACAAGCTGGATATTGGTTTTCAATATGTGCACTGTGTAGAGACAGTTAAAAGTTCCATAAAAACCACTTACAGAACAACCAATTTACACGCAGGATACAGCCCTAAACTTACAATGATAACACGAAACCACGGATAATAGTAAACTCTATTGAAATAAATGGCTTCTACCAGAAGCTACCATAGCGTCACTTTGGAGACCCTAGAAATGTTGGAGGTCTAAACATTTGTTGGAGGTCCAAACATGACTGTATGGTAACGGCTGTCAGAACTGTACCTCAAAATCAACTGGATAACCTATAAAATTCCAGGAAAGGAATATTTTGGCAGATGTGGGTAAATGAAACCTCCAGTGCTGATACCATGGATATGGGGATCGTACCATAAAGAAACCAGGGAGATACTTTTGATTTGTGCTTCTGACATTCTTCTTTTCCCTGATAGGAAAGGGCTTGTTGATTCTGAATGGTCCTAAATGGCAGCAACATCGGAAACTGCTGACCCCAGGCTTCCATTATGACATTCTCAAGCCTTACACTGCCGTCATGGTTGAATCAGTCAATCAGATGCTGGTAGGCATTCTCGTTGCTATAATTACAAGTTCTGTCCACTTTCTTTGTAGGAGCTGTTACCACTTTCACGTAGTGCTTAGGTTTAACAGTCAGAAACCCAAGGAAAGCTTTGATGATGACTTTTACTTCCCTCGTTTGAAACCAAGATCTTGATGCCAAAAATTCAAGGTTATTCAAGGACCTGTAGGGAAACCTGGCGAGTTTTGCTAACTGTGAATGTTCCGAGATAGAAATCAGGATCTTACCAGCATGAAGGCAATCAACAGAAGCTTTATTCAATCTGCAGATTGGATGTTTGTACAGCAACAGATGCTCAAGGTGTACAAGCATTAAGTATAAGGAAAAAGCAAGCATCTTTGTACATAAAAAAATTCAGGCACTAACATTGCTATGGTTCTGCCCAGTTTTGTCCCAAGAATAGCCTTAAAACCAAATGTAAAGGAACTTTAAAAAACCCTTTACTTTGGCAAAATCTAATTCAGAAAAGCAAATTTACGAAGCAAGGCAAAAGCATCTTAGCTGAACAAGGTAAAATCTTCAGCAATTTTCTTCTCAAGGCAGAAACACTTACAAAGATGAGGCTTCTTGCTAGAACAGGATCAAAGATGATTTAATGGAGCAGTTTGCTGCCAGTGCCAACTATTCCTCCTGCTCCTGATTTATAGCCCTCAGCCCACAACAAATGTGGTCTGATTGCTGCGCATCTTTTCAGCAATCCTTGCTGACCTACGCTTAGCTTCTTGTCCCCTTTGACGTTCTTGAAATGTAGAAACAACCAGCGTGGCTCCCTCTTCTTCTTTACAAGCTTTTGTGATCCCAACTAAGTTTTATTGTTTACAACAGATTGTGGGAATAGATTAAACAGGAATTTGGCAAAAGTTCTCAATTTTTTTCAGCTACTCTATGATAAATACTCAATATTGTGAGTTTAGAAAAGGAGTCAGAATCATAATAGAGTTAACTAAGAGCTGGAAATGAAATGCTAGCTTTGTTTTCCAGTGTCATTTTTACTGGTGTGTCTGAGATTTGGCCAAAAAAGGTTTTATAACTTTAAAGTGTTTGTATAGTACATTACATTCTACCCTGGAATAGTACTCCTTGACACAGGGAACAACAATATTTTTGAAGGGACTTGTATTGACTACAACTTTGTCCATTGACTACAACTGTTCCTTTATTAGCTCACCAGAAGCAGATGGCTCGGAGACCAGTAGTAGTCCATGGTCAACCACTTTGAATAGCACCGCCCTAGAATGTGAACCTGAAGTCGCCCAGCATGGACAACAGTGGGGGGATTTGCTAGGCTGTGTGGTGAATCTGGTGGGCAGCAGGGAAATCCATCAGCCCATGCCCCACATCATCCATAGCATTGCCTTCTCCATCCTATGGGAGACGGTGTCACCACCTAGCTTCCCCCCATGTTCACTCCACTGCGAGCAACAAGAACACAGGAAGACTCCCATATTCTCATTGCCCCATCCTACAACACAACATTTTCATCACAGTTTGGGGATGGATTGCTGCCAGAAGTAACTTTATATCATTTGATAGGATCTGGTGGGCTCCATCTCCAAATTGTGATGAAAGTGCCATAGGATGGGTAAATTTTCCTATGTCATGAAGTCCTATGTCTCAGTGTCCAAAAACAAGTAAATTATTTTGGAGATTTCCTTCTTATGATTCCATTCCATTTCTTAAACATTAGGATATTCTGGGGAAGCGGGTATCTAAAGACAATACAGCATCAGTGGAGATATTTGAACATGTCAGTCTGATGACTCTTGATACCATCATGAAATGTGCCTTCAGCAGTAAGAGTAATTGTCAGACAGAAAGGTCAGTATACGTTGTTTTCTTTAAACAAAGGCTGGATCTACACTGCCCTGTATCCCAGAATGTGATTCCAAATTATTTGCTTTGAACTGGATTATATGAGTCTACACTGCCAGATAATCTGGAATAAGAAGATAATCTGGAGTCAGATCCTGGGATATTATATAGGGCAGTGTAGATCCAGCCAAAGTGTGAACAATGACCACATTGCACTGTCCAATTTCACAAATGAAAACTGTGATGCTGTTTTAAACCATTGCTTTTCATGGGATCCAATTGTTCTGCATCAAAAGCCATTGAACCCTTGAATCAGAGGTGCTGTTTTAAACCAATTCTTTCCGCGGGAAGGAATAATCATGCATTTCTATAAACAGGGATGGCAACTCTCTGCTAAGCACAATATTCTAATTGGAACAAACCAGCAAAGGAAAACTGCCTGTTCTCTGTTCTACAATGCCTGTACTAATTTTTTTTAAAAAAATACATTTGCGAAGGGAAAGAGTTATTATGCATTTCTGTAAAGAAAGAGGGATGACAGCTTGCTGCTAAGGACTGCCCATCAGGACACCCCTTTCCCCCATGGCAAGCCTTCTCAGCCTTCTCAACATATTGTAGAGAGCTTTCAGGAGCAACAATTCTGAACACAATATTTGTCAAGGTCTTGATGTAGTCCAACAGGGACATGTTGCTCATCCACTATATTAAAGGATAATTGTATAATACTGGCTGCAAACAATTTGATTTTTACAACACAGCCTGTTCCCAAAAGGCTTAGGTAAAAATAAAGGTGTGGTCATTCCTACCTTGTGTACGCTTCCAAATTAATAACTTTTGCTATCTTGACCACACTCTTATGTAGCTTGGCCATGTGTCTCGGTTTTTATCTATGGAATATTGGAGAGTATGTTTCACTATCTGGAGATATCAGCAATTGATTCAAGGTTTTTCCCCACTGGGAATTACTTCAGTGCTCCTTCAGGAAATGCTCTTATTGCTAATAGTCTGCTGGAGTGAGCTATACGGGTAACTCTATGGGCCAAATTCAATTTATGGAACAGAGGTTCTTCTTGGCAGGTATAAAGAATTTAAGAGAAAAATGTTGGATATGCTTATTTTTTTTGTTTATGAGTGTAGCAGTTTTGGAACACTTTAAGCGTGATCCTATCCATTTGTGTTTTCAATATGATTATGCCTGCTTCCTGTGCCTTATTGTTTTCAATGTTGTTGCCTGCAGAGATAATGCCTACATTAAGGCTGTCTATGAGCTCACCTGCCTGTTTAGTCAGAGGCTGAAGTCTCCGTGGCTGCACAATGACCTCATGTACTGGTTTAGCACTCAGGGGCACCGATTTCGCAAGGCTTGCAGACTAGCCCACCATCACACAGGTATGTTTTATAAGGATGGTGCTTTCCCCCACACCATTGTGGGCTAAATGTTTCTGGAGCTTACATAAACTTTACTGAATTAGTGTCAGGTGGGTCTAGGGCCTGTGTACCTGAGGGACCGCCTTACCCCGTATGTTCCCCCGAGATCACTGCGCTCGGAAGAGCAAAATTTATTGGTTGTACCATCGTCCCGTGCCTGTCATCTGTCCAGTACAAGACAGAGAGCCTTCTCTGCGGCGGCTCCAGTACTCTGGAATTCGCTCCCTGACCATGTCCGAATGGTCTCTGAACTCCTCCCTTTTCGAAGGGAATGTAAGACGGCCCTCTTCAGGCTAGCGTTTGGGTGAATCCAAACTCAATTGGTTCCTCTCGTCGTAGTTAAGGAACCGTAGCCTTGTACCATCTTGGTTATGTATCGCGTTTTACTGTTTTTACTGTATGTTTTATTGTATGCTTTTATTGCTTTGTGCCTGTGATCCGCCCCGAGCCTGCTGGGAGGAGCGCAATATAAAACTGAATAATAAATAAATAAATAAATAAATAAAAGAGCCAGAGCAAGGACAAATATAAGAATTTAAATAACAACTACAATCTGCCCACCACATTTGTTGTGGCTAAGAGTGCAGAAATTCCACAAAAGTAGAAAACTTGTAAATAAGAAAACATTTTTTTATCAGAGAGAACATCTCTCTAGGAATCTCTAGCCCTTGGATGTGACTCTATGATCAACCTCCATTGGTTGATCCACTGGATGTTGCTCTGGAGGATCTAGAGGTTTCTAGGCAGAGATTTCTAGGCATATTAATGAAATCTTCCAATAATAAAATCTGCAAAAATTGAAGCCTCAAATGTGGAGACATGATTGTATTGTTTTCCTCTTTCCTTATGTTTCTTTCTTTAGTATTGGTACTCAAGCCTTTTGTTTTCTTGGTTCCTGACAATATCATTTCTCCCTTCTCCTAAGAAGTCAGTCAATCCTTTTTCTGGGAAAGGGCATCTCTGAGGCTCCAGCCATGTAATGAAAGGTAGCTAACATCCACACATGAGAGTCAGCTTTTAAGATCTCTTCAAACCACATTCACACCAACATTTTATATAACAACAAAAACAACATTATGTCTATCCCACCCTATCTCCCCAATGGAGACTCAGGGTGGTTAACAACACGTAGCCTCAAACATTCAATGCCATAAAATGTAAACAAGAAACAGATAAATTACCATAATACAAATAATAACACATTAAACATCAACATTGAACAATAATAAAACATTGCAACAAATTAGACATCACACAACTAAAATTACATTTTAACAAGCTATTTAAAAACCAAACTTAAAAATTAACATTAATAAAAGTTTTATAAATCATTAAAATTTAAAAATGAGAGTGACATCTTTTTCCTTTCCAATCCCCAAATGGATTTCCTAAAACAATCCTGAGTCACTGCACTGTGCTTGATGTGTTACCTTTCTTTCAGATTCTCCTGCTTAGTACATTTGCTATTAACATATCAGTGTCCTTTCAGCTGGGTGCTCTCCCTTTTTACTTCCATTTAGCCAGATCCAATTCTGCATGAAGTTTTAGTCCCAACCAAAATGATAATTTTTTCATCGAATCATATAGTTGGAAGAGACCGCAAGAGCCTTTCAGTCCAACAGCATTCTGCTTGATGTTTAAGTGAAACCTTTTTTCATGCAATCTGAATCCATTGGTCTGTGATCTCCAGAGCAGCAAAAAAACAAGTTTTCCCCCTCCTCAATGTGACATCCTTTCAAATATTAAACATGGCTATCATGTCCCTCCCAGTCTTATTTTGCCTAAATTAAACATACCCAGCAATCTAAGTTGTTCCTCGTAAGGCTGTTTCAAACCTTTGGTCATTTTGATCACCCTCCTCTGCGCACCCTCCTTTTCAATACCCTGCTTGAATTGCGATACCCAGAACTGGGCACAGTATTCCAGATGAAGTTTGACCAAAGCAGAATAGAGTGGAACTATAACTTCTCCCAATGTCAACACTATATGCAAATAGACACCTTGTCTTTTCATGCCTCTGTGTCGTACTGTTGACTCATGTCAGCTTGTGGTCTATTAATACTCCAAATCTCTTTCACATGTAGTGTTAAGACAGGTGTCACTCATCCTATATCTGTGCATTTCATTATTGTCAAAGTGTAGTATCATGCACTTCTCCCTACTAAAATTCATTTTTGTAGTTTTGGCCCAGCTCTAATTTTACATAGTCATTTTGGATTTTGATCCTGTCTTCTGGAGTATTAGCTATCCATCCCGATTTGGTGTCATCTGCATACTTGATAAGTGTGCCTTTTATTCCATCATCCAAGTCATTTATATAGATCAGTGGCTCTCAAACTTTTTTGGCCTACCGTCCCCCTTTCCAGAAAAAACATTTGTTCACTGCCCCCTAGAAATTAATTTTAAAATTTTTAATAGCAAATGAACAGAAAGATATATGTATTAATGTTTCTACCTTTTCCGTAAAATATAGTAAAGAAAGGTGTAAATTAGAAACATTCAAGTTTGAAATTATGAAACTATTTATTGAACTTAGAATAGAAAGGTAATACCAATGTTGCATACTTCTGGAAAATGGGAAGGGGGAGATGATGTGCCCATTGGGTTCTCCATTATTGCTCCTGGCGCGGAAGAAGTGGGCTTTCTGCGGGAGGGGGGACCCTTCACCCCAACTCAGCCATCTTCATTCACCAAAAAAGATAAAACATTCAAAGTCATCTCAGTGAGAAGGATGAATCTGGCATGCTGCTACTAATCTAGTAAACCTCGGCTCTATTTTCATCAGCAGTAATCTCAAATCACCCTGCGATTCACTATTTGCAATCGGTTTCTTTTTTTGTTAATAAATTGGTTACCACACGGAATCCATGTTCCACTGAATATGATGAAGGAAATGCAGTGCGTGATTGCACATACCTCAATGCAAGTGAGGGAGTATGCGAGAATGTTACCTTCTTTTTAGCATGTATAAGTGACATAACAGTTGCGAAAAATTAATTAAGGAATTACATTACTTGTTGTGATCAGCAGTTTTACACCAGAAAAAAAAACCTGTTAATACAACTTAATTTGCAAAACAACAATTTTAATGTGAACATTGAACCAAATTTGGCATAGAGAACTCCCATGGCCAACAGAACATACTGGAGAGGTTTTGGCATATTGAACTTACACGTTGATTAAATAAAGAACGCTCATCAAACAGGGGGATTCCAGACATGAATCAATCAGGGCCAGCTAACACCTCCCAACAAAGGATCCCCCAGGCAATAACCAGCCAGGCACTGAAGCTGCAAGGCCATTCAATGCTAATCAATTGCATCATTCTCACTTGCCTCAAGCAGACAAGACATCTTTCTCCTACCCTGGACATTCCACTTGCCTAGTTTCCAACAGACTTCAAACCTCTGAGGATGCCTGCCGTAGATGTAGTAGGGGTGAAAGGTCACAAGCGCGTGAGTGTGTGCGCCTGCAAGTTGGAATACCAAGGCAGGCATTGTCTGGAAACCGCAGTGCCCACCCCCTTCCTCTCCCCAGCTTCACCCAAGCCAATGGGGAAAAGTGGCAATCCAACGCCAGGGTAACGCCACCGCCCCCTAATGGGCTTCAGCACCCCCCAATTTTACCCCGGAACGTGTCACCGCCCACTTTGAGAATCACCAATATAGATATTGAATAACAGTATATCCAGGACAGAATTTTGTGGCACCCCACTGGTCACTTTTCTCTGGGATAAGAAGGAGCCATTGGTAACCCTTTGTGTTTGGCCAATTCCCAATAGCAGTGTCTATCCCACGTTTTATTAGCTACTTTGTGGAAATGTTATGGGAAATCTTGCCAAAGTCCTTACTGAAATTGAGATATGATATATATACAGCATTCCCTTCATCTACCAAGCTTGTAACCTTTATTTAAAAAAGAGATGAGGTTCATCTGGTATGGCTTGTTTTTGAGAAACCCATGTTGATTTTTTGCGACTATTTCTTTCTAAGCATTCCTTTTTAAGTGCTTCAGAATTGTATTATTAATGATCTGCTGGTTTTCTGTTTTCTTTTCTGGTTTTGATGTCAGCCTAACTGGGCAGTAATTGTTTCGATTGTCTTTCCCCCTCTTTTTGAACATGGGAGCAACATTTTCCTTCTTCCAGACTGCTGGACTTCTCCTGTTCTCCAGGAATTCTCAAAGATTATTGTCAGTGGTTCTGAAATTACTTTTGCCAGTTCTTTTAATACTCTCAGATGTAGTTCATCTATTCTTGGAGACTTGCAATCATTTTAATTAGCCAGATATCCCTGTACTACATTTTTAGCCATTCTGTGCTGCAATCCCTACTGCATTTTCCCCTCACAAAAGCTAGACATAAGATAGACTTCAAACAATTAACTTCATTGAAGTGCTGAAAATATCAAACTATTGATTCAGCTCAGAAATAATCTTAATTATCAGAGACAGAAATGTTGCTTAACTTTTATGCTCATGTTTACTTCTTGTGTCTACTACAGACAGTGTAATAAAGGAGAGGAAGGAGTCACTTAGAAATGAAATAGAACTTGAGAAAATCTTGAAAAAGAGGCATTTGGATTTCCTAGATATTCTTATTTGTGCAAAGGTAAGTATTTGTTTAGCAATTGTCTCCTAACCTGCTAAATATAGTTACTATATTTGCTATAGCTATTTAGCATTGTAGATTTATCTGAAATAGTTTATCCAAGCATTGCAGCTTTTCTATGTGCATAATATAACTATCATTAATCAGCTCTGATATCACCAACAAGAGTCTCATGTTCTGTGGATCATGGCCCATGTGCTTTAATACATAAAGTATCATATCCTATACTGAAGTAGCATCTAACAATCCAATACTACCACTAGGGTTCAAAGTTCAGGATTGTTCCTGGCCTGGAAGTCTCTATGCCAAAACTTGGGACCGAGGGACAGCCCTCTGTTATGTCATCAAGCATTAATCATTAAGTACCATGCACAGTCAATCAGAGAGAGAGGTAAAGATGAGATAATGTATTTTTCTGTTTTGAAATTAAAATTTATTTTTTAAAAAAATATCTCAGTTAAAAGACTGGTTCCTAAGATCAAAGTGAAATTAAGGAATTTTATTCCTTCTCACTTGCCCACTCGCCTTACAAGTGGTTTTGCTTCGCAGTTTGGGCACTTGGTCACTGAAATATTTGCCACCACTGTTGTAGGCTATCTCCCCAAACCTCTTCTCTACCAACAGCCTTGCTCTGTCCCCCTTTTCCCCACCTTTCTACCATAAAGCCTCAGACAAATTTTAACCCTTTCCTCAATCCATCGTACTTATAGTGCCAGAATTTTGAAAATCCAGCTGAGGCGTCACATGATTTCTAAAGCATTGTACTTTACACATTTTCCTTAAATTTAAAAGAGTTAAACTCAGATTCATTTTGTCAGGGATCTTAACTGAACATCCAGCATGTGTAAATGATTAGCTACTATCACAGAAAGGGCAGGGCTTCAATTTAAAAAAAAGCACCAGTGAAAGAGGTTATGCCAGGACAGGCAAAATGCCACGTGAGACATTAAATAATAGCCTCTTGAATGATGCTAGTATATTGATCAACAATGAACACAGCTGCAAAAATAGTGAGACTTAAATAACAACAACAACAACTTTATTTATATTCTGCTCTGTCTCCCTGGAGAGACTCAGAGCAGATTCCAAACATAAAAGGCAAACATTCAATGCCCAAATACAACAACATTACATCCATACTAACAAAATTGAACAACCTGACATATAAACACGAATTATGACTTAACAACTAAAATTAAATAAAAAATGGCATTACATTAGATGGGTTGGACTCAGATAGCCGAGTTCAAAGCAGGTATTGAGGGATTTTCTGCCTTAATATTCTGGGAAATAAGGTTGTGTGGAAGGGCTATGAGTGTGGACTGCGGTCCCTTCCACACAGCCCTACATCCCAGGATATCAAGGCAGAAAATCCCACATTATCTCAGCGTGGACTCAGATAACTCGGTTCAAAGCAGATAATGTGGGATTTTCTGCCTTAATATTCTGGGATATAGGGCTGTGTGGAAGGGCCATGAGATTTCCAAGCTGTTGTTGCTAAACGCCCTCATGTTGACTTTAACTTGCTGAACCATATGAAGGAAAGACATGAGGTTAGTTATATTCAGCTAGATCAGTTCCAATGCATGTTAGGTTGTTTTACAGGAGTTACTAATGATTTTGCCTTCAATTGCTCAGTGCACCAGCTCTTATCAATAACACAAACCCCGTGTTCCCTGCGTTTTTAGGATGAAAATGGGAACTCATTGTCAGATGAAGACTTGCGTGCCGAGGTGGACACATTTATGTTTGAAGGTCATGACACTACATCTAGTGGCATCTCTTGGCTATTCTATTGTATGGCCCAGAATCCTGAACATCAGCAGAGATGCAGAGAAGAGATAACAGATCTTCTTGGCAAGGAGGGGCATGTGCAATGGTCAGACCTCATTTTTGCTCTTTATCTGTAATTTCAAAGTATTCTGAGGTTTATAAAGGATGTACAGGTATTTGATCAAAAGCCTTATGCTGATTAAATCACTTTAATCTATGAAATAGGAAAGAGGGACTTTCAGCTTCTCTTTGCCTTCTATTCTGCTATCTATACCTTCAATTATGACTTGGCTCCTAATTATATCATTTTTAAAATCTAATGTGAAATCACAGGAATTATTCTAATTGAAATGGTTGATATTATAAGCTATTGTAAATGTTTATAAAAATAAACATTTGTGAGTTTGGTTTAATAATGTCTTCCTGCCTTTCAGGGATGATCTAGGAAAGATGACATACACCACCATGTGCATTAAAGAGAGCCTTCGACTTTACCCACCAGTCCCTCAAGTAGCACGAGAACTGAATTCGCCAGTGACATTTCCAGATGGAAGAACACTACCAGAAGGTATGTCTTTCACACATCTTTTGCTGATTTGCATTTATTTGTATTTTGACTTTTATTTTATCCAAAAAAACCCTCTTCAATATTTTGAAGGACTGCCTTTAATAGTTACATGAAGATGTAGTAGTAATTTACAAGGGGTCTTCAAAAGGTTTGTGTCATTTTCTTAACTCCACTTATTAAGGCTATCATAAATTACACCACTTTTCTATATAGTCACCTTCCTTTGTGATGCATTTTTACCAGTACTGTACCAACTAATTACTTAATACCATAGACAAAATTCATTTTTTGCTTGAGCATGTAGCCAGCAACTGATGCTCTGATACTTACACATCTATATAATCCCCTTCCTTTGTGATCTGTTCACATCATCTGATTGCTGCTTGCGCTTAAGGCTCCTCTTTGTGTTGCTTAGATACTCACCTGAAACACACTTTACTGAACTTCAGTCGGACATGGTTCAGGGCTAGGCAGATCTGACATTCATGTTCAGCTTCCCTGAAACCTCTTCGGATGTTATCCTTCCAGGGTTCTTTCTTCATTCCTCATGGTCGTGGCTGTTGGTGGATCTCCGGAGCACTCTGCAGCTGTCATGCTAATATGACTGTTTTTGAGCATTTCAATCCACTCATAGATGGCTCTATTAGAGAGAACTATACTGAGTGCACAAGCAGAGATGAATTCATGCTCCCAGCACACCTTCTGCCTACAGAAAGCATATGACAAAATACTGCTCATCTTTGGTGCAATTTATACGTTTTGCTGCCATTTTCATAACAGTGTGGCAACCCTTGTATTACATTGCAAGATCAGCTGGCTTTCCAGACAGACTAACCCATGGTTCTCAACCTGTGGGCTATGAGACCTAAAATAAGGTCCACGGCTCTAGATTATTAAATATGGTTTTCTGTAGACAAGCGGATAGGCGACTACTGGATGGCATAAGTTCTGTATCAGAAACTAGAGCTGATATGGTCAATCCAATGCAATTTTCTGAATCAGCACCCCGAATAACCAAACCGAATCTAAAGTTGACCAAAAACTAATTTATAAATCTGTTGGTACTAATGTTGGAGAGTGGTCCCTGGTCAAGTGGTCCCTGGTCAAAAAGGTAAACAAACAAACAAACCCTAAAACACTGGACTAATCGCATGGTACTTTCAGACACAACCATGTATTACTTCTCCTGCCCTCATCGTTTGTAACAAAATTACACAAATGTAGAAACTTTTTGAAAATCCCACATCCATATATGGTGCATTTTCAGCAGGTGTTGCTTATTCTGTTATCTGGTAAGTAATATCTCCTGGAATTCCCTATTTGGCACAGCCATTACAGGAATAGAAGCCAGCCCAAGTTTTCACTAGGAACGGCACACCCTGGATTTACTATGTGAATGTGCCATAGAAATCAGAGCCCATGCAGGCTTCATTGTTATGAAAGATGTATAGTGCTCAGTCATAAAAAAAAATCCCGTCTGCAACACAAAGTGTGTAGGTTGAAAACAGTCAGGTGTGCTATGGACTTTTCACCAGAAGATGTCCTGACCCAAGAAGGCAAAAGATTGCTCAGACTCTAATTTCTAAATGAGTTGAAGGTGCTCATTTTCCCCCCTTTTATGCTTCAGCCCAGCTTAGATTTCATTTCTATCTCTTGGTATCTCCCATTCTTTTGCAATTGTTACCAACAATGTTGGTAGGAACACCGGATGTTCATATGTGCAACATTTGAATATTTACTCCTAAATTTGGTTAAGCAATTGATCACAGTGTTTAAAGTAATATGATTTGTTAAGTTGATGCATTTTACAATTTTTAGGCTCACTTGACCCGGGACAAGTCCAGTTTTCATTACCTTTCTGCTTTATCGCATATCTGAAAAGGTTTGGAGGTTATAATCAGAATCATATTGTTATTGAGATGCAACAATTCTCTTTATAAGAACAGCACCTCACAGTTGCAATGGGAAAATAGTATACAGGCTTTAGAAATTTTAAGATAACCTGAACCTTTTTTCTTTTTATGATAATCTTTCCTGCCCCTGATGTGTATGATGTGGACTGAAGCCCCTTCTACACTTCCATATAAAATCCAGATTATTTGCTTTGAACTGGACTATACGGCAATGTAGATTTAGATAATCCAGTTCAAAGCAGATAATGTGGATTATCTGTAGGGTTCCCATATGTCCCTTATTCTAAGGGACGTCCCTTATTTTGGCCCTAAAATTTGTGTCCCTTATTTTCAGGCCCTGTCCCTTATTTTTGACTATCAGGACAGGACTGGGCGGGGTTGACCAGAGGAAGGTGTGCGCTGTGGTTTCCACGGCAATGCTTGCCCAGGGATTCCAACTCGCAGGGCAGCCTGCGTCCCCGTTGGAAGGAAGAGGCGATACAGGACTTTTTCAAAGTACAGTAGACTAATTAACCGTTACCCAAGGAGAATGTTGAGAGTTACTCTTAAAATAGGCCTAGCTGTGTATCCCAATACCATACAATGCTGTGTATCCCATACTATACTATACCATTAACTATTGGCATAATAATCATGAAGATGTACTGTCTTATAAAATTTGTTTTATTTTAATGTTTAGACAGTGCACTTTTAAAGTCAGCAAAGTCAAGTACTAAATACAGATGGAGAAAATATGGTAGTTCTAATAATGTTTTTCTGCATGACAAAGCATGCAGAAACATACCACGGTACTGTTAAGAGGGTATAAGTCAGTTTCTTTTGTGAGTTTCAATCATTATCTTATTCTGTTAATAAAACTATTTCTACCTAATGTTTGAGTTTCAAGTTTTTAATGAAGTGTCCCTTATTTTTGTGAGAAATCCCGTAAATGTCCCTTATTTCTTATATCAAAAAATGTCAACCCTAATTATTTGCTTTGATAATCTGGATTATATGGCAGTGTAAAAGGGGTCTAATGTTCTCAAGATCTTCCTGACCTGCTTCTCATACCATTTCTGTTGTTGAAACTCCTTAGAACAGTGTTTTTCAACCTTTTTGAGCCGCGGCACATTTTTTACATTTACAGAATCCTGGGGCACACCACCAACCAAAATGACACAAAATGACACTCTAACACAGTAATACATATAGTTAATATATTTTTAAATGTATTTATACACTCAGTGTGAAACCTGGGTCTGTTTCGATGAACACAACATAGATATCCTGGCAGCAGGGGCGGATTTAGGCGGAGGCGAATTAAGTGGTCGCCTCAGGGCGCCACGTGGCCAGGGGCGCATCTGGCCGACGGAGGGGAAGGGAGGAGGCCAGGGAGGGAGGGAGCGAGCACCCCTCCCTTCCCTTCTGCCTCACATGCTCACCCCCCCCCCCCCACGCTCTTTCCCCTCTCTCTTCTCTTCTTCCTCGCCATGACGAGGCAGCAGGCACGGGCAGGGAAGCCTTCTCCAGCCTTGTCTCCAGACTGGAGGAGGCCCGAGGCTTGGAGGGGCACGTGGCGGGGCCCCTGCTCGTCTTGGAGGTGGCCTACTCGTCCCAGATGCCCGGGCTCCATCCGGGGACCGCGCAATAGGCCCAGGTGCTGCTGGGCGCCCTCCTCCGGACTCGGGTTGCCACGTGGCCGAGTTGCTGCGAGGAGGCGACCGCCAGGGAGAGGAAGACTGCCTGGCGGAGGTGCTGCGCTGGGAGCAAAGGAAGAGGAGTTGCTTCCATATGGGCAGAGAAGGTACTGCAATCTACAGGAAGAGATGAGGAGTTTCCCAATGGTTTGAGAATGTAAACAAACCGTGGCTTGTAGAAGGAGGGGGCTGACGGGATTCAGGTGCTGCCCTGCCTGGAGCCGGAGCTGAGCAGAGAAACATGGCAGCCAACCCATCAGCAAAGTATGTCTTCTGCTCAGTGCTCCAGCAAGTCACAAGACTCTGGCTCAGCCAGCACTTAGAGAAGGTTCTGCCCCCTGCATTGCTCCTGTCGGGTGGAATATATAATAAAATATTTATAATATAATATATATTGTAATATTATATATTATTTGCAATATTATTTAATGTCTGTTTAATATTAGTGTTGAGTGTATAATGTAATAGATTATTTAGAATATGTTGTATTATTTATATTATTTAATAACTACTTAATATTACTCCTGAGTAGATAATGTAATAGATTATTTGTAATACAATATATATTTGTAATATTATTTAATGCCTGTTTAATATTTGTGTTGAGTATATAATGTAATCAATTATTTATAATATAATGTATATTATTTGTAATATTATGCACTTTGAATATGATGTATGTTTTATATATATATATATAATATTATTATTAATGTTTAGTCCCAGGTATATAATTATAATATGTATAATATATATGTATATATTACTATTATTTATGATATTATTTTATAGTTATTTAATGTTAGTACCAGATATATAATATAATATTTTATTTTATATATATAGAGAGAGAGAGTTATAATAGTATTTAATACTTATCTAATAAGGTATTAAGTAATATATATTCAATATTATTTATTCATATTTAATAGTAGTGTGTGTATGTGTGTGTGTATGTGTATATATATAGAGAGAGAGAGTGAGTTATTATTTAATACCAATTTATATTAATACCAATTTATATTAATCATACTTCTGTGGCACCCTTTCTTCTTCTTAATGGTGTATTATACAAAGGGAAAGAGGCTGTACCACAGGCAAAAACAATCCAAAACAATGCTTTGAGCTGGAATATGTAACAGTATGGACACATATAATCCAGTTCAAAGCAGGTATTGTGTATTATCTGCCTTGATAATATGGCTGTGTGGAGGGCCCCCAGAACATCAAGGCAGGAAATCCCACATTATCTGCTTTGAACTGGGATATATGGCAGTGTGGACTCAGATAACCAAGTTCAAAGCAGATATTGTGGGATCTCCTGCCTTGATATTCTGGGATATAGGGCTGTGTGGAAGGGCTTTGAGACTCCCACACAGCTGAATAAAACCAAACATTTTCTGCTTTGAACTGGGATATATGGCAGTGTGGACTCAGATAACCCAGTTCATAGCATGTATTGTGGGATTTCCTGCCTTGATATTCTGGGATATAGGGCTGTGTGGAAGGGCCCCCAGAACATCAAGGCAGGAAATCCCACATTATCTGCTTTGAACTGGGATATATGGCAGTGTGGACTCATAACCCAGTTCATAGCATGTATTGTGGGATTCTCTGCCTTGATATTCTGGGATATAGGGCTGTGTGGAAGGGCCCCCAGAACATCAAGGCAGGAAATCCCACATTATCTGCATTGAACTGGCATATATGGCAGTGTGGACTCAGATAACCCAGTTCACAGCGGATATTGTGGGATCTCCTGCCTTGATATTCTGGGATATAGGGCTGTGTGGAAGGGCCCTGAGAAGGCAGGAAGGTGAATAGATACAGATACACACACACACACACACAAAGAGAATAGGAAGAGGGCAGGGGGAAATGGTAAGAAGGAAGGAAGGTGTGTATGTATGTGTGTATATATATATGTTTATATACACACACACACAGCATGGGCGAACTTCGGCCCTCCGTGTGTTTTGGACTTCAACTCCCACAATTCCAAACAGCCAGTAGGAAGTCCAAAATGCCTGGAGGGCCAAAATTTGTCTATGCCCCTCAACTCTCTCTCTCTCTCTCTCTCTCTCTCTCTCTCTCTCTCTCTCTCTCTCTATATATATATATATACATTCAGTGATTGGTTGGTTGGGGGGGGGGGGGCAAAATTCTGTTCGCTTACCATTTAAAATTACCTAGATCCGGCCCTGCCTGGCAGGAATGGCAGAAAGACACAAACTTCCCACACAGAACTCCCATAACCAAGAGAAAATACTATAAGTGTTTGGTGGGCATTGACCTTGAGTTTGGAAGTTGTAGTTCACCTACACCCAGAGAGCACTGTGGACTCAAACAATGTTATGTTATGTTGTTGTTTGTTTTCTATCCAGAATCACAATGTTGGAAGGAGGCTCACCACTTTAAGGTCCCTAAAACAGGCATGGGAAAACTTCGGCCCTCTGGGTGCTTTGGACTTCAATCCCCACCATTCCTAACAGCCTGAGGCCCTTTCCTGCTTAAATGGCTGAGGGGAGGGGGAGGAAAAGTGCCTGAGGCTGCTAGTAATGGTGGGAGTTGGAGTCCAAAACACCTGGAAGGTCCAATTTTGCTCATGCCAGCTTTCGACAGAGACCTCTTCCTCCCCTTCCCTTTGCGCCCTTTCTTCCCCCTCCTGCCGAACACTTACTTTTTCTTCTACACTGCCGCTTCTGCCACCATTTTGATCCGAGGGGGCAGGGTGAGCGTGTTCAGGAGGGGAGCGGGGGAGGGAGGAAGACGTGACCTGTGTGGGCACTACTGCGCAGACTCACCCCAGAGCAAAGCGAAGCAAAGCGAGCAGAGTGAGGCTGGGAAGAAGGGAGCCTCAGTGGAGAAGAAAAAGTGTTCATCAGGAGGGGGAAGAAAGGGTATTGGAGGTTCTAATTTCCCATGGCACACCTGATGATAGCTCACGGCACACTAGTGTGCCACGGCACACTGGTTGGGAAACACTGCCTTAGAATGTAGGATAGGCTTAGCGTAAGTTCAGTGCCTTTCCTATCATTAATGAAGTTAATGGTCTCTCTCAACCCATCTCATTCCTGTCTCAGTATTATTATTGGATAGGATTTTCCTTGGCAGAAGGTAACGACTTTTGGAAAAGAGGAGTTTTTTGTTGGTTTCCTAACTCTCATCCCCTTTCAGTCTAATTCCAAGTTTGGGATTCATACCTTTCTCGCCATTCTACCTTGACAGATATCTATGAAAGCTTCATCATTTCATAGATTCAATTAAGGAAGGATGAAAATTGAAATATGTATTCACTTATTTAAATATGTGCTGCCTCAATGAGTTCATCTATTGTCTCCATTTAACAGTCTGGGTTTAAAGTGGTCTGAAGTTGTTGTATCACAGCTGTGGGGGCAAACATTCGGCCTGGTTTTTGAAATTATTTTTTATTCACAGACTTAGACAAAGACAAACAGAACAGAACACCATACAATACCTACACTCCAAAAAGGCACAAATTCTAAATAAAATAAAAAAAACAAATACCACTCCTACCGCCCCACCCTCCCCCCACCAACATTCACCCTCACCACAAGGAAATTTCTTTTACTAACTTCCGGGTCATTTAGTGATAGCTCTGTTATTTGTTGAACTTACACTAGAAAAGGAGATTCAACTATCTCTCCTTTACTACCAGATGCGATTCATTGGCCCCTTGCTCCTATATCTATATACAATCTATTACTATAATTACAATTATTTCTTTTAAGGAAATCAATAAATTTTTTCCAAATAGTTCTATTTGTGTATGATTTATTTTGTGCAATCTTCTGCGTCAGCAAGTCCATGTTCATGATGTCATGAATTTTGTTTGGGCCTAGTTTTTGGATGGAAATGTTGCAGTCCTCCAAGGATGGGCTGTCTCTAAACACTGTATTGTCTTAAGCAATATGGCATTCTGCTCATTTCCAAAGTATACAACCTCACATATACCTTTTGCCACCCAGTGATAACAATATTAAACAATAAAGTAAATTTTATGATCTTCACAACAGTTTCTGATGTTTTTCTAATGACATATCAGCTCTCAGTTAGAGGAACTCTACTGAATTACTCTGCGGAAAGCAAGATATAATTAAATGCAATACAAATGAATAGTGCCTTGATAGGTCATAGAGTTTTGCAGCATTTATTTATTTATACTCCATCTTGCTCATTAAGGAATGTTTCTCTATTTGCTTCATAGGACTTTTAACCATAATGAGTATTTATAGCCTTCACCAAAATCCCGAGGTCTGGGAGAATCCTGAGGTAATTATAAAGTAGGACAATAAAAGCTTAGGGGTCAAAGTCTTCCTTGTAAGAATGGGGAAACTGGATACTTTAATGATGAGATAGGGCAGGGATGGTTACCGTAATTTCAATATGTTCTGAAACCAATTATCTCCCCCAAAACAAATAAAATCAGAAGGAGATGATGGTCTATTTCTGGTTCTCATAAACTTTCCTTTCTGCTGTATTGTCGAAGGCTTTCATGGCCGGAATCACTGGGTTTTTGTAAGTTTTTTGGGCTGTATGACTATGTTCTAGAAGCATTCTCTCCTGATGTTTTGCCTGCCATAGATGCAGGTGAAACGTCAGGAGAGAATGCTTCTAGAACATGGCCTACAGCCCAAAAAACCTACAACAACCCAGTTTCCTTTCTGCTGTTTTTGATATTGGTGCAGGATGAGAAAAGCCTATCCAAAGGCCCCTTAGAGATGCAATTAACCTTTCTGTAGCCAAAAAAGAGTGCCCAGGAAGGAAAGAGGGATGGGCTGGATAATAGCTATGGAAACTGCAAGTAGCCCAATGGCCAGATTTGGCTCAACTTTGAAATAGAGACTTTAAGAGTCCCCCCACCAAAAAAAGCCCCCAGTACATGAGCACTGAGGAGTGATATCACATATCACATTTCACAGAAGAAAACTAGAACATGAGTGGTCAAGCAAATATTATTAATGAATGAGAACAGACTAACTTGGAGAGTCTAAAGCAGTTTGCTTTAGCCCCCTCTTCTCCTTCCTGATGCCTTATTTGAGTGCAGATATATTTTGCATCTTGGACTCTGTTTACAAAAATAAGAGTATGGAAAACAAAAAGAGAAAGTGCCTGGAAGAGAGAGAAACCACAAACCACCAGAGACAGTTAAACTTGCAACAGAAATACATGAGAGTAACTGCTCTTATGTCCATGCCTGCCAGCTTCACTGCTTTAGAGCAGTGGTTTCCAAATTCTGTTCTTTAAATCAAATTTAAAATGGACTTTAAAATAAAACCACACAAGTCCAAATATTCCTTTGTCTCTAATGTGAAGGAAGGGGAATCAGAAGTTATCTCCTAACCCCTATTCACCACCAGAATCATTTTATCACAGCCCAGCATCTCAAACCCATACGACCGCTTCAAAGAAGGTGCATGGCAGTTCTGAAAAAGATTCTCACACATGCTCCTGGCTTTCTATCAACATCTAGGAAGTTCTTTGTCTTATAAATACTAGTGTACCACTGCTCCCCTGATTTAATTCAGCTCAGGGCAATCTCTCATTTGCTTTCACACTCATCCTTTCAATTGTGATTTGTGGCTTTCATGAAGCCAAAATCCTGATCAGGTTTTTTGGGGCTGTGCATCAGATTTCTGGTTTTATTCATAGGGGAGATCCTTTCTGCACCCAGCAAGCATGCTAGATTTTTGCACAACGAGAAGTGGCTCAAGCAATTTGGGAAACTTAATGAAGTTACTACATCTTTGCAGCAGAAAGATACAACCTTATTCACATTGACAGACAAAATAACACTATTAAAAGCAGAATGTCTCCCTCTCCTGGTCCAATTTCTTAGTAAAAATGAGTTGGAAATTGTAGCTGATGTGCATATAACAATTATGAGCATTAATGAACTCCGTGAAATCCCTGTTGCAGTACTTTGCAAGACACCAGCAGGGACACTGAGTGACTGCAAAACCTATTTGTCAGCTGAAATAAAATTTACATGCCGTCATAGCTGGAGGCAGAAAGAAAATTGAGGTGGGGGGGGGGGGAGTTTGAAACTTTTTAAAGCAAATCACGAAGAGTAGTTTCATAGCACAAAATAATGTAGATAGCATGGTTCAATCTATATTTTTATATAGACTTCATTAAATCAATTTTCTATTTTAGTTACAAAGTTTCAAGTATTAAATTAACTGAAAATGACAACTGTGATAATTTATGCTTGCTTCAAAAGTTTATACTTTAATTTCTTTTAAACTATCAAGTAATTTTTGAATACTGAGGTACCAGATTAAAGGCATTTTATGTGGTTTCTAAAAACGTGATAATATGTATGGGTCATTGATCTTGATTTTTAGATATGCCAATTTAAAGTGTTGCAGTTTTGGAGGAACTCGTTTAATTTTTGCTTCTTGTAGACTTCGCATGGGAATTTATTTAACCAGTTAAAATTCATGAGTAAACCACATTTTTAACCTGAAAAATTGGGGGGGGGGGGGAGGGATCGAACCTCTACACCAGTGGTTCTCAACCTTCCTCAACCCCTTAATACAGTTCCTCATGTTATAGTGACCCCCAATCATATAATTATTTCAATGCTACTTCACAACTGTGATTTTGCTAATGTTATGAATCGTAATGTAAGTATCTGATATGCAGGATGTATTTTCATTCACTGGACCAAATTTGGCACATCTACCCAATATGCCCACATTTGAATACTGGTGTGATTGGAGGGAGATATTGTCATTTGGGAGTTGTAGTTGCTGGGATTTATAGTTCACCTACAATCAAAGAGCCTTCTGAACCCCACCAATGGAGGAATTGAACCAAACTTGGGACACAGAATTCCCATGACCAACAGAAAATGCTGGAAGGGTTTGGTGGGCATTGACCTTAAGTTTTGGAGTTGTAGTTCACCTACATCCAGAGAGCACTGTCAACTCAAAACAATGATGGATCTGGACTAAACTTGGCATGAATATCAATATGCCAAACTTCCCTCCCCCCCCACGATCAACAGAAAATGCTGTGTTTTGTGATGATCTTTGGCGACCCCTCTGACACCCCCTCGTGACCCCTCCAGGGGTCCCGACCCCCAGATTGAGAAACACTGCTCTACACACACACACTTGGTTGCAGCCCTACATGCTGTCCATGCCAGAGTATGAAGACCTTTTTGAAATTTAATGTTTTAAAATGAAATTTGCATCTGTGCCAATGAATGACTTTTGGGGAGGACTGATAGACAAGATCCAGAAAGGCTCTTTGTGCTCTGCTCCTCTTGTGTCCACTTATTGATGCAAATCAGGTTTTTCATCTTATGCTTAAACCAAAAACAAGTATAGGAGTAAGTTGGATGTTGCTCTCGAGGCAGTTCTCTGACATAACGCCCAATTTCAAAACTACCATATTTTGCCAGTTCTAAGGTGCACTTCTTTTTTTAAAAAAATAGAACCTGGGGTTTTTTGGGGGGGGGACCATTGCTAACTGCAGTCCTATGCACACTTACTTATAGTTAAGACTCATTGAGTGGGGCAGATAAGGCAAGGGTGTATGAAATTACAGTCAAAGCATGCCATTTTGGCATGGTTCTTTTTGTCCAACAATTGTGATCAAGTCTCATGCTAACTCAAATATTTATTTTCTGCAACAGGTATTTGATCCACTAAGATTTTCCTCAGAAAATTCAAGTCGTCGCCACCCCTATGCTTTTCTTCCTTTTGCTGCTGGGCCAAGGTAAAAAGGTTTAATTCTGCTTTTTGTTTGTTTGTTTGTTTGTTTCCTCTCTGAAATATATTTATTTTCCATGAGATTTAATTGAGTTGAACACTTATAGAATTATTAATAGATTTCAAGCAGTATTAGATACTTAAACATTCTTACTGCATCATAAACACTTTGATATCTGTGGGTTCATATATTCTTTAAATGCATTATTCATTTGTTTATCACTTTTCAGAGTGGCTATCACACTTAATACAGTGAAAATACTGAAATAATTCTATGAACTGTGATACAAAGTATAACTATCACAGAAGACAATTATTGGAAGAAGATACCCAGATAAAACAACACAATGTTATTATTGTTATTGTGTGCCTTTAAGTCCACTCCACCTTATGGTGACTATATCCTAGAGTTTTCTTGACAATATTTCTTCAGACATGGTTTGCCATTCTCAGTCTTCCTTTTAGACTGAGAGAATGTTACTTTCCCAATTCACACAGTACATTTCCATGTCTGAACAGGAATGTGAACCCTGGTTTCTTAGGAGCCCTATTCCTCTAGCCCTGACACACTGTACCATGGCACTTCTAAAAAACACAGAGACTTTTTTAAAAAAACACAAGCAAATATAAGGATTGAGGAATAATAAGGTTTTCAGTTGGTAGCAAAAAGAAAGCCAGAAAAGTGGAGAGGTGCTTATGTGAAAACTTCTGGAATTCTGTTTTGCTTAAAATCTTACTTTTATTTCCACTCAGAAACTGCATTGGACAACAGTTTGCCATGAATGAGTTGAAAGTTGCTCTCGCCTTGACACTTATGCGGTTTGAACTTTTGCCTGATCATTCCAAAACCCACATTCCCTTCGCACAGATAGTCACCCGATCCAAGAATGGGATACATCTGAAGATGAAACCTATCCACTGATCTTTGTCATACTATAACCCCGACAGTGGCACTTTGGAACTTTCGAAATTATATACAGTAGATAGAACGTTAAATTTATATAACTACCCCATATCCTATTTGACTTATGATGATCCTTTGAATGAAAGACTTCCATAAACCCAGGGCATCATCAACGGACATCTGATCAGATCTTGCAAAATCAGGACAATGGCATTCTAAGTTCTCCTTTTTCTTGCTGCTGTCCACTTTACTGAATTGTATTGTCTCCTTCTATGAATCATTCCAGTGAGTCTTATGATATGGTCAAAACACAGAAACCCCCGTGTAGTCATTTTGGCTTATAATGAGAGTCCAAGCTTGATTTGCTGTAGGGTCAATTTTTTGTTTGCAGTTCATGGTATTCACATTGCTCTCTCCCTGTTGCACAATTCACTGTTCTTCACTGTTCAGAAATTTAAAAAAATGGTATGACAAACAGTATATGATTTGATTTTGTTGCTTATGTTGAAAGTATTATGTTGCAAAATTATATTGGTACCTTTAAGTGTTTCACTGATGTTAATTTGATTGTAATAAGGTACAGTTGAGTTGCTCACCAATTAGATTCCAAGAGAAAGGTGGAGTCTAATTGTTATGTTCTTAAATACTTCGTTCTATTTTGTATTCTCCCCTGTGTGGATGTTTTATTTTATGCTTACAATAAAGTAAGTCAACTTTATACCAAGGGTTTTCTCAATGACCACATTGCTTCTGGGCTGAGCTGAAGCTGCTGCATTTTTACTCTGCTAAATGAGGTTTGTGTTTTGTACTTGGAAAACTACCAAACCCTGACAGTTTATTAATAAAGCCTTACATTTAGGGATATTAAGTAATTCTTTCATACCTGCCCTTCCAATATTGTGACACTCCATTGGTCCCACATTCATTCTTTTTGAGCTGTCATATCAAATTGGATGCTGATCTAAGAATTTGCCCTAGGAGCTTTCCACCTATACAGTTCCATGATTCTATAGACCTACTCAATCACATTTACCTGTAGTGTAAAATGTGATCCAATTACATTAGACATATCTGCAGAACTGGCCCAATATATTTTGCTGCCTCCACTATCTTCATAGGCCTATACATGTAGCCGTAGGCTGGATCTACACTGCCATAAAATGCAGTTTAAATTACATTATATTGTCAGTGTTTGATGTAACTGCAGTTCAGTGCAGTTCAGAATGCATTATATGGATCTGCACTACCATATAATGCAGTTCAAACTTCATTATGGCTGGATCTATACTGCCATATATAGCTGGAAGAAACCACAAGAAACAGTGAGGCCCTTGATTTCACTGCCATGCAGTCGTTATGTATAAAAGCCCATGCCAATTAGCCCTTTGTTAAAAGGGGGGGGGGGTATTTTCAAGTAATGGACAGTTGACACCATGGATGTGGAAGCTGTGGATTCCAACCTTTTTCTAAACAGTAGTCACTGAAATTGTAGAATTGTGTGAACTTGTGTAACGGATTAGCTTAAGGTATTCTAGAGGTTATGTGGTTCCGTAGGTTCATGCCTTCAAATACTTTGCTACTCTTTATCTAAGATGTGAGGCCTCTATTTCTAGTGTCAAGAAATGTCCCAATAACAACTCTTTTCTTACTGTTCTGAACAAACAGTCTTTGTTTTTAGAATCCTCTCAACATCTTTATATTATCTGCTTTGGGGAATAACAGTATCTCAGACTATATACTCCTGGCTCAGCTGGCTTTCGAGATTGGAAACTTGTTCCAGAATTGGTCTTTGACCACATTCATGCAACATTCCTTTTTACTTATATTGCCATTTATTGTAAAATGTGGAAATGCTGGTTAAAATGACAGAGTCTGCATCCAACAGCAAAAGAATTGGAACTTTACTCATTGTTGTTGTCCTCTGTGACACCTCAAACCTGTCCTGCAGGATTTTCTGACCTTCAGAAAGAATTTTTTTTCCAGGAGGGGGTAGGCAGGAATGATTGCAGGAGGAAAGAAAAAGTGCTGCTTCTGGCAGAACCAGCAGAAACGCATCATTGACCTCTGACCTGGTTTCAGACCTGGCTATGGGATAAAGAGACCTTAGGTCAAGAACTGGGCTCCGGGAGTGTGACACAGTTGGTTCTGCTGGACCTTTCAGCAGGTTTTGATATAATTGGTCATGGTATCTCTGGGATGGAGCTTGTAGGTATTATTCTTCACAGGTTCCATTCTTTCGTGGAGGAGTGATCTCAGAAGTTGGTGGTGAGGATTTCTGTTTGACTCTTTGGACATTTGGTTCACTCTTGTCCCCTGTGCTATTTAACATCTTCACATGTCTGCTCGGAGACATACTCAGCTCTATTACTACTTTCTACTTAATCCTAAGGAGGTTGTGCCTGGATAAAACCAGCAGCTGTCAAATCTTTGTTGGAGCATCCATTACTATTTATTTCTTGCTAGAATGGAAGAGAGGGAAATAAGATGGGGATTAAAACAATAGAGAAGAAGTTGGAGTCAACACAGCCATGGGGGATGAGAATGTAATCTCAAATCAAGTGAACCCACCTTTTCCTTAGGCTGGAATCTCAGAGTAACTGGAAGCCAAAGATTAGAATCATATCTATCCTGTCACCCCACCAAGGAAGGAACAATAAGGTCCAGGGCTTCACAGCTGTTGGGAAGGAGAGGTGTTTTGGAGAAGCATAAGAGCAAGAGAAAAACCCTCTGTGCCCCATCCAAAAAGAGACATAAGAGTGTGTGGGATGAGTTGCAAGTACTTCTTAATATAATCTGAGTATAATGCAATCTTAAATAAGTATTCCAAATAAGGCTGCAGATTTATTCAATTGATAACTGATTCTTGCAATTGATTCATCGCTATTATGTGTAACACTAAAATGCCAAACACATTTCTTTGTGTATATAAGAAATAAAGATGTTTCATCTCTGTCCTTGTTGTGAATTGTGTCATTGATCAATCCAGAGGTAAGATGCTTATATATGGTAGCTTTGTCACCTAAATGATGAATGTCAATAAGGGATTTGCATTGTTAAACTTTATTAGCCTGTCAGAAAAAGGTGGTCTATAAGTCAATAGTCTGGTTGTTAAAACAGTGTCAGGTAGAAGCAGAGCTAATACATCTAGATTCTAGAAAATACAACAGGATTCTGTGATTTCAGCATAATAGGGAAAAGAACTAATAGCCAGTTCAACCAGGACTTATTGCCTTTAAGTTCAAAGGTAAATCAAAATAATAATACTGCCTAGCAGATATTCATTTAAATAGCAAGTTATTTTATCACATCCCAGCTTACTTATTGCTAGGTATCTGTGTTATGATTAACCATTTCAATTATGGATGACATTAAGAATATAATTATAACATACCATTTTTTTTCTGCATACAATTTCACTCTTATTCCCTCTGGAATGAAGTACATTTGATGTACTGTATAAACATGAATCTCTGATGTTATACATTTGATGAATTAATTTAAACAACAGAAAGATCTGCAAAAACAAATATGCCCACAGTTACACAGAACTATCCTTCCACAGTTCTGCTGCTCCAATTTATATATATATATATATATAAAATTAAGGAAACTTCACAATTATAGCAGTATAGTAAAAAAACCAAACCAAACAAGCAGCACATATTTACCAACCAAAGGAAAATGGGCGAAGAGGACAATCCTGCCCTCTGACATCACTTCTGTGCTAGAATGCCAGCACAGAAGCATCTGTGGAGCATTGCACCATGTTAGTTGTGGCACCATGGTGTGATCAAGGCCTATTGTCAAGTTTTGTCCCTCAATAGCAGAGGACAAAAGAAGATGGCAGATTGGCAACAGGTAGTGTATGGTTTTGTGTGATACAAAGATGAATTTGCCTCAGGCTGCAAAAAGATCCCGCAGCTGACCTGACAAAGGGTAAGACAGCATTGCTAAAAAAAACCCTGTTATGCTGCCAAGCGTCATATGCCACAGCTGTGCTGTGTACATAACAATTTTTCTTTCAAATTGGGGATACTATTTGGATTGGCAAAATCTCCCATGAAAAAAGGCACTGAAATATTTTCCAGAGTTTGAGAATCATCTTTCCCCTTGTTGATAAGGGTATCATTGTTGTTTGTTTAACTACACTTTGCTGTAATTGTGGAGTTTCCCCAAATTAAAAGATTTTAAAAAACAGAAGCAGCTGAACATGTTTTAACCCCTCAAGCTAATATTTGCAAACTCTGAGCTTGTGTACCTATCCCGTAAACATTGGCCAAGGAAACAGAAACTAGATTAACAGATGATAGCTAATGATGCTTTGTTGCTTGATATGGTTCAAGAGAATAAAGACAAGTCTCACTTGTTCTTTTCAAAGAAAAAACATATTTTAAGAGAGTGGGTTTTATTGGCTGAGCCTTGGTTCAGCCCTTTTTGAAAGTAACAGTCTTAGATAATATGCCAGTTATATAGTGAGCTTTTCTTTTGGCAATGCATCATGAAATTGCAGAAGACAGGAACAACTTGAGGTCTGGAGTTTATAGCAAGACTTTCACTTGGAGCAAGAGGAGCAAGATGGAAGAAAACAAAGAGACACCAGGAAAAAGTAGGAATACTGTGCCAGAACCTGCGGATAATTCTTGGCTGCCTCAGGATTCCCATCTGATATTCCATCTTGTACTTCTTTTGAGTCTTACCTATGTCATCATGAAAGTCATCCAAGTGTTTTGGTACAGACAGAATATGGTCAACACCCTTCAGTGTTTTCCATTACCCCCCACACACTGGCTGTATGGTCATGCTCACAAGGTAAAGTGAATCTGGAACATCATTATATGTGTGTATGTGTGTTTTGGTTTATATCTTTTAGACATAAAATGGGATACATGTGATAGTCCCTCTCCTGGTAGAGTCTTGGAAAAGTTGCAAAGCCTCTTAAAATAGCAAAGTTGTCTTGGTTTTAAAACTTTGACAAAGTGGTCAGCTGGTATGGAAACACCGGTGAACCTTTCAAACTACAATATCATAGCATTATAATTCCACTTTAACTGCTATAGTTCTTTCACAAGAAATGCTGGGATTTGCAGTTCAGTGAGGAATATTTGGTATTCTCTGGAGTTCTACTGCTGTTGTTTCTAATTTATGGAAAGGCAAATCTATCATGGGGTTTTCTAGACAAGCAGAGTTTTCTGTCAACCTTAGTGTTAGTAGGTTTGCTATTACTTTTGTCTAAAGCTGAGAGAAATGCCATGCAGTGGGTTTTCATGGTTAAGTGAGGATTGCAACCCAGGTCTCCTGAGGCCGATTCCAACTTTTAAAACATCCCATCTTTTTCTAGTGTACCACCAAATTACGAATCCTAGGTTTCCATAGAATGCATAATTGACCAAGTGGGCTCATAGCACTATAACTGTGTAGTGTGAAAAGGTTCATGATTATATTATATATGTGTATGCATGTGTGTAATCTATTTGCACAGTGAAGGGATTCAATTAACAGTAAAAGAAATCACAGATAGTAGAAGAAGGCGACAGTGAATGTATTATTTTTTGAGAGAGAGGAGAGAAAGTAAGAAAAACAAGTGTGGTTTTAAATGTAAACAAACACATATAGATGAAAAATGCTATAAACTCCAAAGATAGAAATGTATTTTTGCTCAATCCCTACTAAAGTAAGCTTTATGCCTCATTAAAATTACTAGCATCACAGGTTAGATATGCAAACCTAATGCCTAGGATGTATTTAAACTGACTATTGACATTCAAACAAATAATGCAGTTGACACCAGAGGAAGAGTTCTTGGCTACAGCAGCTTGGACAAAAAAATACCCACGATGTCATCAGCTACGATATGGACAATTTTTAATTGCCTTGCTTATCAACCATCCTGAATATGCAAAAGTGGTCTTTACTAGAAGTGGTAAGAAATTTATTCTCTTATTCCCCTCTCTGATCAAATGATTATATTTTACACCTTTATCACAGAGGGGTGGTTTGGGGGGCTGTTTGTTTTCCCGATACTTTAAAATCCATTTGAGTTTAGTTTCATGTCTGGAAAAGCAGAGATGAGCAACATTCTGTTTGTGACATATATAACTTCGTGATGTTTGTTGTAGATTAGTCTCTCTCTTGACTCTAACCAACAAAATATGTTTTGACTGACGTTTCCTTGGCATTTTAAAAATTAATTTTAAAACATAATGTTCATGGCAGCAGTTAAGTCCCTCAGATAATCTACATTGATTCTATACACATTCATTTCTTTGTTTGTTCATCTCCCTGCCCGCACAAAGACAAGGGGAGCAGCTGAATTAGGGCCCTATGACATGCAATACCCCCTCCACCATTTTAAACGCTACTAAAACAGTTTCCTGATGAAGTATCACAGAGTCCATCACAAGACACAGACAGACTTCATCCTGGCATCCGTGATGCTTCACCAGGGAACTGTTTTAGAAGTGTTAAGAATTGGGGGTAGGAGACAAAGAGAAATTGTCTTCTAAGCTCATGATTCATGTGGAAATGGGAGAAGGTGGGGGAAAACATGCAGAATGGGATCTGTCAGATTTGCCTGCGTTGAATCTCTTCAGTGAAGTGGAATAATGGGCATTCCTGTGGGTGGTCTACTACCAATGTGGCTAGTAAATGCGGCACAACCAAACATTGACATTTCTCTCCCAAAATCCTGATTTATGAGCCAGGCATGGTTATTTTTTAATTAATTTATTTATTAGAAATACGGAAATTTCAAAATATCACCTGCCATTTGGCTTTTGAAATTGTGCTACTGATACCTTTTAAACTTTATTTCTGACATCTGCAATTGAGAGTAATGAGATTAGGAGGAAAGGAGAGGAGCCTGGAGATGGGGCCCCCCTCTGCCTTAAGAATGATATTTGGAGGGAAAGCAGAGGAGCCCATGGAGAGAAATGGTGTCTGCCTTAAAAGCAATGTCCCCTGTCTCCTCAAGAATAAGGGCACGGGGGGAGGGAAGCATAGGAACCCTTGGAGAGAAAATGTATAGAATAATACCTCTTGTTTCCTCTAAATGAATGGTTGAGCCGCGTGGATGAGATTCTGTGTGGTTGAGGTAATTAAATTTAAAGATGAAATGCCATGCAAAGAATATGATTCCACACACAATTAAGACAATTTTCTCTCCTTTCCCTATCTACATCTGATGATGCCCTTAGTCACATTGCTCTATACCAGTCCTAAACAATTTAGCAGTAAAAGAGGCCAAAACTAAAATAAGTCAAATGTTTTGGGCCTTATTTATTTATTTATTTATTTATTTATCATATCAGAAGCAAACCGAGGGTACAGTTGTAATGTATTTAAAAACACATTATACTAAATGTCCTTTGACCAGTAGCTGGCCAGTTGGAGTGCCTCTGGTGTTGCTATAAGAAGGTTCTCCATTGTGCATGTGGCAGGATTCAGACTGCATTGTAATTTGGTCCATAGGTAGGTTTTTAGTGCCACACCAAAATACAACCTTGAGGATTCCATCACATTAAACCATTGTGGTTAAACTGATTCCAAGCTGCATTACTTTTATTGTGTAGATGTATCCTATTACACCAAAATGGGAGAACCTGGGCATGATAGGGATTCCTACATGAACAGACCTGGTAAACCACTTCTGGACTATAACTCCTAGAATCCTTCATGCAGCAAGATCAGTGACCACAGCAGTTTGGGGATTCCAGGAGTTTTACAAGCTCTGTGTAGGTGAGAAGAAGTCAGATGCCACCACTCTGTTGAGCAGATAACAATTAAATTGCTGGCTAGTGGGGCCTACAATGGCTCAGTTTGGGGATTTAAGAGAGAGAGAATGGAGAAAGTACCCATTCCGTTGGCTCAGAGTTTCCAATTGCAACAGTGGTATGCACCATTGAGAGTGAGCCCCCTGCCAAGGTTGCAGGTGTGTGTGATTGGCTCATTCCTCCACCAGTATTTTTGCTGTTGGCTGATTTATTTTCCCAGAAGGAATCTTTGTTGCTTGTCATGCTCAAGCAAAGGGAGGAGAAAGGAAGGCTCCTCGCTGCAGCCTGGTGCAGAGAAAGGAACGGGCCTTGTTTGTCTCCATGCCTCTCAGAGTTCAGACAGTTCCCATGTTCTCCTGCCACCAACAACCCTGAGAGGGCACCTCCTGTTCTCCAGCAAGCACATGTTACATTCTTGCTTTCGGTTCTATCCTTTGCACTTTTGACAGGTTGCCTAAAATGCTTTGGTGGGCCGCCCGCAAGCATCCTATGAGCTATATGTTGTGCAGGTCTGTTCTATGCTATTCTGTTCATGATCCATTCCTTTAACACATTGGGTCACATTCAAATTCCAAAGGAATGTGGTTATGCCCTATGTCTGTCAACTGATGCAGATGTGTTTCTGGAGAATTCCACAGTGTGTGGCAACAGAATACAGTTTAGAAAATGAGCCTTTATATTTGTGCTCACAAAAGACTGCATCATGTAATGATCTTCTTCTTTCTCATTTATACAATTATTTAGATCCTAAATCTTTTCTAATATATGGCTTCCTAATTCCATGGACTGGTATGTATAATTTTTATCTAATTACATAAATCACTGTACTCTCTGCCATGTTTGTGACATCAGACATGGACATATGTTTTTTGTGTTTCAGACTTATCTACAGAAATTTGATGGTATGTGTTTTCTAAAATAGAGTTTGTTGGAGGGTTTAGAAATCAAATATTTGTTTGACTCGCACATTTCAGTTAAAGTTGCTTGGGAGTCAGATGCCTAAATTTGCCATACTAAATTTGATTTTTAAAATTTTTAAATACATGTTTGGGATTTTCAGCCAGTAAGCCAAAAAGTATAAACTTCAAGATTCCATAGAATGCATTCGGGCACTGGAAATCATGGTATTAAAATTATGTAGTGCTTTATCTCATGGAATAATGGGGTTTCTAATTTGATAATGCACTAGAGATCTGAGTAGAGAGTTTTAAATATTGATTCCTAAACTGCAAATGCCAAGATGGATCCCCAGAGGAAATGGAACCATGTCAACGAAAGTTAACTGATACTGCTATAACTCTAACATGAAAGAGTCCAAGGACTCATATCATACTGAAAGTGGGAAATACCTTTCCTAAAGGCAATCCATGTCTTTTGAAGACTGGATACAGATTGGGTACAGAAAAACTAGATCACATATGCAATTCCTGTATCTATTCAAATAACACACTTTAGCTGGTCACTTGGCAGATGGATGAGTACTGCCAGCCAATTCAAAAAAGGATAATCAATAGGACTCCACCACCCCCACAACACACCCTGAGGGACACAGCTGACAAGATGCATAGGAAAGTATGATCATATGTAAAAAAACCTGTCCCTCTGCCACATGCCAAGAAATATGCTATGGGTGAAGATAATTTGGAATCTATCTCACACAAGCTACTGGCTGCATATGCTTTGCATACAAGTCCCTATAGGCTATATATGAAATGGGCACTGTGTCATGTGATCACACCTGTTAAGTCACTTCTATTGGGGTGGAGGATGCCTGTGGAGCCACATTGTTCCAGGATTTAAATTCGCACAAGACCTAGGGCGTTTCCACACAGCACAAAAATGCGGGTTTTGAAGGGAGGACAAAACAAGGGGGGAGGGACCTGAGAGCATGTCCCTACACTGACATGTTGGTCTTGGGATTTCTTCCCCCACCATCCCCACAGGCTTCCTCTGCCTCAGAACAAGATGGAGAATGGACAGGGGGCATGCAGCAGAAGGTTGTTTATTTTTAATCACTCCATTATGCGCTGGACCATATATGCACACATGTGACTATCTCAATATAAAAATGAGCAGATTCACGTGTGTGCATATGAGATTCAGTACTTAATGCCAGATTTCTTCCTTACCCCAGTTGTTTATTCAAACTCTGTTTAATAATATACAGTTTAAAACAAAGAGTTTCAGAGTGATCTAATTGCTCTCTGTTTGTGCTTCCTTTAAATTGCATGCCAGCAGATTGAGGGTGAATCCAGCGAAGAGGGAAATCCTATGGCTGGGCCACCCGGGTGGGAGGGATATCCAGTTGCCTACCCTGGATGCTGAGGCACTACGTCCGTCATCTTTGGTAAAGAGCCTGGGGGTCCTTTTGGACCCGCTGCTGACAATGGAGGCCCAAATCTCCACTGTGAGCAGAACTGCATTTTTCCATCTGTGTCAGGCTAGACGACTGGCTCCCTACCTATCTCGGTACGACCTGGCTATGGTGATCAAGGCTACGGTCATCTCGAGATTAGATTACTGTAATGCCCTTTACATAGGCCTTCCTTTGACAGTGACCCGGAAACTTAAGCTAGGGCTGCCCGGCTACTCGCCGGTGAACCGGTGGGTTGCCATATAATTCCAGTTCTGCAGCAACTGCACTGGCTACCGATTGAATACCGGATCACTTTCAAGGTGTTAGTTCTTACTTTTAAGGCCTTACATGGTCTGGAGCCAGTGTACCTGAGGGACCGCCTTGTCCCATATAAACCCCAGAGATCACTGCACTCAGAAGATCAAGACCTGTTAGAGATTCCCAGCTGTAAGGCTTGTCGCCTGATGGTGACTAGGCACAGGACTTTCTCTATTATTGCTCCATCATTATGGAATGCTCTTCCTCCAGAAGCCCGGGCATTGTCGGATCAGGTATCTTTCCGCAGGGCTTGCAAAACCCATCTGTTTCAACAAGCCTTCGAGTTGTGCTAAATTGTATTTTAATGCTGTTTTAACTTTTGGTTCTTGTGAACCGCCCTGAGACTTTGGGAGTAGCGGTATAGAAGTTGAATAAAGAATTAAATAAATAAATAATCTGTATGTCCATTTCATAGTCCAATCATCTGATCAGCTGATTCAGGCTTTAAAAAATTATACATATGCTGGACCAGTCTCCACCGGGGGGGGGATCACATGTTTTTTTGTGAATGTGGGGTTGCATAGTGATGCATATTTTTGCATTTTCCAGCCAGAATCCCATGTTTTTCAAATGTTGCAGTGAATTAGCATGCATTTAGAGCTAACATCATGTAGCTAAACACCCCCCCCCCCTTTAAACTCGCGAAATCCCATGTTTTATGTGCTGTGTACAGGTGCCCCTAATTTTATTTTTATTTATTTATTATTTATTAAGTTCAACTTAATATACCGCTCTCTCTGGCGCCCAGAGCGGTTTACAAGATTAGTGCAAGTAAAAACAAGTAAAATACATAAAATACAGTAAAGCAGTTAAAACACCCGAATTAATTGCTTGGTTAAGTGTTTACTTAAGCTAAATTTTAATATGATAGGTTCTGATTTCAAATAGTTTTGACATTCTCCAGACTGGGAGTTTACAAACATAGAGTAGCTATTGAGACCCTAAAAATGTTGGGGAAATAAAAACATGTTAGGTCCTACAATATGATTTATGGTGATATCTGACAGAACTGTACCACAAAATCAACTGGATAACCTATACAAGTCCCAGAAAGGACATGTTTTGTCAGATGTGGGTACATGAAACCTCTAGTGCTGATCCCATGGGTATGTGGATTGTACCATAAAAAATAAATCAACAACAGATACTTTTGATTTGTGCTTCTGACATTCTCCTTTTCCCTCATAGGAAAGGGCTTATTGACTCTTGATGGACCTAAATGGCAGGACCACCGGAAACTGTTGTCCCCAGGCTTCCATTATGGCATTCTCAAGTCTTACACCACCATCATGGTTGAATCAGTCAAGCGGATGCTGGTAGGCATTCTCATTGCTGTGATTACAAGTTCTGTCCACTTCTTCATGTGAAGCTGCCACTACTTTAATGTAGTGGTTAGGTTTAGCAGAAACCCAAGAAAAGCTTCAAATGGTGACTTTTACTTTTCCCATTGAACTCAAGATGTTTGTGAAATGATTCAGGCAAGTGTTTCATTTGGAATCATACCTGCCTTGAAGGAAGACAATGAATTTTTAAAGGCCAACATAAACATTACTTCATGCATCTAAATAAAATTATAAGATTCATGAATCTTTGATACTGACTTTTACCAGTTTTTGTGTGTTTCATCTTGTCAGTTAAAGCTTGGATATCACTCTTCACAGACTGACATAACTATACTATGTAGATTTGTAGGCCGCTTACTCCATCTTGCTTTCAGCTTGAGTGTGGGGGCAACTGTTTAGATTTGTTTCTTATTTTTAAAAAATCGATGTATTGTAGAGATATGTGTTATCAGTAGAGTTCAGATGACCTCAACACATTAATTAAAAATATGTGTATAGAGCAAATGGTCAGGTGGGCTAGTTCCTTCCCACTGAACCAACTATTATCTTTGCAAATACCTTTCCCACATGGGGAGTGGTGGGCAGTTGACAGAGTGGTTAATCCTAAATGGCATTCCTTGATATCCACAGCCCTTTCTACAGGCTTTAGTGTTCCAAAATAAGCAATGTATGTGTGTTAAGAGGGGATACAACAACAAGTTGTAGTATCTTCAGAAGAAGCCATGTTGTCAACTACTCTAACTCTACTTCTATGCTCAGTATTATAAGAATTATGAGTTTAGTATAGAAGTCAGACCAACAATAGGAAAGAGCTTGTCTGTCTTAAATTGGTAAGTGTGATGAGGTCCAAGACTTTATAACTTTCAAGTGTTTGTACAGTACCTTACATTCTATCATATGACGTCATCACAGCGATGCCCCCTCTCCCGATGCTGTTTTGCCAGACTCTGTGGCAAAGCAGCAGGCACATGGGGCAGCTCTACATCCCATGTGCCGCTCCCAAGCGGTGCCACTTTCCCATTACACAGGGGAAGTGTTGTCAAAGTGGCTCTGAAGTGTGCTGGCTCCACTGGAGACAGCACAACTCAGGAGCTTTCCTGTGTTGGGAAGGAAGCATTCAAGAATGATTCCACTCTGGTTGAGGGCTTCAACAGGAAGTTCAATGACAGTTTTACAGCATGCCCTCCCACCATTGGACTGGCTTTAGAGTCCTGGAACACTCCCGGGAGGGGCAGCCTAGAAGCCCGATAAATAAATAAAAGATAAGTGTGATGAGGTCCATAGAATAGTTTTCCTTAAGATAACAGAGGAAAGCCAACAATATGTTTTGTTTATGTGCAGGGAATCTTATTTTGACTCCAGCTATACCTCTGTTTCCTGAAACCTTTGCACACATCAGAAGTGGAGAGTTCAGGGCAGCCCTAGAATATGACCCAGTGTATAATAATAAGTAAGTAATTTTAGATAGTTCCTTCTTATGATTCCATTTCTTTTCTTAAACTATTAGGATATTCTGGATAAGCTGGTATCCAAAGATAATACAGCATCAGTGGATATATTTGAATATGTCAGTCTGATGGCTCTGGATACCATCATGAAATGTGCCTTCAGCAGTAAGAGTAATTGCCAGACAGAAAGGTCAGTATACAATGTTTTCTTTAAACAAAGGCTGGATCTACACTGTTCTTTATCCTAGAATCTGATCCCATATTATTTTCTTTCAACTGAATTATATGAGTCTACACTGCCAGATAATCTGGGATAAGCAGATAATCTGGAATCAGATCCTGGGATATAGGACAGGGTAGATCCAGCCAAAGTGTGAATGATGACCACATTACACTCTCCAATTTCATAAATGAAAAGCAACATCAGAGGGCAGTCAAGGTGGCAAAAGTTATGAATGATGTTAGGAGAAGCTACAACAGTTGACTTTTGCCTTTACCTCCTGGGACATAGAAGGCTCCATCTACACTGCCATATAAAATCCAGATTATCTGCTTTAATTATTTGCCTATACTGCCATATAATCCAGTTTAAAGCAAATACTCTGGGTTTTGTATAGCTCAGTAATAGATAGGGAAGAAGATTGTCCTTCCTCCTTAATCACCCTTTCATGAGTAGATGAATTCCGTTTGCAGCAATGGGGGTTATATGAGTCTACACTGCCATATAATCCAATGATGTCAATTTGCATTAAGAAACTGGATTATTTTTCAGTGTAGATGGGGCCAAGAAGGAACTATGAGATTCCACCAACTTCTGCAACCTAGGCTAGTGTAGAAGGAACTTTTCATTGGATATTTTCTTAGCTCAACAATATTGTTGTTATGTACCTTAAAGGTAATTTTGACCTTTGGTAACCCTAACATGAATTTATCATGGGGTTTCTGGACAACACTTTTTCTGATAGAGGTTGAGAGAGTGTGACTTGCCCAGGGTCACCCAATAAGTTTCAATAGCTGAGTAAAGATTCAGATTCTATTGTCACGGTACAAACAGTCCCTGGGTTATGGGCAAGATAAGGTCTGGAGGCTTGTTCTTAAGACTAATTTGTATATAAGATATATTTACAGTGTAACAGTGTAACTTCAGCCATTTTTAAAGCTTTGGATAGTATAGGGAAAAGTTAACACCTCTGTGATACTTGTTTTGCTGTCTGTGTCCGTATTCAAAAGATTTCACTTCACTTTCTGTCCCTGCAAAAATTGGATTTTGAAAAAAAATGGCTTGTGGAAACAAGGCTTGGTGATAAAGTTTCAGTGCAGTGCATTTTCTGAGGAAACTGGTATCTAAAGAGAAAACAGCACTTCGGTACAGTGAGTGTTCCCATGATAACTTTGACAAGAATGAATTTCCCTTCCCAAGGGTAGATTTCCTCTCAGTTCCTGTTGTCTCACCCCCATTTGTAACTAGGAGTCATTTGTAAGTAGAACTTTGTAACTCAAGGACTAATTGTATCCTAGGGCCCTTCCACACAGCCCTATAACCCAGAATATCAAGGCAGCAAATCCCACAATATCTGTTTTGAACTGGATTATCTGAGTCCACACTACCATATATCTCAGTTCAAAGCAGAAAATGTGGGATTTTACTCAGCTGTGTGAAAGGGGCCCTGGTCCAGGATTCACATTCTACCTGCTTCTTGAGCAAAACTGTAAAAATTAAAATCCCCTGGAATAAAATCTGCTTTATTTTATATTCTACATACATTTAGAAGACTTGAAGATAATTTTGCCCCCTTCTCTGATCTGCTATCTCCAGTTCCATTTCCCCCCCAAAACTGCAAATGCACTTCCTATTTTGCTGGATATACAAACTTCCCAACATCTTACAGAAAGCTTTCAGGAGCAACAATTCTACTTTTTGAACAGAATATTTGTGAGGGCCTTGATGTAGTCCAGCAGGGACATGTTGCTCAACCACGATATTACAGAAGAATGTTATAATAGTGGCTGCAAACAATTTGATTTTTACAACCCAGGCTGTTCCCAAGAGCCCTAAGCAAAAGACAAAAATGGGGTCTTTTCTACCATGTCCTCTTCCTCATTAATAACTTTTGCTATCTGATGCCGCTTAGCCCTGTGGAATGTTGTAGGTAATGTTTCATTGTGCGATGTCAGAATTGATTCAAGATTTTTTTTTCTTATTGCCAATTGCCCACTGGAGTGAGCTAGATGGACAACTCTGTGGGCCAATTTCAGTTTATTTCCAAGTCAAAAGAATTAAAGATAAAAAATGTTGAATGTGCTTGTTTTCTTGCTTAAACAGTTTTGCTATAATTCTGGAATACTTTAAGGACCCCATCAGACAGGGTTTTTCCCCCCTATTCTGGTGCACCAGTGAGACAGAGCTGGAATGGAGCCTGCCAGAGCCCATCCTATGACACAGGGTTACTTCCTATGGGGCTCTATCATGGCTGTGTGCTCAGAGGAAGCCCTGAGGATACGGGTGACTACCTGTATCCTCATTGAGGAAAGCCGGAAACTGCCAGGAAACATCATGAGGTGGTAGCCCACAACTAACCCTGGTAAGGGAATGAAGCTGGGAGCTGCCCCACAGTTTTCCCGATTGCCCTAAGGTTTCTCCTTCTGTCGCCCAGCTTCTGGACCTCCACCTGATGCGACCCTAGGTGTGATCTTAACCATATGCATATTCAATAGTACTTAATTGTGGTTTGTCTTTCTCAATATGATTATGCCTGCTTCCTGTGTTTTATTGTCTTGAACATTCTTGTTGCCTGCAGGGATAATGTCTACATTAAGGCTGTCTATGACCTCACCTGCCTGTTTGATCAGAGGCTGAAGTCGCCATTGCTCCACAATGACTTCATCTTCTGGGTTAGCTCTCAGGGACGCCGGTTTCACAATGCTTGCAGATTAGCCCACCATCACACAGGTATGTTTTTACAAAGATGGTCATTTCCCCTGCACCATTGTGGGTTAAATGTTTCTGGATCTTACATGAACATTGTTGAATTAATGCCAAGGGGGTCAAAAGAGCCAAAGAAAGGACAAAGTTAAAAATTTTGGTTTATTTCACTGTGTTTTTGCCCTTTAAATAGCAATGACAGTTAATCCACCACATTTGCTGGGGCTAGGATATACAACTCCATAAAAGTAGACAGCCTAGAAGCAAAAGAGAGAGAACACCTTTCTAGGAATCTCCAGGTCCTCCAGTGTTACTCTATTATCAACTTCCACTGTTTGTTCCACTGGAATATGTAGTGGAGAATTTATAGATTCTTAGAAAGACAATATTAATAAAATTTGCCCACAATCAAATCAGAATATGTTGAACCCTCAAAGGTGGAGGTCCAATTGTATAATTTTTATCTTTCCTTCTCTTTCTTTTCATTTCTTTGCACTCGATCTGTATTCTTCCTTCTTTTCTGCAGAAGTTATTTCTGCCTTCACCTAAGAAGTCAATCAATTCTTTGTCTAGGAAAAGGCAACTCTGAGGTCCCAGACTTATAACGGATGGTAGCTAACATTTATTGATTTATTTATTTATTTGGATTTGTAGACTGCCACTCCCAAAGGCTCGGAGCAGTTTAAAACATAGCTCAAGGGAGCAAAACATTTTATAAAGCATACAATGCAAACATAAAATGACAGTAAAAACAGCAGATAAAACACAATTAAATCACAAGCATTCGAAGGCCTGTCGAAACAAGTGCGTCTTGCAGGCTCTACGAAAGGAAGCTAAATTTTGTAGAGCCCACATTTCTGGTGGTAACATGTTCCAAAGAACTGGGGCAATGATTGAGAATGCCCTACGCCTTGTCGAGGTCAGATGGAAAGCCTTTGCACTAGGGATGTTGAGAAGATTCTGGTCTTCTGAATGAAGTGATCTCGGAGGGTTATATGGAATCAGGCGATCCCGAAGGTATACTGGCCCCAGACCAAGGCCTTGAAAGTAAGAACTAACACCTTGAAAGTGATCTGGCATTCAATTGGTAGCTAGTGCAGGCTCTGCAGTATAGGTGTTATACGGCAACTCGCAGGCTCCCCCGCGAGCAGCCGAGCTGCAGCATTCTGCACTAGCCTCAATCTCCGGATCATAGTCAAGGGCAGGCCAATGTAAAGAGCATTACAGTAGTCAAGTCTTGAGATGACCGTGGCTTGGATTACCATGGCCAGGTTGTTCCGTGAGAGATAGGGAGCGAAACGCTTCGCCTGTCACAGATGGAAGAATGCGACTCTGCTGACACTGGAGATTTGAGTCTCCATTGAGAGCAGGGGGTCCAAATGGACATCCAGGCTTTTTACTGATGATGACGGGCATAATGCCTCGCCATCCAGGGTCAGCAGCTGGATTTCCCTATCGCCTAGACAACCCAGCCAAAGGATCTCCATCTTCGCTGGATTCACCTTCAACCTACTGGCTCGCAGCCAACCAGTAACAGCTTCAAGGCAGAGATGGAAATTATCAGGTATGAAATCCGGTCGGCCTTCCATCCTCAGAATGAGCTGAGTGTACTGATGACACTCAAGCCCAAAGCTACGCACCAGCTGAGCAAGTGGTCACATATAGATGTTAAATAACAGAGGGGAAAGGATGGCTCCCTGAGGGACCCCACAAAGCAAAGGGGATCCCCTGGAAACCAGCCCACCCCTCTGCACTCGCTGCTTCTGATTGTGGAGAAATGAGGACAGCCAGTTTAAAGCTGTCCCCCTCACTCCAGCCATGGCAAGGCCGGTGCGTCAAAAGATCATAATCGACTGTATCAAGCGCTGCTGTGAGGTCCAATAACACAAGCAGTGCCAATCTGCCTTAGTCAAGCTGGCAGTGCAGCTGGTCTGTGATGGAGACCAAGACAATCTCCATCCCATGCCCAGAACAGAAGCTGGACTGGAAGGGGTCTAAGCCAGCGGTGTCATTTAGGAAAGTCTGCAACTGCTCCATTGCTGCCCTCTCAAGCACCTTGCCCAGAAACGACAAGTTCGAGACTGGGCGGTAATTGGAGGAAACCAAGGGATCTAACCCAGGTTTTTTCAGCAATTGAGTGACCACGGCCTCTTTCAAAGCCTCTGGAAAAACTCCTTGCTCAAGGGAGCCATTTATTACATTCAACAGAGGATCATGTAGCCCATCTAGACAAGATTTAACAAGCCAGGATGGACACGGATCGAGGGAGCAAGTGGTTGGTCAAGATGCAGCAACAATCCTATCAACAGCCTCTGTGTCCAGTGGGTGGAACCAGTCGAAGGTGGGCCCAGCGAGTGGCTACGGAGTCTCAAGTTCGCTCACTGTATCAATTGTGGCTGGAAGGTCCCGGCGAAGGGACGAAATCTTGTCTGCAAAGAAACTCTGAAAAACCTCAGCAGTGAAGACCTGATCATCATTGTTTGGGATGGTAGGGACCATCGTTAGCGACCGAATTATTCTAAACAATTGTGCTGGGTGTGAGTCAGCAAACACTATCATGGTGGCGTAATGTAATTTCTTCACCTCCTTGATAGCATGCTCATAAGCATCCATGAACTGCTTATAAGCTGATTTCGACCCTTCGTCACGGAGTTTCCACCACACGCTCTCTAGCCATCTCTTTTCTCGTTTCATCAGCCGAAGCTCTCTGGCAAACCAGGGTGAGCGATTTCTACGAGAGCAGAGAGGGCGTCTGGGGGCAATCTCGTCGAGTGCGTTGAACAGTTTGGTGTTCCATTTACAACTCGATCAAGGTGCTGACAGGCTCCAGGTCCCTCAGAGCATTCAGGAACCTATTTGGTTCCCTAAGTCTCTTTGGGCGAACCCAAATCTGTTTGGCGCCTTTGCAGGGTGGAGGAGTTTGCTCTATTTGGATTCGCAGGGCACAGTGGTCCGACCATGGAACTTTTATGATAGAAGTTAGGGTCACTTGGATTCCTGAACTGAAGACCAAATCCAGAGTGTGACCGGCCTGATGTGTGGGCCCAGTATCACAAAGTGAGAGACCGAGTGTTGCCATGGTCAACACTAGATCCACAGCTGAGGTAGAAAATGAGGCTGGATCGGCGTGGACATTGAAGTCCCCCAGAACAAAAAGCCTGGGAAACCTCAAGGCCCACTCCGAAACAGTCTCCAGCAGCTGGGATAGACTCTCTGCTGGTGTGCTAGGCGCTTGGTACACCAGCAGAAAGGCTATACTCTCCTGTGAATCCCACACCAGGCCAGCACTCTCAATGCCGGCGGCGTTCAGCGGGGGAACTGCCCTGAGAGATAACAGGTCTCGAGAGAGCATTGCTACACCACCACCCCGCCTCCCGTTTCGATTCTGGTGGGTGACAACGTAATCTGGGGAAGCTAGATCTTGGAGGATGGTCTTGTCTCCTTATTTTAACCACGTTTCCATGATACAAAACAAATCCATATCAACTTCTGTAAAGAAGTCCCTGATCGTGGCTGTCTTGTTCCTAACAGATCGGGCATTCACCAACACCAGAGAGGAAGGGGAGGTAACTGGATGCCTGTCATCAGTGTGCCGAGGGATAGTCCGCAGGTCAGAGGGGGGTCGAATCTTACCACGATTCGGTCTCTCTCTTGCATTCGGCCTGCGTCTATCGCCATGATTTCCCCCGTCCCGAGATCACAGAGATGTTTGTCCCGATGTCAGGGGCTACATAAACATCTGATGTGGGTCCAGCTTGTGACAGATCCCCTGAAAAGGGAACGGGGCAGGGCTTGATGGAATATCAATCCAGCTGCCTGAGGCATGGCACTGAGCAGATGGAATTTGCCTAATAAGTGCTGGTGTAAAGGTCAACAAGCCACGATAACGGGTATGGCCTGATGGTAGGTCCTCCTATTTGGGGAGCTCCACATCGCCATCCTCTAAACTAGTGGCACTATGGGTCTCATTTAATGAGTAGTGGATTAGTCCTCCCTCCAGAGGAGATTTCTTAGCTTCTGAAGGATTTGGTAAGTCAATATTTACCCCCAAGTCCTCGGAGGCAGTTTGTGGCTTGTTTAGGGGGCCCTCTTGTTTAGGGGACCCGGTATCGCTAACTTCCAAGTTGGTGGCACCCTGGGGCTCATTCAATAAATGCTGAACTAGCCCTCTCACAGGGGAAGAGACCTTAGCCTTGGAGAAGTTGGGCAGATTAGCATTGCCATTCAGGTCCTGGGAGGCAGTTTGTAGATTACTTTGAGAGTTAAGGAGGCTGGAACTTTCCACACATGAGAACCACCTTTCAGGGGCTCTTCTAACCACGCTTAGATCAATGTCTTTTGTCTTTCTCCTTTCCAATTCTCAAATGGATTTCTTGTAACAATCCTGAGTCAATTCTCCAGTTTCTGACATAGGCTTATACTGCACTGGCTCTGTTGCGTTTTGCTTGATGATGTACATTTCTTTCACATTCTTCCTGATTAGACTATTTGCTGACTATTTGCTATTAGCACTTCAGTGACTTTTCAACTGTAGTTTCCTTTTGATTCACATTTAGTCAGACCATCCTCTTCTCAACCACTTCCTGGTTAATTTCAGCCAACGTGACAAGCTTTCTTCCCTCACAGAAGATAGACTTTGACAATACAATACACTTCCTTTAACTGCTGAAAATTTCAGTCTATCATTTCAGCTGAGCAAAAAACTTGATTATCATAGAAATGTTGCTTAACTGTTTTACTAATATTTTACTTCTTATGTCTACTACAGACAATGTAATAAGGGAGAGAAAGGAGTCCCTTAAGAATGAGCAAGAACTTGAGAAAATATTGAAGAAGAGACGTTTAGATCTCCTAGATATTCTTATTTGTGCAAAGGTAAACAATTTTACAGCAATGTCTCCTAGCTAACAAAATTATTTTTTTCATCTAGCATTGTAAATTGAGCTGAAATAGTTTATTCAAGCATTGACTCTTTTCCATGTTCATTATGCAACTTTTCTGAAACAGTCCAGAGATGGCACAAGCAAGAGACCCATAGTCTGTGCACCCATGCCATCTTATCCCATACTCAAGGAAAATCAAAGGATCCTATACTATCACTGGGGTTAGAAGTTCAGAACTGTCCTTGGCCTGGAAGTTTTTGTGCCAAAACCTGGGAGCCAGGGATAGCCTGGCTATCCTTGATGATATTATCAAGTATTAAGCATTAAGTCCCAAACACAGTCATTCAAACAGAAAAATGAATGAGAGTGGAGAATGTTTGGAAATCAAGATTAAAAAATTAGGTAAAAATCCTGTTCCCAGATCAAGGTGGAATTAAAGGCTTTTATTCTTTCCCACAATCTCATTTCCTTATCACATTATACTGTTATAGCAGTATACAGTCACACATCAGATTCACAGGTATTAGTGGTGCAGGACCTCTGCAAAGCAGGAAAAATAAATATTTTAGGCTCTCCCCAAAACACGCATGCTGAAGACTCCTTTCCCACCAACAACCTTGTCCTGTCACTCCTTTCCCCACATTCTCATCAGAAAGCCTCAGTCATATTTTTATCCTTTCCCCTAATCCCCTCCTCATTCTGCTGCCCCTCCACCACCCTGTCATTGTCCTGCCAACACTGCCAGCTCTTCTTCCTTTACCACCTTCCTGTCAGAAAGTTTGAGCTGATCTTCAATCCTTCCCATTAATCACCCAGAATGGATAGAGGCAAGTGCTGTGGATGCTGCTAAATGGGCTCCTGTGTCCTAGGATTGTGGAGGGATTTCGAAAATCTGTCAAATCTTTGAAGACCTATACTTCACATATTTTGTTAAAAGAGTGAAGCTATCTTTTTTTCTTCAGGGAACTCAACTGAACAACCAACATGTGTAACCAATTAGTGATATCCACAGTGAGGACAGGGCATATGTGTGTGTGTGTGTGTGTATATACACACACACACACAAACACACACACACATGTGCGCGCACACACACACTCTAGTGAAAAAGACTAAGGACCTTATCACAAAGGAAAAATCCCTGCATCTGACATGCGATGTATATGTGTCCCCACTGATGCAATCCCATGATACATTTCACACTTTGTGTGCATCTTGTGTGAAGCAGTCTGCATCAAGTATAACCTGAACTTTTTCGAAAATGATTTCCTTAGCATTTCACCTATATTCTTCCTTTTCTTTTCCCATGGCACACTCCAGAGGCACCCTTCATCAGGTGTGAGCATATTCCCATATGCATCTCATCAGCTGTGCCAGTGACATGTCCCTCGGGGTGTGTTTGGAGGGTGATGTTTTCCTCCTGATCGATTCTGCTTGTTGTTAGTACACTTCTGATGGCAGTCAGAGGAAGATTTTCACATAGTGATATGGTCACCTGATAAAAGCCATTAATGTCATATTAATGTTTGTTTGTTTAGCTGTTGGAATTTTATAGCTCTGTAGTGCAGAGGTTATGCAATATTTGAGAAGAAGAAGAAGAAGAAGAAGAGAGAAGGCAGGGAGATAGGTGTATGCCTGGTGCCTTTACCTTCCTTGTTTTTTCCTCTTCCTGGGTATGAGGCAGGGAGAACGATAGGTCCTAGTGCCATGCCATCCTTCCCCACATAAGTGGCACTGAGGAGCGCCTTGCGCGGGGTGAAGCAACTCTCAGGCTCTGTCATTTAAGCAGTGGCAAAATGAAACATTCCACCTAGACAAAGATATATTTGTTGTCTCTGCATTCATAAAACTCCTCTTTGCCTTTGCTTGTTTCCATGTTTTTATTTAGTTGATGATGTATATCTCAGCAGTGTGAGCAATATCTTAAAAGAAATCATTGTACTAAATAGAGAAATTGAGTCACTATCCTTCCTCGGAAACACTCTGCCTTTTGTAGTGCATTTTATTTCCATTTTTCCAAAGGTGGTTTCAAAAAATCTCATGCCAGATAACATCCAATAACGAAGACTTTTATTGCCTTTCACACCAGCACACTGCACAAAAAAGGCTTAAAGAATTATGACCATAATAGGGAGTTATAGTCCACTATAAGCAACACAACTACCAGAAGATCCCTTACTCCTTGAGGGGCTGGCAGTTCCTTTTGGGCAGGCAAGGTGAAGCTGTTGCCTGTACCCCCATCTCATCCACTTGGCCTCCTTAACACTTGGCTTGATTAAATACATGTAAAAAGGATCTAGGCTTATTTGGAACTGTGTCATTTTCACTACAATTATGATGAGAAGGAAGAAGCAATGGGATGTAGTGGAAGTGGAAGCAAGCTTGATCCAACTCTCATGAGCACAATCCTCCAAAACCTTAAAATTGTATGGCTGCACAAGATTTGGGAGAAAACATAAAAAAAAATCCCCAAACTCCCAAGCAGAATGGGAGGGGTCAACAGGAGACCATGTGAGCAGAAAAAGCACCTTATTTTACTTGCCACGGAGGAAAAGAAATGTAGGAGCGATCAGTATTGTGTGCCTGCTGGATGTATCTGGTCCCCCAAAAGTCGCAGGGTGCATACAGGAAAGCAGTATTCCATCCTTCGTCTGATAAGGTCACATGTTAGGTAAAATGCCATGTGAGACATTAAATGTAAATACCAGTCTCTTGAATGATGCTGGAACATTCATTAGCAATGACTACAGCTCCAAAAATAGTGAAACTTATCCATGTTTCCAAATATTTTGTTAAGAAGCGATCAACATTTTGCAGCAACTCCCAAAGAATTACGAAAATTATGTAATAGTAGAACTAACGGTAGCTGACATCTTACTGATATTTCCAACTACTACAGTACATTCACTGTATCAATTAACAAGGAATCAGCTGTCTCTTATGTATATCCTTTTGCTTCAGTGAGTCTGTTCTAGTTAGACTAACAACAGGATTGTTCTGAGATAGACAATACATCTCAAAACAGCTGCCATTAATTTTGTAAAAAGCAGAGTGTACCTTTGAGGAGCAGCCCTTTAGCTGTACACTTGCTCGGCTTCAGGAATCCCTTTTCCTATCAGGAAGAACTGCTGTTTCCTGTGACTGAGATTTCCAAGTTATTGTTGTTACAAAATACCCTCAAGTTGACTTTGACTTATGGTGGCTCTTTGAACAAAAAAACATGGGGTCAATTATGTTCATCTTAGTAGGTTGCAAGGCATGAAAGTCTGCTTTAAAGAAATTACTAACAATTTTTCCTTATGTTGGACTTAAATCAAGCTCAGTGTGTCAGATCTTATCAATAACACAAATGCTATGTTCCCTGTGTGGTTAGGATGAAAATGGGAACTCATTGTCAGATGAAGACTTGCGTGCCGAGGTGGACACATTCATGTTTGCAGGTCATGATACCACAGCTAGTGGCATCTCTTGGCTCTTCTATTGTATGGCCCAGAATCCTGAACATCAGCAGAAATGCAGAGAGGAGATAATGGAACTTCTTGGCAAAGAGGGCCATGTGCAATGGTAAGATCTCATTTTGCTCTTTATACATTTTCTGGGTCATTTCCTTGAAATGTTTTGATTTTTCTAAAGCAGGGGTGCTCATTAGGTAGCTCGGGAGCTACTAGTAGATCTTCGACCCTCTTCCAGGTAAGCCAGATGGGGCGCTCCTGCCATGCGTGTGCACAACCTGCGCACACGTGCACTCCTGCTGCAGTGCTTCTTCCGCCTGCGGGGCATTGCAGGAAGAAGGAAGCACGAGGTGGGGCCTCTGGAGGCGCGCCTGCCTCTCTCTCGTCCAGAAGCAGCTGTGCAGCCTTCATTGCCGGCGAGACAGGCAGGGTGGAGCGCTCCCTCTGGATGCCCCGCCTCGTGCTTTCTCCTTCCTGCAATGCCCCGCAGGCAGAAGAAGCGCTGCACGGGTGGAAAATAGCAGCAGGAGCACGCGCGGTGGCAAGAGAGCATGGCGACGGGAGCATGCGGGAACGCATGGTGGCGGGGGCAGGTAGATCTTTTGGACTTGGTTGCTTTAAGAGTAGCTCACATGCTGAAAAAGTGTGAGCACCCCTGTTCTAAAGAATGTATATGATCACAGGCCTTAAATCTCAAAGATAGGCTCTTTAATATGTGAAATAAAAAGGACAGACTTTCAGCTAAGAATTATTACATGATTTCTTCCTTCTGTTCTTCTTTCAATACTTTCAGTTACTGTCTGGCTTTTACACTGAAAACACCATCATTTATTTTAAAAAATCTAATGTCAAATCTGAGCTATTTATTCTAAGAAGAAATGAAATAGCTGAAATTATAGGCTGAACAAGATTTCTTGAACATTTTGCCTTTCACTGCTAGCAGGTTGTTTTGCAGAAGTCAGCATGGGTTGTGTGACTTCCTCTTAAGAGCTGAGTTTAACAATGTTAAAATCTTCGTTTCAAATGTTGCAAATCACGGAGAAATTACCATCTCAATATGAATTAGTATAAAGAAACATTTTCCATCATCTACTTGTAATTTTCAAAAGTACTTCTAAATTGCTATGGTTAACTCGTATTATATCAACATTTACTTTCTTTATATAAGCAAAATATTAATACCATGTGTTGGTGAGGGTGAAGAAATCTCAATGGAAGATATATGCTTAGTCATACAGTACTTTTGTTTCCTAATTTATTAGCACTAAAAATAACTCACTTCCAACATTTCATTTGAAATTGGTTGAAATTAAAATTGACTGCTCTAACAGTGAGAAATATGATTTCCCATATATAGAAAAAAGCTCCCTCACTTCTGATATACACACACAGACACTCACTCACTCATTTGAATTTCAGCAAGTAGAGGACATTTAGCTTTTGGGATGTTTTTAAAGTTAATTTCCTTCTGCCTTTCAGGGATGACCTAGGAAAGATGACACACACCAACATGTGCATTAAAGAGAGTCTTCGACTTTACCCACCAGTCTCCCAAGTAGCACGAGAACTGAATTCGCCAGTGACATTTCCAGATGGAAGAACATTGCCAAAAGGTCTGTCTTCCACACATCTTTTGCAGATTTGGATTTATTTATGTATTTCCTTCTCGTCAATATTTTGGGGGACTGCCTCTAATAGTTACATGAAAAAGATGTAGTTTACAGGGAATCTTCAAAAAGTTTCTGCACTTTTCCTAACTCTTATTTATTAAGAATTTCATAAAGTACATCACCTTTCTACATAGTCCTTTATGATGTACTTCAACTTTTCAGACCCATCAGTAAAAATGCTTTGGTTGAATATAGCCACTGATGCACTGCTACTTTCTCTATTAGCTGCTTGAACTTATGCTCCTCTGTCAGTTGCTTCATCCATTTGTCACATGATTTATTGAACTAAGGGCTAGCATGAATCAGGTCATAGGCAGATCCAACACTCAGGTTCAGCTTCTCTGCAACCTCTTCAACCATGATTCTATCAAGAAAATGTCTTCATTCTATCAAGAAAACTTGAGATAAATCACCATCCTTATCTCAGCTGCTTCAACTTTCCAAGTTTTACTGGAAGGCACGAAGTGGTAAATATACTGGACTCTTCAATTCAGCTTTCACCAAAAGTGGCACTTTATCTTTATTATTTACAAAATATACATTACAATCTCCGGTCATGTCCGATAACATCTTTTGCAAGCTGCATGGAACACATTGCAACCCCCAGAGCTTCATTTCCGGTCTGCATAGGAAACTCCAAAAGTGACACTCTACCAATTTTGCACATCTCTGCAGTTTTAAATCATGCATTACTGAAACTATACAATTTAAACTATAAGCAATTTTTCACACCAGATAACATTACATACTGATACATTCCTTGTGGGCATGGTTTTTGTTGGATGTCTGGAGATGTCTGCATTTGTGATGCTAGTAGGCTATTTTTGAACATAAATTCACTCATAAATGCTTCTATGAAAGATAACTTTCTCCCCATACTGAGCACACATGTAGAGATTAA